>OY821521.1:11667865-12267865 GCA_963682025.1 Cordilura impudica | reverse complement strand
GGTTTATTATTATTATTGTGAATGAAGATAACAAACTCATTAACAAACATATTAATTAATTTAATAAACACGCACATAGCATATGTATAATTTTATGTGTGTGTTAGTAGCAAATTTAAATCAATTTACTCAAAATAAAGCACAAAATTTAAAAATCTGTAAATCTGATGAAGAGCTAAAAAGAAATACCTTTAAAAAAAATATACGTTTGGTCAAAATCGGGATAAAACGGTAGAACAAAACATCGGTCACGAGGAATCGTCTATCTTATTAATATAATAGACTGCAAATAACTAAACTTAAAAAAAAAAAATTCGTCCATAGACTTGTGATCAAAGATTAATTTTAAAATAGTCATGTAAAGTCAGGCACAGTCACGGAGAGATGCAGAAGGAGAAAAAGAGTTTTAATAAAAACTTTGTTTTTATGGGTTAGATTATTCTATCTTTCAGTTATCACTTTAACATTAATCGAAAACCAGGGAATTGAATCTTTCACAGAGTTCCGAAGAGAAAAAAAAAAAATTCTACGACCGAATTATTCTAAAGTTGAACTACTCTTTTTTCGATTGAGTCAGCAGAAATTAAATATCTGCAAACAATTTTTTATTATGATAAAATATGTTTAGCAAACAGATTAATAATAATCGGTTATTAACTGCATAGATATACGGTTGGCAAGAAATTAGGCAGCCACATTGAATATATTTTCTGTGTGTATAAATGAAAAAAAAAAAAAATGCTGTAGTTTGACTTCACGCCGGCTGATTAAAATTTGTTGGTGAAAAAAAAAAAATAGTGTTTCATACCAATTTCTTGACGTAAATCCATTTTCGTTGTTAAACTGTCTTCAAGTGTTTTTTATTCTTATTTAATTTTCCTATGCTTATTTTCTTGTTGGAAAATCTTTATAAACATTTCCAAAATACCAACTAGCAGTTATTAATTAACCGCAAATAAGTTCTAATCACAAAACTGACAGCACCATGTTTCTATCCTTGATCTAAATATTTTGCCTTAAAATCGCCATATTCACCCCAGGGGCCAGCTACATGCCATATAACTGATGAATCAACATCATAGTTTTCGTCATCATAAATAATAAAAACAATGAAATATATAAATTTGCGGATATAAAAAACATTTTGTATTAACACACTGACTCCATTAACTCATACATGAAAATTTCAATTAACAATCATGTTCGAAATCTATCATATTAAAATCAATCTAAATGCTTAAGCTAATATAGTGATTATATGTAAATGATATTGTTAAGAAATTATTATAACAATTACAATGCAATCACGCATGGATACTCTGTAGCTGCAAAACCCCCCTTTTTGCACTCCATTAACGGGGTAAAGAAGGTGTTTTGTACGTTGTTTGTGTGTTTATATTATATTGTTGTTAACTACTCAATACGTTTGTGGTTGGCCATCAAGTGTAGGCGTAGCATGAGTTATAACAGCCACAACTATTTCAACTATGAATTGCAATTCAATTACACACTGTTTGCAGTTAGTTGAACGACTACGTAATTGAAAACAATTGAAATTGCCACAACAAACAATTTTATTAAACGATCAGATCACTTAGAACAATCGCAAGTCGAGAGTACTTGTGTTCCATAACCGTACGTCTGTCTGTCCGTTTTCTGGGCGAGTCATTTAAGTGGCTGATGTCACACTCTAGATAGCTTTAAACCAAATATGAACTTAACAAAATAATAATTTTAGTACAAAAAAAAGTAAAATGATTCTAATTGTTTAGATTAACTATTTAGATATTATAATATGAATTTTGGTTTTTTGTTTCAACCTATATCAGGGTATAATGATTTTGTGCTGATGTTTGTAACTACCAAAAATATTTGACTTAGACCCATCAACCCAGAATCATTTTCTGAGTCGATTTAGCGATGTTCGTCCGTCCGTCTGTCTGTGTATCCATGTAAACATTTTAATCAAACCACAGGTCGCAAATATGAATATATTTTGATGAAATTTGGTATATAAGCTTCAGTCGGCCGTACCATGAATGCTATTGGTTAACATCGGTGCATGGTCAGACCTTAGTCCCCAAACAAATGACCCCTATAAAATCGACTCAAATTGCCATAAGAGCCAAATTATCATATAGATTTCGGCCAAATTGGGTTTGTATGTGTTTATTACATCAATTATTCAGTAGTCCAAAAATAAACCCTATAGGAAAATTTTTAGTCATAGCCCCCATCTTCACTTAAATCTCTAAAAAAAAAACAAAAATATTGCACACATTTTTCTCAAATTTGGTTTTTATATTTTTTTACAAACATTAAATGGCCTTACCAAATATGGTCCATTTTTCGATATAGTCCCCATATAAATATAGCATCCGATATATATTTTCTTTATATTGAAAGGCAAAAAATAAATTGTTATTTACTCAAATTTGGTTTATGCTTATGTCCAATTAGTTGAACCTAATAGTTAGGGTTTATAAACGCATGGTATAGGGCATCGTATAGTTGGTTTAGACCGACTATAATTTTCTTAGTTTTTTGTTTTTTTTTGATTTAAACATACTTATGAATACAGTTTGCAATAATTATATGTAGTTTATTAAAGATAGTTATAATTAGTCAAGGTCGACGATACAATATCCTACATCTACAATTTTAGATTTTTTCATGCCCTGGGAATTAATTACTGGAATTAAAATACAATAAAATTACAAATATCGTATATAGAGTATAGTTTTAAAATTAAAATTTTATTAAAATTTTTTGAAAAAATATTTGATCAAAATTTTTAAAATCATAAAATATACAATTTTTATATTTTATTAACCCTAAAACTATAGTAAATTTTAAAAGCAAAATGTCTTAGAATAAATATATTGTGTAAAATTTCGTCGGATACTCCGATAACACTAGGCCAAAAAAAAACAAGTAAGAAAATTATAGTCGGTCTAGACCGACTATACGATACCCTATACCACGCGTTTAGAAACCCTATCTCTTAGGCCCAACTAACTGGACATTGAAAATAAGCAAAAACCAAATTTGAGTGGGATTTTTATTAATTTTTTTGGCTGCAGATATGAAAAAGTTCATATCGGATGCTATATCTATAAAGGGACTAGGTCCAAAAATGGACCGATCCTGATCATGTTTGGTAAAGTCTCTTGTATTTTGCAAAAATATGTACAAACAAAATTTGAGAAGAATCAGTGCAATATTTTTGTTTTTAATAGATTTAAGTGAAGATCGGGAAGCAGCTCTATATGGGGTCAAAGGTATCATTTTTGGACTACTCATTAATGGATATAATGAACGCATACAAACCCAATTTGAGTAAGATCTATATGACAATTTGGATCTTATGGCAATTTATGTCGATTTCATATGGGTAATTTGTATGGGGGCTAGGTCTGAACATGGACCGATTCTCACCAATTTCAATAGCGTTCATCCCATGGCCGATAAAAGCTTATATACCAAATTTCATCAAAATATATTCATATTTGCGACCTGCAGTTTGATTACAAACTTTACATGGACACACAGACGGACGGACAGACGGACGGACGGACGGACATTGTTAAATCAACTCAGAAAGTGATTCTGATTCGATCGGTATAATTAAAGATGGGTCTAGGTCAAATATTTTTGGTTGTTACAAACAGCAGCACAAAGTCATTATACCCAAACCACATAGTGGTATAGGGTATAAAAAGTAAAAAGAAACTACACTTTAAATGCGACCAATTTTTATTCATTGCGAATTGCTAAATTCGGAAATTGCAATAAAAAATTTATAGTTTTCAGTTTTTTGTCTGAAGTTTTTCGGAAGTTTGTATACTATTTTTTTGAGTTAGGAACAACCGATCTGTTCACTAAAAATACGACTATGAAGGTGATAATAAATACATGAAAACATCTGAACATTGTTTTCAATTCAAATCAGTTCTTTAAGTGCAAATGTTTGAATTGTGAAAAAAAGTATGTTGAATTAAAATTCAAATTTAAGTAGGTCAGAATATTGCAGTCGGTTTGAACCGACTATACGATACCCTATACCATGTATTTAGAGACAGGGTCATAGGTCCAACTAATTGTATAAATGGAAAATAAGCATAAACCAAATTTGTTATCGAATACTATATTTATAAGGGGACTACGTCGAAAAATCCACCGATCCTGACCATATTTGGTAAAGTCACATATATTCAAACCAAATTTAAGAGAAATGTGTGCATTACTTCTGTTTTTTTGATATATTTAAATGAATTTCCGAAAGTAGCCTTATATATGTACACACCAAAAGCGGATTAGTTGTAGCAACCGAATTTATTACGAACCGAATTTTGGTAGTCCTCTGTACTATCAGATTATTCTTTGTGACTACGGATTTATATATGCAAACAAACCTTAGATTCGATTGAATGAATTGTCTGATATAATTGACTAGCAGAGCGCAGCACCCGATATTCGAGAGCGACTTCTAGAAAATTTTAATTTTTCATTAAATTTTTTTCTTTCAATGATTTTTTTAAACCTATATATATGTATATGAGGCGTTTCATGTCAAGTGATCTAACTCTTAAAACCGATGTCTTCCGATCGGGATGAAAGCCAAAAAAAAATTTTTTCCTTTTTTGAAAAAAAGTCAAAAAATTTTTTGATTGTGAAAAAAGTCAAAAAAATTTTTTTTTAATTTTTTTTCCCGAAAGACTAAGGAAATAGCTATCTAAACTATTTGGGACAAATTTTGCTAAGAACAATAGGTAAAAAGTTAAAGATGAGAACAAACACCTGTTTGGTCAAAATGTCAAATTTTGTCCCCCTCTATCTCAGAGAGTTCTGCACCAATCTGGCTGAAAAATTGTGTCTAAGCTACTATCCAATAGGCCTAACCTTGGTGCAAATCGGAAGACATCGGTTTTAAAAGTTGGATCACTTGACATGAAACGCCCCATATATAATTTGTGAATATTTAAATAAAATTCATTAAATTGTGAATTGTTAAATAAAATTCATTAAATTGTGAATTGTTAAATAAAATTCATTAAATTTCATTAATATTTGTTGAGCACACAGAAGATATATATATAAATGGGTTTATTAATAAATAATTTTATAAGAGCCTAAAGGTATGCTAATCAATTTTAGCCAATTCACAATTCAACACAAGGCTTTTGATATTTATAATAAACACACACAGCATTGTATAGTTTTTTATTTCACGGTTATATATGTGTTTATGAATGTGTTAGTAGCAACTTTAAATGATTATTACACCAAAATAATATACCAGATGATGCACATTTGTAAATATGGTACACTTCTATAAAGAAATACCTTTCAAATGGTTTATTTTTTGTCAAAATCGGTTGGTAACTGAGAGTTTAGGAGATGTCACAAGAAGTCGCCGTGGCTATAAATATTAAAGATACTATGAACTTTAGATTTTATTAACCGATTGTCACAACCATTTATTGGGGTAACCTATTTTATATATGATTTTGTTTAAAATGTATTAATTTTTCCAAAAGAAATATCAAATATCTTATATAATACAAATAAATTTACATATTCGAGATTTATCAAACTTTTCAATCTCGTTTCTCTTAACATTTAGGAAATTTAGAAATAGAAATATCTTTAAAAATATACTGGTAAATTAGTTAAAAATTATGGTTTTCCCTCGTAGTTCTTTTGTGTTAATTGTTGTTGTTTTTCACTTCATTTATTAACGTTGCCTTCCGGACTCGTATTTTTGTGGATAGTTTGTAATTTTATGAAATAAGTTGCTTACTAAACGATGAGAATGAAATTTACTCTACCGGTGAATTATTGTGCTGTCCTCTTGGGTGCCAACTTGGAAACACCATTACCGGCATTCAGTAGAGGCTTTTTTCGAGCGAACAGCTATGGCATGAAACATCAAGGCAGTGTGTTTAGATACTCGAATAAATGTCGGCTTTCGAGTGGGGCGATTACACTTCAAAAGTGTTGAATTATGAATTGGCTTTAGCGTGTTTATAAAAATCAAAAAATAAAATTTTTTAGAATTTGCACTCGAATTTCGAGGACTGGAATCTGCTAGTATACCTAAGTAGTTGTTGCAATCCCCAATTTCCAGTATTGAAGCATTTTATACTACTTTTAATTCAGCTGCATCATTTGCATTAGTTTATGTAATATGTGCACAGACATTAATTGACCAACTGCTATCGAGGGTAAATTCATTTTAAAATAATAAACTTTATAAGACTACACAGTACAACATTTTTCAGCTCATTGATTTGGGACTCAATTCTGGGAATTGCAACTGAAAGAAAAATAAGAACTTCTGCATCATTAGTGTTGTCAAGTTGGCTGCCATTATAATTTAATGGCCATACGAATTTTTTGGTCAAGTTGGATTTTTATCACTTTTTGTATATTTTAACACGGTTATAACTCGGTAACCATACGGAATATCACTTTTGTGTCTGAAACAAAGAAACAGAGGAAAAAAAGCGGAACAAACCTACCCGAAAACGTGCATCCAGTGCCTTAAAAAATCGCAAAAATTCCCATTTCCCCCCATTTTCATACTTTTTGCTAAATACCTGGAATATCCTTTTGTGTTTGAAACAAAGTTGTAGATATTGAATAGGAGAAAAAAAGGGGAACAAACCTAGCCGAAAACAGTGAATCCAGTGCCTTAAATGCCCATTTTCCCCCCCATTTTCACCTTTTTTGCTAAATATTTCAAATCCACAAATATGCTGTTTTTTTTCTTTACAAACTTTATTTAGCATGAAAATAAAAATTCCGATTCATATTACAGAAAATATGAGAATTTTATTTGTTATCTATGCATGGAAACAAAATTTAGGACATTTTCAATGATTGTCAATATCCATCCTCATTGATGTTGACGCTTGTGGTTCCGATGATCTTGTTTTCTTCGTAGGTTGTTCATGTTCATGGTCTGAGTCTGCATAATCATGCGAGTTAGACATAATATTCAAGGGCAGTGTGCCCACCAATTTCAGTGTCATCCTCATCTTCGGTGCTTTTATCTTCTAACTGCATAATTTTAGAACTCCACCAACAAACCTCCACAAGCAATGCATCTAATTTCGAAGGAGTTTTAGGAAAGAACCGTGTACAGCGTATACCTAATGAATTAGTCCCATGTATGAATATAATATGTTGAATTAAAATGTATTATCTGTTTTCTTTAGAGACATATTTTTTAGGATTTCAGAGTATTTTTTATGTTTTATGGGTTTTTTTAAAGATTATTTTTATGCATTAAAGATTATTTCCAAAGGTCTAGGTTCCAATATCTTAAATTTTACCAAATAATTTCTTTTAGTGTACATTTAGGTGATTCATAAATTATTTATTCATTAATTTACTTAAACTTTACAGCAATGCAAAATTAATTGTTTTGATAACCTTTCAAACGGTCATATAATTTTGTTTGTATTTCATATCGTACAATTGTATCTGTGGCAGGCATTTACTTTGATTTATTGAATGCATCTTGGAAATTATGTTTAATCAACCGCGGCAGACAGTCGTATTTAAATGATGATAGCAAATGGTAGCTTTCTATCGTTAAGTATGTGTACAATTCGTGATGGTGACAAAACATTATTTATTACTCGCCTCAAATAACAACTTAATTAATTTATGATCTAACGGCCAAGCATTTAAACTTTTGACAAATGCCAAAAAATTAAAAAAAAAACAAAACGAAACAAAACAAAACTACTAAAACTCGAACAACCACAAACAAACAATAACGTATATGAAAACAATTAAGAATAGATTTCATAAATATATTTACAAAATCTAATTTTATTTTTAGCGAATATCGCATACGACACATATAAATGACGCAATTATTATTGGCTCAACAAGAGAGCGAACGCACGGGCATGCAATGCGAAATCAATTAAGCACAATATTCGAAAAACACTTGTCTTTGGAATGTACGTACGTATGTATATATTATTAAACTATAATATCATGAAACATTAATATTCATATTAAAATATTTAAATTTTGAATGCATCTCCACAAAACAATTAACCTAATGCCATTCAAATAAACGACTTGAAACTCGTACAGTTAACCGAACTTTTTTTTCTAGGCCATGATTTTGAAAATGTTTTAGTTTTCATTACTTAACCAATTTATGCTAAAACACAATTAATTGATAATGAAAATATGTTACAATAAATATTTCAATATTTAAAATGAGACAATTTTAATTAGTGTTTTATTGTTGTGTATACAATTTTAATGTATAAAATATTTTAAAAAAAATTTATAAAACAAGTTAGTTGTAAGGCGCCTGCGTCTCCCGATAGAAAATTATGAATTTTTTTTTTTCTTTTTTTTGAGAAAAGATACTTTTTTAACAACGGGTTTTTTAAAAAACGGCGCTTTAGAAGAAAAAATAATTTTTTAAGAAGTATTTTTTAAAAATGATAGTTTTTGAATTAAAGGATACTTTATAAGTAACGGTTTTTTATGTAGAGGTACTTTTTTAAGGAAAGACATTTTTTTACGACAGAAGAAGTAAGAAAAATAGTTTTTTTAAGAAAATATCCTTTTTACGAATAGCTACTTTTTAAGAATAGGTACTTTTTAAGTAAAGGTATTTTTTTAACGAAAAGTCATTATTTTTGGACAGAAGACTTTTTTAAGAAAAAGCACTTTTTAATAATAGGTAAGAAAAATTACTTTTTTTAACAAAATATACTTTTTACGAATAGGTAGGTACATTCCAAGAAAAACTACTTTTTTAATAAAATATACTTTTTTAATAATATATACTTTTTTAATAAAAGGTACTTTTTAATTTAAGTTACATTTATAAGCATAGGTAATTTTATAAGAAAAGGTACTTTTTTAAGAAAGTTCACTTTTTTAAGAAAATGTGCTTTTTTAAGAAAATATTCTGTTTCAGATAAAGGTAGTTTTTACAAAAGGGTACTTTGTAAAAATATCTACTTTTTTAGGTAAAGGCATTGGTTTAAGGAAATTTATTTTTTCATAAAAGGTAGTTATTATAAAAAGATACTTTTTAAGGAAATGTTCTTTTTTTTTTTTAGAAAATTTGCTTTTTAAAGAAAATCTACTTTTTAAAGAAAATTTACTTTTTTAAGCAAAAGTACTTTTTAAGAGGTACTTTTTTAAGCAAAAGTACTTTTTAAGAAAAGGTATTTTTTTGAGAAAAGGTACTTTTTTAAGAAAAGGTACTTTTTAAAGCAAAAGTACTTTTTTAAGAAAAGGTACTTTTCTGAGAAAAGGTACTTTTTTAAGAAGAGGTAATTTTTTAAGCAAAAGTACTTTTTTAAGAAAAGGTACTTTTTCAAGAAAACGTACTTTTCAAGAAAAGGTACTTTTTTAAGAAAAAGTACTTTTTTAAGAAAAGGTACTTTTTAAAGAAAAGGTACTTTTTATAAGAAAATGTACGTTTTAAGAAAATGTACTATTTTCAGAAAATTTACATTTTTCAGAAAATGTAATTTTTTAAGAAAAGGTACATCTTAAGAAAACGTACTTACGTTTTGAGCAAAACGCAGTTTTTGAAGAAAATTTGCTTATTTAAGAAAATGTACTTTTATAAGAAAAAATATTTTAAGTGAACGTAGTTTTCAAGAAAAGGTAAAAGTAAAGATAAAAAGAAAATTCACCATTTTAAGAAAAGGTACTGTTTCAGATAAAGGTAGTTTTTGAGAAAGGGTACTTTTAAAAATATCTACTTTTTACTCGTAGGTAGGCATTTTTTTTAAAGAAAATTTACTTTTTCAAAAAAGGTACTTTTTAAGGAAATGTGTTTTTTTTTTTTTAAGAAAAGGTACCTTCCTATGAAAATGTTTTTTTTAGAAAAGGTACTTTTTTAGAAAATTCGCTTTTTTAAGAAAAGTTAATTTTTTAAGAACAGGTACTTTTTTATGAAAAAGTGGTTTTTAAAGACAAGGTAATTTTAAAATAAAAGGAACCTTTTTTATAAAAGGAACTTATTAATTAAAAGTAATTATTTAAGCAAAGGTACTTTTGTTGAGAAAAGGCCCTTTTTCAAGAAAAGGTACTTTTGTTGAGAAAAGGTACTTTTTCAATAAAAGGTACTTTTTTAAGACAAGGTAATATTTTAAGAAAATTTCCTTTTTAAGAAAAGTTACTTTTTTAAAAAAAGGTACTTTTTAAGAAGAGGTAATTTTAAAAAAAAGGTACTTTTTAAGAAAAGGTAATTTTTAAGAAAAAGTATTGTTTTAAGTAAATTTAGTTTTTACTACTTTTTAATTAAAGGTATTATTTAAAGAAAGGTACTTTTTAAAGAAATGTACTTTTAAAAGAAAGGTAATTTTTTAAAGAAAGGTACTTTTTAAAGAAAGGTACTTTTTAAAGAAATGTACTTTTTAAAGAAGAGTACTTTTTAAAGAAAGTTACTTTTTACAGAAAGGCACTTTTTAAAGAAAGGTACTTTTTTTTAGGGAAAATACACTTTTTTATGACCAAACACTTTTGAAGAATAGGTACTTTTTTTAAAGAATATTTACTGTTTGAGATATGGTACTTTTTGAGGAAAGGTATTTTTTTTAGAAAATGTCCTTTTTTTAGAAAAGGTAATATTTTAAGAAAATGTACTTTTTTAGGAGAGGAAATTTTTTAAGTAAATATATGTGCGCATGTAAAATGCATCCGATGCTATTTATTAAATTAATACACATCAAAAAAAGATCAACCACAGCAATGAAATATATATCATTTTTGGATCTGGGTGCTGTATTTGTATCTATTCCAATAAATTTAACATGGGCTTGTCATTGTATGTAATTGCCTTCTATGGATACTGCAAGTTACATTTTAACGAGTGCTTAGGAATTCAGGATAAATTTTTCCCAGTATAATTTGTTTTATTTATTTATTTTTTTTTTAATACAAATTTTTTATTTCAATTAATTTTTTGGATTTCTTGATAGAAATTTGGATTTTCCAATATTATTTTATATTTGTTGTTCCCAATATTTGTTTTATATTAACATCATTTAAAATCACTTCCAAATAAGTTATTCCTCTGGAATAAATGAAAATGTGATTCTATAAGACTGAGTTCACTTTTTTTTCGCTGGGTATACTCAAATTTATTAGTAATAATTTTAAAAATTAAATTAATTTTGTACAGAAATTTAAGAAATTAAGAAATTTAATTCATATAAGATTATTTGAGCGACAAAGTTAGTTTCCATCAAAGGTGTCATCAAGGATGGAAATGGTTCATATATGCATCCAGGAAAAAACTGCTTATATATGTACTTTCAATCATCCCATTTACTTAGTACTCAAAATTTATTAACCATTTAAGTTTATATATTATTTTAAATCAAAAAGAATTTCAGGAATTTGTATTAGAAATTGTTTACTTGCCAGTATGCACCGTCTATCCAATGCACTTTGTTTACAAACAAACACCCACAACCAATAATTGTAAATTTTTAAATAAAAATATTTTCTTATTTGCAACATCTGTGCAAATACTCTAATGGATTGATGAATTCCAATTGTAATTTAATGTAAATATATACATATATATTTCTGAGTTAGCATAATTTTTATTTTAGATTTTTTAGTCAAATACAAATCGATTTTATATTTTTATGTTTTCATTTTTAATAACTTATATTAGACTAGACTTAAGTGATATTGATTAAAACCATAAAGAATAAACTCTAGATTAGAGTGACCATTTTTAGTTTTAAAATAAAGACTAAAATGCAATTTAAAATTTTGATGTAAATATGATATCAATCGAACTACATATTGTTATAAAAGTTATATTGTAGAGTCATCTACCTGTACAACACCCGTGAAGTGAATGTGAAGTCAATCGGTTGAGATGTTTGGCCAAACAAGAAAGAGTTCATCGCATTATGAACACAGAAACGGAAGGCCAAAAATTTGTTAGCCACAATGAATCCGTTGTTTATGTGTGCGAAAAAAACGCGGTAGTTTCAACAGGCACAAAAATTAATTTTTTCCCAAAGAGTATAATTTATAAAAAAATTGACACAGAGGATTTTTTTTTCTTTTGCAAAACTGGTACTTAAAAACAATTGGAAAGTCAAGAATAATAAAGAACTTAAGAGCAAGGTAAAATTATGTATAATATGTAATAATTAAATCCTGTATGTATTAAAATTGAATTTCGTACAAAAGTCATGTGTAGGCATTTGACTCACAGAAGAACATGAACCATATGCTACTATTAATTGTGTATCATGATAAACTTTAATGCAAAGATATAAATAGATATAAATCGTTTTGTGGAAAAATTCGTTGTGTTTCCATTGAATGAGAATGCTGCGATTATAATTAACATTTTGTTAATTTTTTTTACAAGTTCAAAGACAGTGTTTTTTTTATAAGAGGGTGTAATATGAGTGTGCTAGCTATGTACAAGCCGTGGTTCAAATCCTGACTCGGACGAGTTTTTTTTATTTAAAAATTTTTTTTTTTAATTTTTATTTTATTATTTTTTTTTTTTTTGTTGTAATATTCTGCTTGCTTTCTTGAACAGAACACAAATTCAAACAACCAAAGTAGTTGGCTTAAGACAGTCGTCATTCATAACAATAGCTCGGTAGATTGAGAGCTACACTATCACTCCCGAAACTTGATTTCAAAACCGGCCGAACAATTTATTTTATTTTTTATTTATTTATTATTTTTTATTTCAACAAAAATTAAATTCCGACACATGCAAAGGAGCATTTTACTTTTTAAAAAGGATTTAAAAGAAAAAAGAAGAAAATTACTTCGATCCTATGATAAGATAATGGTTACATTTTTTAGTGAAAATGTAAAAACAAAAAAAATACTGCAACTTTTTATGCATAAAATAATTTTATAACAAAATTGGTTAAAAGTCGTTTTAATTTATATTCGCAATAAATAAGCAGATAATTGCACAGAAGATATATCACAATGGATTATTTTGATCTCAGGAGCACTAAAGGGTTAAATTAATAAAAATTAACCGATTTTTTTTTCTTAAATTCTAAATAGTGGTTTCATCGAGCTTAATAGAAAAATTCGTTTTCGGTAATTTTTATTTAGAAATATCTTAAAATTCAAAGCTGGCCTTGGCAAAAAATGGGTTAACGTTCTTGGATTTACCCAAAATTTTAGGAGCGGAAGTTCTACACATTTGGTTATTATATTTTAAGCATCGCATCTAAAAATTCAACAGCACTTACAAAATATTAGAATTTTTTGAATAAATTGTCTTTTATTAGTTTGGGGTCATATGTGACCCCAATTACAAAAGGGTTAATGGGTTCATATTATTTTTTTTCGAAACCCTAGGCTATTGAGATAAAATATAACATTTAAAAGTAGAAAAGTGATAATTTTTTGATACAGAGAATTTAGAAAGAGTGCATTTACAGAATATTTTACAAAAATCCCATTTTTCTCGAAATCCGCAAAAATAAAAACCATGTCAAAAAATTCTGGCCTAGGGATTTACTTAAGAATTCACACAGTTAATCTGTAACATGTATTTAACAAAACTTTAAAGTGCCCGATCAATTTTTTTAAAATTTTGTTAAATAAAATTTTTTAAAACTTGAAAAAGGAGTTTTCAAAATTTTATCAAAAAAATTTCCCATATTCGGTCTCAATGCGCAATAGGTTAGCAACGTGGTAATAAAACAATACTTCATTTCTGAATACTTGTAAGTATGGAGACCAAAAAAAATTATTGCTTTAATCAATTTCTCAAAATTTAAAAAATGCTATCAAATTTCATGAAATAGTTTTTTTTTTGACACAAAAGTGGTCTGGGGCATATGCTATTTCTTGACGAGTTTTTATTCGATTACGAAGTTTTATAGTTTTTTGAAAAGATAATTTAATACGTTATAAAACGAAATTTTCGTAAAATCTAAAAAAGTCATATTTTCTCCATATAAACACACTTGAAATTTTCAATCGCGTTGAGGACCTCTAAATGTTTTCTGATTGACCCAAAACTTTGTATTTCTCAGTTTTTTGCTATTCGCATATTTCCAGGGGTGCGACCGAGGGTTTAAACACTTTTTCCCCCTCCATATAATGAAGGGTCACCCTAATGTATATATATATATATATCTATATTATTAATAGGCTAGGCGATTTCTTGTGACCGATATTTGTACTACCGTTTTATCCCGATTTTGACCAAACGTATATTATTTCTTGTTAGCCGTTTTGCAGATTTACAAACTTTTATATTTTTCCCTTTATTTTGAGTAAACTGCATTTAAAGTTGCTTCTAACACATACATAAAATTGTACATATGCTATGTGTGTTTTATTAAATTTGTTAATGTGTTTGCTAATGAGTTTGATATCTTCATTCACAATAATAATAAACCATAAAAGTGTTGGTTTGTGAAAAAAGCTCCCTAGAAATTGCACTCGAATTTCGAACGCTGGAATCTGTTAGTATATATATATATGGTCAGGGTATAATATGATTGTGCTAATGTTTATAACTACCAAAAATATTGAACCTAGACCCCTCCTTTATTATACTGATCGACTCAAAACAAATTCTAGGTCGATTTAGTGATGTCCGTGCGATCGTCTGTCTTGCAGTCTGTCTGTTCGTCTGTGTTTCCATGTAAACCTTGAAAACAAACTACAGGGCGCAAATAGAAATTAATTTTAATGAAATTCGTATGTAAGCTTTTATCGACCATAGAGTGAACGCCACTAAAAATGGTGAAAGTAGGTGCGGGTTCAGACCTGGACCCTGTACAAACGACCCCTATGAGATCGACGAAAATTGCCAGAAGATCCAAATTATCATATATGTATGTAGATCTCAGTAAAATTTGGATTGAGTGTGATTATTTAATCCAATAATAATAATAATAATACAAAAAAAAAAACCCTGTAGGACAATTCCTAGTTATAGCCCACATAAAGATGCTTTTCAATTTCATAGATTTTTTCTCAAATTTAGGTTTGTATATGTTTTTGCAAAAAATAAGTGACTTCACAGATATTGTCAGGGTCGGTCTATTTTTCGACCTAGTCCCCATAAAAATATAGCATCCGATATGAACTTTTTCATATCTACATCCAATTAGTTGGACCTAGGACCCTTTCTCTAATCGCATGGTATTAGGTATCGTATTGCCGGTTTAGACAGACTATAAATTTCTTACTTGTTTTTTATTAAATTTTTATTAAATTTTATATTTATTAAAAAATTGTACAAAAAATATGTTTTTGGTTTACCAAAATTTAATATTATGGGTTTTAAGAATATATTAAGTACTAATTTTTTTTTTTAATTTAATTTTTAGTTATTTATAAAAGTATTTTAATGAATTAATTTAACACTTCATAATGAACTTTGTGATACGAAAACTTTTTAGCATACTCGTATTAAGGTAAGTTTCTTTTTTATTATTAATTAATTAAATCAATATAAAAATTAATTAGTATGTTGCGGACGTACGTCTATAAAAAATTTACTAAGAACTAATTAAAATAAAAAATTAAACTATTTTAAATTACTTCTTTTCAAGATATGTTTTTCACTTAATACAATTTGGATAGTCTATAATATTAACAGGCTAGGCGATTTCTTGTGACCGATGTTTTGTTCTACCGTTCTATCCCGATATTGACCAAACGTATATTATTTGAAAGGTATTTCTTTTTAGCCGATTTGCAGATTTACAGATTTTGAAATTTTTTCCTTTATTTTGAGTAAATTGCATTTAAAGTTGCTACTAACACATACATAAAATTATACATATGCTAGGTGTGTTTTATTAAAGTTGTGTTTTATTGTGTTTGTAATAAAAATGAGTTTGTTTTTTGTGTTGATTTGCGAATTGGCTATAATTGATTAGCATACCTTTAGGGTCTTTATTTCATAAAAAAATAAAATTTCCTAGAATTTGCACTGGAACTTGAGGGCTGCAATCTGCTAGTAAAAATAATTAGACTTAAAACAAAAATTTTTTGGTTAACAAATTTGTTTAAATTAAAAAAAATAAAAAATAGTTACAAAAATATTTAAAAAAAAAATACGTTTATTAGTTACCTAAATTTAAAATTTTTGTTTATAAGAAATTACTAAGTGCTAATTATGTTTATTAATAATAGTATTAATATTTTTTATTGTAAAATGTCTATAAATTCATTTAACACTCGTAATATACTTTCAGTAAGGAAAGTTATTATTTAGTTATTTAATATTAATAAATTTTTAAATATCAACTTTTGTTTCTGAATATTTAGATTTAAAATATATAAATAGACGGAGATGTAGCTGTTAAAAATATATGTATGTACAATGTTTGAAAAGTAATTTTTTCACTGAACATAAATATTGAATTTGATTTCCATTGATTTAATAATTTTACAGGTGTATTTTGTTTTGAAATGAAATGGTCACCCACCCCCATGTAAATTTTCTACAAGTCTGAACATAAAAACACTCAACAAGTTGCTGTACTTCGTTAAAAGACATTGACTTCAGTGTTTGCATATTTCTCACAATTTGAAATGTTGTTGTCTCAAGTTCAGGGTTAATCGTTACAATTACTTTAAATGACATTTACAACGATTCCAGTTAAATTTTTAACTACGGTTGACACTATGCAGAGTTTGTGCAGCGACTTTGTTTGGCAACGTTTTCAATAACTGCGCGGGGAGCCTAAAGATGAACTCTGATTCATCTCATGCCGAGAGCCGAAATGAAATTTTATCAATAGCTAGTCGCTCCTACCTAATGTAGTAGTGCTTAATCGCTTCTAAGTGGTATTGAGGTTTTGCAACTTCGGTATTTTTCTTTAAGAATTACTCTTTTTTGTTTCTTAAATTTTTTTAAATTCTAGTTTTAGCACGATAAAAAAAATTTTAAATCATTTATGTTTTATAATTTTCTTACTACGATTTATTTTTTTTTTATTTACTTTCTTTAATTTAAGGTAGAGATTTAGGAATTGGTGTAATTTACTATTATAGCAATTGCTGTGCGATGACATTTAGTTTTAATTTGTTTGTTGGTGGGTGCTAAAATACGTATTCAACCTTCTATAGACTCCGGTTGCTGTTTATGAGAATAAAAAACTTGTTGCACCAAACAAAACAAAAAATAAAAATAAAAATATTTTATCTAATATTTTTAAATACTCGCTCTTATTTTAAAATAATAAGCGTAAGTTATATGTTAAAGTAGTCGTAATAGACATTCACGAATTAAAAATTTATCATCCACGATTCAAAAAAAAAAAAAAAAACGAAAGTACAATATTTTCTTTATCTAGTCTTATGACTTATAATAAATCGTACAACTTTAAACCTATCTCATGAAAATTCATATATAACGATCTCCATACAATTTATTGATTTATGTAAATGTGTCATATACTTGATGTTACACGATACAGTTTCATTACAGTTTCCTACAATCATTTATATTTAAGCTAAGTATGCCAAAAATAATGCTTCCTAATAGCATTAGTTATTTTAAACATTTTTAGCTTTCTAGACAAAAAAAAAAACTGCACAAAAATTAAATGCACATTATAACGATAAATAAGTATTTTTGAAATATTATTATATGCAACAAAACCGAAAGCCAACCAACCAGCTAAACCAGACCTAAACGTTTTCTTCTTCTTTGTTTTTGGTAATATGCAAAACATGCATGGGACTAATTTACTATGAATATTACACGAGTCATTTAGCTACACTTTTCTTATACATATATAAGAAAAGAGCCTGGCCAACTCTAAAATAATAAATAGTTGATTTAGTTCACTATAAAAAGTAATTCTTTTTAGAAAAAAGTGTAAATAATGAGTTTTACGGTAAAAATTCATAAAATAAACACATCAAACACACAATGTTCTATTCTAAAGCAGCTAAAACATATTTTTATTTTCATATCAATAATGTGTGTTTCTAAATTTTGTACGGTGCCCAACATAATTATGACTTTGTTTCGTTTTAATATTTCGTTATCTACACGAACATTTTTCTATCACGTATTCGAGTGTAGCTTTATTTTAAGTTCGTTTTCTTGCACGTGTACTGCTAAAAAAAAGAGAACATGTTCTTCAGTACGTACATCTAAAAATTAAAACATTAGATTACGCGTTGAAGATCATGTTCTGTTTTTTTTTTAGCAGTACACGTGCAAGAAAACGAACTTAAAATAAAGCTACACTGGAATCTGTGTGGTTTATGTGTGTTCGAAACAAAAAATACATGATAGAAAAATGTTCGTGTAGAAAACGAAATATATTAAATATAATATATGACTGTGTTTCGTAGTCATAATTATATTGGGCACCGTACAAAATTTAGAAACACACATAATTGTTATGAAAATAAAAATATGTGTTGGTCTGAGCTATGTTTGTTTACATATATACGAGTTTTTTATTCAGTGTGTGTTTTTTCTGAACTCTGGTTTTACCTCTATATCGACAATATGTAAAATATATTAACAGGGCTGCGACTTCCTGCCTTAAAAAAATAGAAAATATGTGCTTAAAACATGCACTATAACTAGAAAATATGCACATAAATAAAATAATACAAATTTTGTCCATTACACAAGGGAAAAAGGTTTTTGTTGATTAAGAACCAAATGTTGTTTTTATAATTATTTGGGACGCTGAATCCAAATCTGCACTTGGTTTTTTCTATCACCTCGATTTTTCGCGATATACCGTTATGTCCAAAATTGAGGCACTTCCACTACATATATTGAAATAACTTAAAAACGCTTCACCATATTCAGTTAAAAAAAAAATCCAAAACTCGTCAATCAAATTAACTTTAAGATGTGCTTACATTGATTTTAAATTTGCCCAGTAGTTTCAGAGATATCGTTGAAGTTTTGAAAAAAATAAAAATTTTTTAAGAAAGTCAAAAATACGATTAGTACATGTAACTTAAAAATGCGAGCTGATGGAGAAAAACGGAGATTAGATTTGAAATCAGCGACCTCAAATTAGTAAAAAATTGCAATAAAGTTCCAGTCAACACAAAAAAAAGTCAATTTTGTTCCTTTGTGTTATCATTTATAAATTTTATATATAATTTAAAATTAATATATATTTGTATAAATAAATATATTTTCATATTTCTTGTTTTTATACCCGCTTATGTTTTTATACCCGCTATGTGTTCAGGGTGTAATGAGCTTGAACTGATGTTTGTTATCACCAACAATATTTGACCTACACCTATCTTTTATTATACAGATCGACTTGGCGATGTCCGTCCATCTGTCCGTCTGAGTGTCCGTGTAAACCACAGGTCGCAAATATGAATATAATTTGATGGTATATGCAGTCATAGTCATATATATTTACACAAACAATAAATTTAATTATGCTTCGAAATAAAACAAAATTTGGACCGATCCTGACCTTATTTGGTAAAGTCACTTATATTTTGAAAAAATATATACAAACCAAATTTGAGAAAAATCTGTGCAATATTTTTGATTTTTGATAGATTTAAGTGAAGATCGGGAAACAGCTTATATGGGACCTATGAAAAAGAATTGTCCTATAGGGATTATTTTTGGACTACTGATTAATGGATATAATAAACACATACAAACCCAATTTGACTGAGACCTATATTATAATTTGGATCTTATGGCACTTCATGTCGGTTTCATAGGGGTCATTTGTATGGGGGCTAGGTCTGAACATGGACCGAATTTTACCAATTTTAATAGCGTTCATCCTATGGCCGTTGAAAGCTTATATACCAAATTTCATCAAAATATATTCATACTTGCGACCTGTAGTTTGATTACAAGCTTTGCATGGACACACAGACGGACGGACGGACGGACGGACGGACATTGCTAAATCGACTCAGAAAGTGATTTTCTTTCAAAAATATTTACACATCAATCAAACTAATATGGAACAATAAAAATAAGAAGTTTTTGATTAGTAGCCGGATACGTTTCCCTCAGCGTCTATCACAGATTGTAGTCTAGTGGGAATAGATGGAATTAAATTGCGTAAAAACTCGATTTCTAGGTCGTTCCACATTTTTTTATTTCTTCAATTGTTTCCTCTCACTTTCGATCTTTTTGTAAAGTTCTCTGCCGTTTTATGAATGCCCATACATGCTCTATTATGTTAAGATCTGGACTCTGGGATGGCCATGGAAAAACAGCTTGTCCAACATTATTTAAAAACGTTGTTGGTAACCATGCTTTGTGACATGGAGCCCTATCATGCTGTAAAATCCAATTTTCATTAGAAAAAGTCTCTGAGCTGAAGTAAAAGCATGGTCATTTAAAATATCAAGGTATCCTGACTTGTTAAGTGTGTCTTTTATTGGTATAAGATCTGCAAAACCATTGTATGAGACACTTCCCCAAAACATTACTGAGCCTCCACCGAAACGATTTAGAAAGATGCATATAAGTTTTTCCAAATGACCCTTCAAATTGAAAAGAGGACTCATCCGTCCATAATACATTGTGCCAAAACTCCACTGGCTTATAGCAAACTGTAGAAGTTTGATTTTATTTTTTTGGGATATATCTATTAATATTCTCACGACGTAGGTCTTTATATCATACTTGTTTAACCTTCTGCTAACTGTAGATTCACTTACATGTTTACCAATGATGCTTTCTGTCTCTACTGCAACTTTAAGCGGACTTGCTACTGGATTTTCTGCGAATATTTTAACAAGTGAACGATCTTCCATTTTGTTTGTCACATATTTTCGACAAGTTCTGACCCTATTTTTAAGGCTTCCGTACTTTTCTTTCTTTTTTGACTAAATTGTATACTGTTTTTCGGCATACTCCATACTCTTTTTCCAATTCTAATGCCGAAACACCCATTTGAAATTTCGTCACAATCTCAACTCGAGCCTCGATAGGAATTTCCTTTATTTTCACTATTTCATCAGTTTTTTTGTAGCTTTTTGTATTGATATTTACAACTAAGCAATAGAACTTTGCTAACTAGCCACACCACTGACGTTATTTGCAAAGGTTGGAATGTTTTCAAAGATTTTTAAGAATGTGTAAACACTTTTGAGAGACAGAAAATTTGTGTAATAATTCTGAAAGCTGAGGTATAGATTTATTTTATGATTTTAATCAACAGCCATCAAATTTATTAATAAAAATTTTTAATTAACCTAATCTATACACTTTAAGAATAGCTATAGAGAAGAAGCATTATTGCTATTGAAACTGGTGAAAACCGATCAATTTCAGAACAAATCCCCACACAATTGACCCCTATGAAATCGACTTAAATTACCATAAGATCCAAATTATCATATAGATCTCGATAAAATTAGATTTGTGTGTATTTATTACATCCATTAATCAGTAGTCCAAAAATAAATTCTTAGTCTTAGTGCATTAGTACATAAAGTTGATTCCCGATCTTCACTTAAATTTATCAAAAAACAAAAATGTTGCACAGATTTTTCTCAAATTTGGTTTCTATATGTTTTTGCCAAAAATTTGTGACTATACCAAAAATAGTCAGGATCGGTCAATTTTTCGCCCTAGTCCCCATATAAGTCTAGCAGCCTATATGATCTTTTTCATATCTGGATGCGAACAAATTAATAATAATGCCGCTCAAATTTGGTTTATGCTTATTTTCTATATCGAGTTATTGTTTCAGCAAAGTTGTTTCAAGACCCGCCAAGTCGAAAATCATGCTTTCGAGAAAAATTACTTTTTATATAAATGTAATGGGGCTTCATTACGACTAAGGTCAGCATGTTTTCATTAATAACTTTTTAAAAAACAGTATTAGAGAAATGGAGATTTCACATAAATGTAAAGCGTTGTTAGTAGAATATGATAGCATACATAACTCAAATCGTTCTTAAGTTGATTTAAGCGGTTATGGCTTGTGACCACAGAAATATGTATATTGGATTGGTTTCAAAAATTTTTTTCTTTAATTGATATATTAAATGCACTGTCTAACTATAAGGTTTGCTGTTGTAAATGTGGTCTCCATTTTTTAGCCCGATCCTACGGTGCTTTCTGGCGCCTAGTGGCGCCCAAAGTACCCGATACTATGAAAAAACACGCATTTAGTCCCTTTTTTTATTGCTTTTCAGTAGAAAAATATAATTCATATGATAAATACCATTTTGATCATCTGATAAGTATTTTTATGCCGAAATTATTTCCAAAGCTTTAATTTAAGCATTTCAGTTCCTATTGTCCCAGCAAAAATACACATAACCAAATAATGTGTATAGTAGCCTGGTCCTACAAAATGGCGATTTTAGGGAGTGTCGAGTTCCAGTTTGTTTTCTTTCTATATAAAACTAATAAATGTGAAGTTTGGGGACAATCGAATAAAGAAAAATCGCGCCGGAAATCGATTGAATATTTCAAGAGTGTTTATATGGGAGGAATTTTTTCAGATTTTACGAAAATTTTGTTTGATTTTTTTAACAAGTTGTTATATGAATCGATATCATTACGGAAAGGAAGATCTACACATTTGATTATAATATTGTAAGTTACGCATTTAAAAAATAGGGCTAAAAAATGGAGACCGCATTTATGACAGCAAACCTGATATTTTAGACAGAGCTTATATTGAGAATTAAAAAAAAATCCCATACAATCTGCAACCAGTCTAATGTATATTAAAAACAATATTACATTTAAGGATTTTTTTAATAAATTATTAAAATATTTCAATTGAAAAACCTGTTATTTTCCTAAAATTTATATTACTAATTTTTTTTTTTATTAATTATTATCATGCCATGAAGCTGTTTAGTTCCATTTCAATTAAAAAGTCCCATGCATGTATTTTCAATAAACTTAACTGCTCCTCCCACATTAGTAGTCCACTAGTTGAGCAATGAAACAGTTTGCTTAAAGCATAAAATTATCATAAGTTTATAAACTATTTTAGTAAAGAAAGTTTCCTTGCGCAAAAGCTTAAATTTCATATTGAGTTTGTGAATTGTTTCGGTTTATCTTAAAATTTTCTAAAAGAAAAATGACTGCCAAAAGGGTTGTTTTGTTTAATGTTTACTTTCATTTGTTAAGAAAAAAGTGAACACTATTTCTAAACGTTTACAAAATCTGGTAAAGACGATATGATTAATTCAAACTTAAATCTAAAAATAAAAGGGTGAACATTTTTGCATACATATCTGTGGTCAAAAGCGATAACCGCCAAAGTCGACTTAAGAACGATTTGAGTTAAGTATGCTATCCAGTGTTGCCATAATTTTAAATTGTAAAGATGCTAAATTGCAAAAAAAAAAGATGCTAAAACGTATTGGAGTCAAAAAAAGATGCAAATTTATTTTTTCAAATTCCATTACCTTTTTATTGAAAAATTAAATACTTATTAAAAAATTCTTTGGTTTTTAAATGGAAAAATTAATATGAAACATAAGTTTTGATTTATATTTTTTAAATTTTAATTAAAACTAGAGGACCCTTGCTGCTCCGCAGCACTATATTATATTATATTAATTTTTATAATATAATACCAAAATTTGCCAAGAGAAGTTAACGTACAGTAATGCCAAAATATGCCAAGATAAGTTAACGTACAGTAAAAGTAAAGTTGATTCTCCACGCATAACTTTCCTCAAACCCAACGAATTTAAGCAGTTAATAGCTCAAAAGAAGGAGCTTGATCCACTGAGTGTTCTTAGACCTATGTCAACAGCCTACGTTAATTAGAACTCTAGTTATAGAGGTTTGAGAGAAGAAAAATATTGAAAAAAATCTCGAATGCAAAGTTTATTCATAAATTCTTTTAATATACATATAAGATTATTTTGAATTTCATCTGTAATTTTTTTTAACATCGAATTGAGTTTTTTAATTTAAATTAAATATTTTTAATTTTAGAGATTTTTTTTTTAATTTCAAATATAACAGAATTTACATTATCAAAAGATACGATTATATTACAATACTTGGGTTTATGGAATCTAATATTTCTGTGATGTCTTCATCTTTAAGTTCTTCTCGGCTCTGATATTTTTCTAACCATCGACGTTCAACTCCGGCTTTTGAGAACGACAAAACGAAGAAAGGCAATACAAATGTGGATAACTCTTTAAATGGATTTTCGTTAATAGAATTTTTGAAATTATTAATTTCAGCCCATAAAGAGGTTGTACTCAGTGTTGTATCCCAATACTGTTTTTGAATTTTTTTCTGTTTCAGATAATCTAAATTTAAACTCTTCTAATATATTTGTTATCAGTTCTTTTACCCAGTGTAATGTGTTTTGTGTTGAAAATTTTGCCATTGTTTTCAATACAATAATATTTTTTGGCAATAGACTTTTTAATTCATTAACAACTGTTGTTGCTGTTTACACTCTTCTGTTTCAAAATGTTTGTTATATTTGTTGAAAGAAACGAGCAGAGTGATAAAGAGAGTAGTACACAAATTTCTCATATTACACTTTGAGAAATTAAACCATATATCAATAATATAAAATTTAAAGTTGTAAATTCAAAAATAATGAAAAAAAAAAAATCAAAAAAGATGTTAAAAGCAACTTTTTATTAATAAAAGGTCTTTTTATAAATTTTGGATGCTAAACAACAAAAAAAGTTGCTAAATTTAGCAACTAAAATGCTACACTGATGCTATCATGTTCTACTAAAAATGCTTTATATTTCTATGTAATCAATCCCCATTTCGATAATACTGTTTATTAAAAAGTTATTAATGAAAACATACTGACCTAAGTCGTAATGAAGTCCCATTGCATTTATATAAAAGGTTATTTTTCTCGAAAACATGATTTTCGACTTAGGCGGTTAATGCTTGTGACCACAGATATATTACAAAATGCCAGACTTTCAAGTATATGGCATTTTTATATTTTATTTGCTTTAATCGAGTAACTTTATCATGGTTTTACTGTATAAATTAAACAAGAGTAAGAGTGTTAAATTCAGCAATGCCAAATCTTTGATACGCTCCAGCTAAGTTTTACGTGTACATTAAAATTTGGACTTATTACACTATTTATAGCAAATGTAAACAAAATATTTGAAAAAGTAAACAATTTCATAAACCTAATACTAAAACAACAAACACACTGAATTTTTAGCCATTTTCAGAGGTGTCTCCATATTTTAGGTTATACCTTGGAACCATAATGTCCGATTTACCCCATTTTAAGTACCAACCCGCACAAAATAATGATAAACAATGCTGTTCTAAGCTTACCCAGGTAAATGGTTTATTTTTTGCATGAGAGTAATTTCAACAGACAGACAGACAGACATTCCAATATCAACTCGAGTTGTTATAAAGATCAAAAATATATATATATATATATATATATATTATTGGATTGCAAATACGTTTTTCGATGCATTACAAATGGAATGAAAAACTGATATATACCCTCCGCACAGTGGTGAGAATGAAGGGTATATAAAAAAATTAAAACCAAATTGATAAATTTAAATTTTTTTATATAAAAACGCGTACGTGAAAAAGTACTCCTATATACACTCAGCGATAATAAACCTAGTATTTTGATAACTAAATATTTTTTGAGAATGTGGCTCAAATGATCCAAGATCTTTATGCCAACTCGTCTTGCAATCTCTTTGTTAGATTAAGGTTAAGAAACACAGCGACACATGTTGTGCAAAAGACCATATCTTTGTCCAAAGCGATTCCTATAGGGATTAAGTCGATGTTGATGAGTATGTCTTGTGGTTTTATGGAGTTTAATTTTAATTACACCATAAACCTTGGCAACGACTTGCTGAAAATTAAGAGTCTTTGTCAGTTGAAATTTCGGTCAATATTTTTTCGAATATCAAAATTTTTCTTTAGTTTTAATACAAACATATAAACATTTAATAAAGACTATAGTAGGTATAGGTATAAATCATGCGTTTACAGAAAGGGTCTTTGATCCAATTAATTGGTTATAGTAAATAAGCATAAATCAAATTTGAGTGGCATTGTTATTAATTTATTAAAAATTGCATATCAGATAATTTATTTATATGGGAATTAGATCGACCATATTTTGTAGTAACTAATTTTTTTCAAAAACATGTATGAACCAATTATGAAATTTGTGCAATATTTTTGTGTTTTTATTGATTTAAGTGAAGATCGAGAGGCAGCTTTATAAGGGGTCTACAGCTAAGAATTGTCCTACAGGGTTTTCTACTGATTATTGGCTAGAATACACACACACACAAATTTGATTTAGATATATGTGATAATTTTGGCCTTATAGCAAACATGCAACAATTTCAACAGCGTTCGTCATATAGCCGATAAAAGATTTTGTATCAAATTTCATAACAATATATTAAAATTTACGACCTGTTGCTTAATTACAAAGTTTACATGGAACACAGATGGATGGATGGACGTCGCACAGTGGCGCCCTTAGAACAAAGGAGGTTGCAAAAATCAAAAATGCCATGTGCGCTTACGATATTTTGAATAAACTCATCTTATAGGAAATTGTTCAGAGATTACAAATTTGCTACCATAATAAAATCAGATTTTTAATTTATTTGACCGATTTTCAGTTTTCAAAAAATACACAATTTTTTAACAATTTGGCCCAGTTTCATGTAGAATATAAAAAAAAAACTAGATAACTAATCGTAATTATTTTTATTCAGTATGTTATAGAAAAGAAATTTTACTGTCGGCTTTCTGTTTCTCCAGGTAAATCGATATTTACCTACTGTCTGTTTTTTCACTATTTTTCAACTTTGATGGATAACAAAAAAAAAATTTTTTTTTTAATTTATAGATAATAATTTTAAAATATAAAAAACTAGAAAAAGAAACATGAAAAATATAAAATTTTTAAAAATCATGTTTTTTAATTAACATAAACATCATTTATTTCATGCCGTTAACAAATTTCAATTTTGATAACACATCTTTGTTCAGACAGTTATTTTATAGGTTGGATAATTATCTATGCCTTTTAACTTATTTGATTATCTCATCTCAATCGGTTCAATAGTTATGATTTTTGCAACGAAAAAACTCAAATGGCGCCACTGTGCGTCGTTAGATCAACTTAGAAAGTGAATCTGTGTCGATCGATATAATTAAATAGTTCCAGGTCAAGTAGTTACAAATATCAGTAAAAACTATTACCATACAGTGGTATAGGATATAAAAATACGCTGCTTCGCTTTAACTAATTATTTTCGAACAATTTTTTATTTTTCCATCCCTGTTTTTTTTGTCGGCTTTTTCCGTAAAACGGCTTTTTTGATATAGTAATACCCTTCAAACGATGCGTAGTAAGTAAGGAGCTGAATACTGGAATATGATGTTCAGGTCGCTCCTGGTTCGTAATGTAGCGCTTATTAAGGAAAAATGTTTAAAAATTTATTTTCCATAGAGCCGTTTTGGCCGTTGAATATTTCTTCGCCGTAGTTCGACCACAAAATATTATTTAAAGCATATTGCTACAAAAGACACGGACACGGACAGTAAAAAAATATGTTTTAATAATGTTTCCAGGTTTAAAATGTATTATTATCAAAAAAAAAAAAAAAATATTAAATAAATACTAAATAAATAAATAAATCAAAAAAAAAAAAAATAATTAAATTAAAAAGGTTTAAAATTCAACAGGATTATTAACGCATAAGGTCCCAAACCCCCTTAAGCCGTAAAACATAAGATTTTTTTTTATCTTTCGAGTACAATTAAGAATAAAGAACTTTATACGATTCCATAGTTTTTCACAAAAATTATACAATCAAAATTGTGAAATATTACTAAGCTATAAAAATATAGTGTACGAAAGACTTCAATTTTGTCAGAACATTACGAAGTTACAGAACAAAATCAACCAAAATCACTATTGACATTTTTTATATCTTTAAGCATATTATTTGTTGTTTTTTCAAAATCTTCTTTATCATTTCTTACTCTATATAACATTATAAATAAAAAGACAGAACTAAAATTGTAAACTAAAGAAATCATTATTTGAAAAAAAAAACTCAAAATGGCACTATTTCACTTGGACAAAATAAAGGCATTTAATATTTTTCACTATTTAATGAAGAATCCGTTGTTTTTTATAACTTTGAGGCATCTACGTGGCATGGCTTCAATAAGGTGGTTGACAATATTGACTGGAATTATTTTCCGATCAGTTTGCAGCGCTTCTTTTAAAGGCTGTTTAGAAGTGAAAGCCCGACCAGCTACGCACCGCTTTAAAATGCCAAATAAGTTTTCAATATGGTTCAAATGAGGAGATTGGGCCGGCCAATCAAGTGTTTGAACCCCATTTTCAGCGAGCCACTTTGAAGTAATTTCCGAGTCGTTGTCGTGTTGAAATATCCAACGGAGCGGCATCTCCCACTTAGAGTGTGACATCATAACATAAGCTAGAATGTCTCTATATTTAAATCTGTACATTTATCCGTCGATTTCGTGGAAGGGTCCCATGCCCAAACCACAGAAGCATGATTTTTGATGATTTGATTGGATATTTTTACACAATTTGTACAATTTAATGGTCTGTCATTTCATCTGTCTTCCGTGGTGCTCCTCCCAAATGCAATGTTTTTACAGATTTTGTTGTTTTATATTTTTTTATAAAAGCCGAGATATTATAGTTTTATTAATATAATTCATTTTAGCTTGTTCTATTTGACTCTTTCCATTCAAAAAATCATTAATTATTAATTTTTTTTTAATTTTTCGGAGTATTTATCACGAGAAATGACAATTTGATTTAAATTTGATCAATTTCACAACGCATATCTGTCAGTCAACCTAAATTTAGTTATATTATAAGAGAATGGAAAAATAAGCCGTTAAATTTGAAAGTAGAGACAATGTAATTTGTACTTGCTTAAAGTGGCTTTTGTTTTGTCCAACTGAAATAGTGCCATTTTGAGATTTTTTGACTGCATTCCATTCATAACCTAATTAATTAGTCCCGTTAATGGTTAAACAAGATCATTTCGAATCACATTTATTTTTCATCCTAAAAGCTAAAGAGTAGTTTTAGGCGCATTTAACTTACTGTTAACCAGCCCTGTTCATTTCATAGGACAATTGTTCATGCTCAACTCACATGTATTCTTACGCTCTTGCTTTTAGTTGTCATTGAAACAGCGACGAGTGAACACGCGTGGTGGATGTATGCTGATTTTTTTTAAATGCACTGATATAAATAGCAATGTACGATAAATATTTTATGATTATAAATGCGTTTGGTAATTCCCAGTGCCTTATTTGTTATAAAACATTTAAGGAAAATAATTTAAAGCTTTGTAAGGTACATTTTCATTCTTTTTATAACGATATTAATAAACTAAATGAAAATGGACAGCTGTTTGATTCAAAAAATAAAATTTTTGTTGAAAAATTTTTTCAGATTTAAAATTTATTTGTTCTAAACAACGTAATGCATTAAGTTCTGTAAATTTAAAAAATGTTTTACTAATACGCAAATGTCACGAAAACATAAATATTGAAAAAAATTTAATACAAGATCTATAAAAATCTATAATAGAATTACTAAAAAAACGCAATTATTTAATATAAAATTTTAAAAGTTTTTAAAAATTCGAGTCCGATCGTTCATTCATTCATTCCGATCGAATGTATTTTTTCCTTCCAAAAATTTATTTTTTTTAAATATGAGGAGCATCTTTTCAAAACATGACTATTCCACTTTTTGTGTTTTCGCACAAATTGAGAAAACAGTTTTTTAGGTATGCCCCTATGTATTTAACTCGAAATTTTCTTGCATTATTATAGACTACAAGATTAGTCATTGCCTTGTACAGGTCTCAAAAATTTAGCAGTAATATGTTTGGAATAAATGCAAGATTTGAAATGGAATAATCTTCTTTTGACGCGGCTGATTGGAATAATCATGTTTTGATCCAAACCACTGTGGATTAATCTTGTTTTGCTGAAACCTATTAGGTATCAGATATCTTATGTTGAATTAAAATAACCTTATGTTCATCTTTAAATAAATAAAACTAAAATAAAATAAATAAAATGTAATGATAAAACATGTTTTGTTGCAATTTAGACTAAAATGGTTAATTAATTTCTGGATTAATCATATTTTGTCCCAAAAATGTTTATTTGAAAATGGGTAATACCATTTTGAAGTGGAATAATCTACTTTTGATGAAATCATGCATTTCATTTTTTTTCCTGGTGTAATTATAGAGCAGTGAAGGCCGTGCCAAACACACTGGTGTTCGGCTTCTTATATGTATACAGTCGAACGAAAACAAAAATACTCACCAAAGAGTAAAAGTAAACAACAGTTTCATTCGGTCTTATGAATGCTTTTGAACAAAGCAGGTCTATGTCGCATTGCCTTTTGAAATTCATATATATTTTTTTAATAGGTACACAGAGAATATTTGTTTAAAAGAAACCAAAAATGTTGAGAAAATTTCGAAGATTTGATAAACTATAAATTAAACATTTTCTATAAATTACATACGTCGCCTCCATTTGACAACATTATAGCTGTCTTTTATGTATTTTTTGTTAAATTTTAAAAAATATCCAGTTATTCCAGGCTGGTAAGTCTTAGTTTTTGGTAACATACCACTTAATAACCTTTGAAATTTCTTATCTTTTTAAGTTTTGCTATTTTTTTTTTTTTTTTGTTTTTAAAGAAATGAATTACTTATTATTACTTATTTGATTTAATAAACTTCAAACTTATGGATAAAAGAGATTAAATGTTCTTCACATTTTGTTTTACATTTTCAGAATGTAAGATTTAAAATTTTAAAACAACAAAATATATTTAAAATTTTGCCATATTCTTCGTTAATTCAACTATTTTCCCTTTTATGCATTCATATATACATTCATACAAATTCTACACAAACCCATTACGTCCATGGAGTTCGATCAGTGTAGTACAACTAACACAGGCTCATAAATACTATTACTAACTCAATTCTCTCGATGGCCACCACTGTTATAGAGATTTCGCAAAATTTTATTTTCGCTACCAAACAAAAAAAAAAAAAATTACTTTTGTCAAAAGTGGAATAATCATGTTTTGAAAAGATGCTCCTCACATATTAAAGATATTTGTTTAATATGTAAATACAATGAAATCATTAATATTGATTGATAAAATCTAGAACTTTTTGTTTTTATACAATGAAAACAAGCCTAATGTATATATCCATTTATTTTTTTCTTTTCAAATATTTAATTCTTTAAACAATTTTCATAACACATTAATGGTTTCATATTTTTAATAAAAAAAATTCATACAGAGACTAACACTGCTATTAACCCATTTAACATTTGTTACAGTTTCTCACCAACACAACTACATTTTTATTTTTGAACACCACTGCTCTTAACATACTTTTGTTCTCATGAGGCATTCATGAGACTTCTACATTGGAAGACTAGTTAATGGTTTCATTGATATTTACTGAATATGCCATTGCTTTTATCTAATGGGTATTAACATATCAATTAAAATTTTATTACCAATAATAATGTTTCAAATTAAAATGCTACTTAATTTTTGGAACGTGAATAAAATATTATAGAATTTAAGAACGAATTGATGGGTCGTACCTATGGTGACATTGATCTCAGGAATATTCATATATATTTTTTGCTTCATACTTGCTTTATTCATTGGCTTTTAATTCATTTTACTTTTTCTGAAAAGAACACCCTGAATGTCTTCAAGAAAAAAATTTTTAACCCTGGACGGTTACTGTTCGAAGCTCATTTACTCTTTATCATATAAACCAAAAAAGGGGCCAAATTCGTATCGAATTTTAAGACTGAAAAAGAATTTTTATTTTTATATTTTATTTTTGTTTATTTTCTACTTTAGAAGTCGTTCAGCTAGAAATTTTTTTAAAAAATTGTTCGTCGACTCGACGAAGATTAACTTTAATGTACTAAAATGAAGAGTAACCTTCCAGGGTTAAACAACACATTATTCTTTCCTCAATTGTAATCTGTTTTATAGGAATTGCAATAAAATTCATGGTAACAATGCCAATTAAAAATATAAAAATTACGTTTAATGTTGGTGAGAATAAAAGTTCCCATGTATGGTTCACATTCGGGGTTTAAATTGTTATAATCTGTACTTTACAAACAAACGCAGGAACCACCTTTTATACGCAAATAATATTTGTACAATAAATAAAGCATACTTTAGGGATGCTGTTTATAAAGAAGTTGCTCAGTTTCTGTTATACCAGCAAAAGTGGGAATTATAAATATTTTGAGAACATTTGAAGGCAAAAAATTACAAAACCTTAAGAGTATCCTAAATTGACTTCAGTTTTTGTACTCTCCATACCACTGTGTAGAGGGAATATATCAGTTTGTAATTTCATTTGTATCGTATCGACAAAATTGTTTGCAATCCTTCTCGATCCTTATCATCTCGTGTCGATATAACGATGTCCGTCTGTCTGTTTGTTGAAAGCACATTCATTCACAATACAACCATTTATCAGGGTAAATATTTGATAATATTGTTGGTCAATTTTGCGAGCAGGTTGGTATGTAAAATGGAGTATATCGGTTTCAGTACGCAACGATATGACCTAGAATAGGGAGACACCTAAAAATATAGTACGTTTGTTGTAATAACTGAGTATTTAGTTACTAATATCATAGAACAGGCTACGGAACTTATTCTAAGGTATATAATATAAGTGTTAACCCACACAGCACTAGTTGTAGAACAATATCCAGAATTGATTTTAAAGGAATCACTTAATTAAAACTATTGAATTTAAAAAGCGAGCAATTAGTTTACGGTTTGACCTCTATCAAAGCACTTGATGAGAATATAACAAAGTAGGAAATGAAGGGAACACCTTATCAACTCATTGAGGCCATTTTATAAAGACAACATTTGCGGCCTTCCTAGAACTCTCATTTTTATTCTGAATGTACAGTAGATGACAACACAATGGAAACTTTTAGAAAATTCTAAAGTCGCAAAATTATGTTTTTTTTCTGCGAAATCAGTCTTTGGTGTGTTCTCTGTCGAAAGATAACATATTTGCTACAAAAAATACAACTAAAAAAATAACAGATAAACGACAAAACAATGGAAACTTGTAAACTTCTGTACCAAGGTTAATTAAAAGAAGAAAAATATAAGCTGGTATGAAAGAAATTATATAAAATCTTAACCGTTATTTAAATATTTATAGTGTCTAACGTTTTCTTTCAGCTGTTTTTTAAACACAGCTGTATTCTTATAATTAATTATTATGAAATAATGGCAAGATTAATAATGCTTTTTGAAGAGTTTAAAACCAGAATGATTAAGAAAATTTATGAGAAATATTCTATGAATAAATCCATAACTGTTCAAGACAGAATTACAATACTGTTCTCCTTTTAGATGAGCCCAAGTTTAATTTAATAGGCCATAATGGAAGAACGTTTGTAGAAACAAAGGGAAAAATACCCAAAATATACAAATAAAACGCTATGTTTGGCGGTGGCAATATTATGGTAGGAGGACCAAGGAATGGGTCCAATTCATGTGGTAAAATATACTCTCATTGAAATTAGATACAGGCAAATCCTAACTGACGAATACAAACATACCTGGATGAAAATATGCCCCTGTTATGGAAGTTCCAACATGACAATGACCCAAAGTTGTAAACGAATGGCTACAATCTAATGCAGGTAATGTTTTGGAATGGCCAGTCCAATCACCAGATCTCCATCCCGTAGAAAATCTATTGAAAATTGTAAATAAAACTCACATGAAATTAAAATAACAAGACAGATCTTATAGAGGCAGTTAATTCAGAGTGGCAGCAAAATATTTCAACAAAAAATAGAGGAAAAGTTTTCAATTATTGTATAGTAGTTTCCTATGTTTTGTCAGCATCGTAAATGAAATGTATACTTTTAGGTTTTTTCTGAAGTTAAGCTATATTATCTATAAATTAATACGTAAAGGAAAATTTTTTGTATCTCTTTTTAAGCATAATTCGGGCACGTATCAATGTGAAATTTGGCACAGTTATAGTTCATAAGGAGGAGAGGAGCAGAATCTTAAGATTTGTGTATATATGTGTTAAGAATATATTAAATTAAATAAAATAAATAAAATAAAATAAAATAAAATAAAATAAAATAAAATAAAATAAAATAAAATAAAATAAAATAAAATAAAATAAAATAAAATAAAATAAAATAAAATAAAATAAAATATAAAATAAAATATTATAAAATAAAATAAAGTAAAATAAAATAAAATAAAATAAAATAAAATAAAATAAAATATTAATAATAATAAATTTTATAAAAGGCTAAAGGTATGCTAATCAATTTTAACCAATTCACAATCATCGAATTTCATTATAATTGCATATCACAGGCCCTGTGCTTAATTGTGAATTGCCTAAAATTGATTAGCATACCTTTAGTCTCTTATAAAATGATTTATTATCATTAATTTTGTATATATATGGATTAAAAAACATTGAAAGAAAAACATTTAATGAAAAAATGAAATTTCCTAGAATTTGCATTCGAATTTCAAGTGCTGAGTTAAAAATTTTTCTTTTTTAAATTAATAAAACATACAAATTTTTAAATTTATAAAAGAGTTTTTTATTTTATGATCTAAGTTTTGGGAATTGACCGTTCAAGTCGTCAAAAATATATTTTGTTAAAAGTTTCCATTATATTGCCACTTACTGTATAATAAATAATAACTAGCAGATTCCAGCGCTCGAAATTTAAGTGCAATTTCTAGGCGGCTTTATTTTTCAACTTAGCCAATTCACAAACCAACACTTTTATGGTTTATTATTATTGTGAATGAAGATAACAAACTCATTAACAAACACATTAACAAATTTAATAAACACACACATAGCCCATGTATAATTTTATGTATGTGTTAGTAGCAACTTTAAATGCAATTTACTCAAAACAAAGGAAAAAGTTTAAAAATATGTAAATCTGCAAAACGGCTAAAGACAAATATCTTTCAAATAATATACGTTTGGTCAAAATCGGGATAAAATGGTAGAACAAAACATCGGTCACAAGATATCGGCTGGCCTATTAATATTATAGATGATTTGTGAACAGTCTACATTATAAAACCGGCGTGGATTAAGTAACAAGTTGTTCAGCAAATTAATGATCTTGAAATTTTAGTCAGAAATTAAGAATTTGACACAAATTTTAACTTATAGATTTTTCAAGGCACGTGTTAGCATAGACCGAGTTGCCTCAAATATTCATAACGTCATTTCCGCAATCACTCTTCTTTGTATCTCCAAAAGATCCGTTAATTGGATTTAATTTCAAATTTATATAAATACATTTATGAAAGAGCTCCGTGAAGTAGCTCATGCCAGTTGTCCGAAAATGGAGCAAAACAGTTAATTAAAACCCACCGGCATAAGAGCAAAACATCATTTTGTTCAGCAACTTCACTTCAGTTGTTGTGCGCCACAATTTCATTCTAATGAGGAACTTCATAAAATTTGAATAAAACAAAGCTGGGAACAAGTGGAAACAATTTCAGGCAGACACTAATACCTGGAGATAACTTACTTATTGAAAACTTTAGTTTGTCAGATAAAATCCATACCAAAACAATCTGGTAAATACAAACTTCAGTTTCGTCGAATACTCTCTCATTAACTCTTTTAGTCTCTTTTAATGTCACAAATTAGCTAAGGGTCTCTCTCTCACACACAAATATCCAACAAGTTGATATGATACGACTTCTAGTATATTTAGTAACTTTATCATTCATACCTCAAACCAAACAATTCGAATTAGGAGATACGCTCTAGCGATCGTATACCAAACAACGACTCATTCAGTTGGAGTAAATACGTCGCGCGAGTATGAAGAACATAGCGCATGGTTGTTATTGAATTTCAAAAAAAAAAAAAAACGCCAACAGTAAAATATTTAATAAAGTGAAGTGAAGTTTAAAATAAAAACAAAAACCGATTGTTAGACATACAGCAAATAAAACAAAAAAAAAAAAGAATAAGAAAAAAACACATAAAACCAGAAAATATTAAAAAGATATTTGTAGCAAAAATATCAGTTAAAAAAACGCGTTGGAATGTCTTAAAGCACAACGTAGGCATTTTAAAACGTTTAAGAAAAAGCAAAAAAAGCATGATCCCATGATCAATTTGTGAAAATCAAAGTGCATTACAACAAGAGAAAACCCCCACCTATGTATGGAGTAACAACAACAACAGAAACCAAACCATCGAATGCGACTTTGCTACACATGAATACATAAATATATTTACGAAATACTCGCGCATGACGTTCTAAACTGTAAAGTGAGCCAAGTTCAAATACAATTGTGTTGTTATCAAATAGGTAAATTTCTATCTATCTAACTCTCTATGTGCCTGAGTGTGTGTTGCCATGTTTAAAAAAAATAAAAAATAATGGCAATGAAAATTAATTTCAAACAATTTTATTAAATTAAAAATATAAAAAAAGAACTTATAATTGAATTTATATCTTTTCATTTATCGGTAAAAAAAAACCTAAAAAAAGAACAACAAACGATTCATCGCTCCATTTGTTATCAAGTGCATGTGTAGTTGAGTCCAAAACCGTAAAACAACACTTTTTCGCAGTTGACTGCCGTTTTAAAGTCAATATCTTCTGTGTGTTCCACCCCCTTCCTTTCCTATTTTCACCGTTTTACTCTCTTTAAGTGTGAGTGTGTGTATGATCGATCTAGCGCTTTTTTTTTATGACTTAAAGATAATTAATTTTAGGCGTTTTTGGTGTTTAATGACTTTCACTAAACAGTTCCTACAAAGTTTATTTTAAGACTGATTATAAATTATACAACAAACAGACACAAATCAAACTTGAACAAGATACACTTTTTTAATGATCATTCATATGGGTTTTAAGGTAATTTAAAACAAAATTAGAGGGGCAATTCATATGGTGGTCAACGCTTATGTACCAAATTTAATAAAAATATCTTTACTAAGGTCGGTATAGCTTATATAGAATTTTTGTTGTTGTTAATTTGTTGAGTGTGTGTAAATTGGACAACAAGAACACGTGCCGAATTGAGGTCAAAGATCAAATACAAGAAAGTGAAAATATTTTAAACGAAAACTTAAAATTAAAATTTTGTTATTTTTCTCGGGGCTCAATTAAAATTATTAAATGCCAGGGACTGAAAGTAACAGTTCTTTTATTTTTTTTTAACTAAGGAAGCATATAAAAGTATATATCGGAGCACGGATTCAAGTAGACGATTTTGATACCTGTGAACTAGCCTTTCAGACAATGTTTTGCTTTCTATAATTTTCACTTTTATTTTTCAGAGAAGAAATAAAAGTATTTTTAACTCTATACCACTATGTGTTTTGTAACTACTACCAAAAATATTTGACCTAGACACATCTGTTATATACCGATTAACTCAGAACCACTTTCTGAGTCGATTTAGCAATGTCCGTCCGTCTGTGTGTCCATATAAACTTTGTAGTCAAACTATACTATATTAGTATATTTCGATGAAATTTAGCATATAAGCTTTTACCGGCCATAGGATGAACGCTATTGAAATTTCTGAAAATCGGTTATATCCATTTATCAGCAGTCAAAAAATAAACCCTATAGGACAATTTTATTTCCAAACCCATAGTAAGGGTTTCATCTAGTTTACTAGAACAATTAATTATTTTTTTTAATATGCCAAAATTCAAAGTTTAGTCACGTTGTTCGATTTATTCCAAATTTATAGCAAGGAAAGCGTCGCATCTAAAAATTCAACAGCACTTACAAAATATTTGATTAAATTGTCTTTCATTAGCTTGGGGCCAAAAGGCTAGGCAGAAACCCTAGGCTATTAAGATAAAACTAGCAGATTCCAGCACCCGAAATTCGAATGCAATTTCTAGGCAGCTTTATTTTTCAACTTAGCCAATTCACAAACCAACACTTTTTTGGTTTATTATTATTGTGAATGAAGATAACAAACTCATTAACAAACACATTAACAAATTTAATAAAACACACAAGCATATGTATAATTTTATGTATGTGTTAGTATCAACTTTAAATACAATTTACTCAAAATAAAGGAAAAAATTTAAAATCTGTAAGTCTGGTGAACAGCTAAAAAGAAATACCTTTCAAATAATATACGTTTGGTCAAAATCGGGATAAAACGGTAGAACCAAACATCGGTCACAAGAAATCACCTAGCCTATTAGTATTATAGATATAACATGTAAAAGTAGAAAACTGATAAATTTTTGATGCAAAGTATTTAAAAAGAGTACATTTACTTAATATTTCAGAAAAAAACTCATTTATCTCATTTTTGTAAAAAAAAGTTCTGGCAGTTGAATTTACTTAAAAAATCCCACATTAATCTCTGACATATATTAAACAAAACTTTAAAGTCCCTGATCCATTTTTTGAAATTTTGTTTAAGAAAATTTTTTAAAACTTAAAAGAGTTTCGAAAATTTTATCAAAAAAGTTTTCCATGTTTGGTCTCATTTCGCAATAGGTTAACAACGTGATAATAAAAAAATACTTTATATCTGAGGACTTATAGGTGTAGAGACCAAAAAAAAAAAAAAAAAAAAATGTGGCTTTAATCAATTTGTTTAAGTTGAAAAAATGTTGATCACATTTCATGACCTAGAGTTTTTTGGGCTGGGGCATTTGCTATTTCTTGGCGAGTTTTTATTCGATTTTGAAGTTATATAGCTCTTTGGAAAGATAATTTAGTACTGATATCGATTCATACAAAATGTCGAAAAAATTAAACTATAGAACGAAATTTTCGTAAAATCTGAAAAAAAAGTCATATTTTCCCCATATAAACACACGTGAAATTTTCAGTCGCGCACCTCTAAACTTTTTTTGATTGACCCAAAACTTTGTATTTCTCAGTTTTGTTTTGGTATTCGCATATTTCTAGGGGCTGAGATTTTAAGTTCGAACACTTTTTTGCCCCTCCATATAATGAAGGACCACCCTAGTATACATATTTAGAAAATTTTTGCTTTTCTGGCAACGTTGAGCAAAATATCCCACTTAATCAAAAAAAAGTTAATCACAACGAACAAATTCAGAGTTCTCTAGTATTCTACTCATCGTGGGGTCATTCATGACCCGAACGGGATTTCATGTGCAACTACATTTTTTTAAGCCGAACAAAGGTTAGAACATTTTTATAACCCATACTACTTTTTGGTCAGGGTATAGTGAGTCCAAGCTGATGTCTGTAACTACCAAAAATATTTTAATACACCAATCGTGTCAGAAAGCGATGTTCGTCCGTCCGTCAGCGTAAACCTTGAAATCAAACTACAGGTCGCAAATATGAATATAGTATATTTTGATGAAGTTTTACAAATTAGCTTTTGTTGGCCGTTGGACGAACGTTATTGGTATTGGTGAAAATCAGTGTATGTTCAGACCTAGTCCCCATACAAATGACTCCTATGAGATCGACTTCGATCCAAATTATCATATAGATCTCGGGCAATTTGGGTTTGTGTGTGTTTATTAATCTGTAGTCCACAAATAAATCCTGTAGAACAATTCTTAGTCATAGCCGCCATATAAAACTACTTCCCGATCTTGACTTTAATCTATATAAAAACAAAAATAATTAACAGATTTTTCTCAAATTTTGTTTGTATATGTTTTTGCAAAAACAAAGTGACTTTACCAAATACGGTTAGGATCGGTCAACTTTTCGACTTAGTTCCGTTACAAATATAGCATACGATATGAAGTTTTTCATATCCGCAGGCAAAATATGTAATAACAATGGTACTAAAATTTGGTTTATGCTTAATTTCTATATATTGGACCAGTAGTATAGTCAGTATAGACCGGTATAATCTTTTTTTTTTTAGCTAGAAATAAGATTAAATCAATTTTAATAAATTTTTCAGCAAAACTCGTGTTTTCATATTTCAATTTCTATGTGAAATCTGAATGAAAGCCAACTTAGTTTTTCATTTAGTCCAATTTACTTTTTTATTTTTTTTTTTTTTTAACAAAGATTTTAGGGTTTGAGCTTAATCTCTTTTAGGCGAGCCATTTCTTTCAGTTCGGAAATAAAAAATAGTTACATGGAGTTAAATCTGGAGAATATGGTGGACAAGGCAGCAAATCGTAGCCCTATTAATGGAATTTTTCCACGGCGACCAATTTCTCAAATGTGAGCAAAAGCGGCACCCATCAGTAATCTAAACCCAGCTGATCATTTTAAATCAAAATCCAGATAAGCCATATCGTTAACTTTTTCGATATTTTCAGGCGGAGTGACCTCAATGGGCCGTCCAGGGCTCTAGTCGCCGCATTCGATATCGAGTAAAATCAACTGATATGCGATTTTTTTGTTTATTATTTAATGAAGACCGGTAAACGTCATACTTCGATGCACTTTTACTCTTAAATAGGGGCCATAATTCGGTAGCAGTGATAGAGTAAAATTATTCCTGGTGTTTTATTTTGGAAAATAAAATAATATGTGAGCGTAAGATCTTACGCGTAACATGTAAGCATTAAGACAAATCGGTGTGACATGATTGTTTGGTGAAAAAATTATGATATGTAATAACCTTTTTGTCGCTGTTTTCTGCATTTTATTTATTACCAGATGTTTACACATCTCCCCTGTGATCGGACTCAAATGATTTTTTTAAACATAGAAACTGATGACACAGAGTACGCAGGGTGTTTGCCATATTTTTTCTTACTTTAAATACTTGAATTTTGAGCATTCAGAATTCGCTTTTATCCATTTTTGCTAAAACGAGTTTACATCATTTAAATAACTGTAAAATACAAACTCAATGAAGGAGCTTACTCAAAACTTGACAGTAGTCTATTAAGAGATGGTAGTTGACGGGAGCATTGTTGATGTTTAAATAACTACTAGGTTATTTAAAAAGTCACGGCCGAACGAACAATTTATTTTTTAATTAATGTTTTTGTTTTAATAAACTGAATTTTTTATTTATTTGAGAATATTAAACAGACTATTTGCAATTTAAAATATTTTGTGGTTTTTTCAAAATATTGGTTCATTTAGACCTGAAGAAGGCGGAAGGGTTAGAATTTGCAAAATATTATTTTGCAGACCTTATAGAACGTGTTTGCCAAGTTTCATCGATATCTGCGGAAAACTATGCAATATTTGGATAAATTTTTTCTGAAAATGTAGAACTTCCCAAAATGTGACATGCAGAGTATGATTTACTCCAAATATTCACCACATTATTTTCAAACCCAACAAGAAACTATTTTATAAAGAGTATCTGACGTATTTCTTTTCTGAGCAGTTGGCATCACTGATTCTTTGTATCTCCCAAAGACTCGTTGATTGGAACTAATTTCATATTTGAATATATATAAATACATTTATGAAAGAGCATTAAAAAGTTACTCATGCGAAATTTCTGAGAATTGAGGAAAGACGTTTTAGCATAAAGTGTATAAATATTATATATATTTCCCGTCTTGATTAATAAAATACCTCTATAGAATTTAAAGTAAATAGTTAATGAAATATAAATGAGAAAATTGTTTAAAAAAAAAAACAATAAAATAAACAAAACTCATAACAAATAAAATATAAACAAACGAAACAAGTGAAAGGTAAATACATTTGCTCTATTTGAAGGGATTTTTTTTTTGTTATCTTCTTCTCCTTCTTCTTTTTTATATTGATAAGATATTATGGCCCTTTAGCTTGGTAATGAATAGTACATAAATGTGCAAAAAACAAAATCAACAACTGAAAAGAAATTGTTCAACATTCTATATTTGTAGGTTTGGTATCTTATCTGAGCAACGACAGTCTGTATGGGTAGAATGATAAGTTCAATAACGATCAACGTCTTAAGCGATCACCTTTTTAGTCATAGTTAGTGCATAGTGTTGTGATTGCACATTTTATGTGGGGAAAAACTTTTGAAAACTTTAAGCTAAAGTTAAACTCGAAAAGCCCGAGGTCAACCAAAAGAGGTTTTTATATTTCAGACCATTTTTTGATGTTGTAAACTTAAGCAAAATTGGTAAAAAAAAATTAAATAAAAAAAAAAAAATAATAAAAAAAAAAAAATATAAAAAAACAATTATGTGAGTTTTAATTTTAAATTCATATGTCCCATCTAAAAAAATTACCACTATTAACTGACACGCTGTGCATGTGTTATATACTACTGGATGGGCCATGAAAATACCTTTTATACCAACTTAGCGCCTTTCCGGATATATTTATCCCTTTAGCTTACCTAAATAGAGCATATTTCCATTTAGCGCCTTTTAAGAACAGCTCTGGCTTTCGAAGCCTCAAATGCAGACCACACAAAATTATGTCGGTGACTTATATCGCTTATTAAGACATTTAACAAATACGATAATTGCACCTACTCGTAAATTCGATTATTTGAAGGATGATATTTATCATGTACTTAATGAAATTTGTTGTTTAGGTTATACATATACCTTTTTTTTTTTAAGTCTAGTTCCGCGAAGCCGAGTGGCTTCTGCGGATTCTAATTTGGCTAGTTTTTTTTTTTTTTTTTTGCAGCGACAGACCAAAGCCGCTGGTGGGAATCGAACCCACGACCCCCGCATGATAGGCGAGCACGCTACCTAATGATTACGTACTGAATAGAAATGTGTTTTAAAGTTAACCAAAATTAATCAAATTTAATATTTCAACTTATAATCTATCTATTACATTAATAGGAAAGGCGATTTCTAATGACCGATATAAAAATTTTAACTTAAAACCGATTTTGACCAAATATACTTGATTTGAAAGGTATTTCTTTTTAGCTGTCCACCATATTTAAGATTTGCACCATCTGGAACATGTTTTTGGAATAATGCACATACAAAAAACACATACTGTATGTGTGTCTATTATAAATAAGTATAGCCCAGCACTCGAAATTCGAGTGCAAATTCTAGGAAATTTTATTTTTTCATTCAATTTTTTTCTTCCAATGTTTTTTTAATCTCTATTATAAAAAATTTATGAATATTTAAATGAGCCTAAAGGTATGTTAATCAATTTTAGCAATTTACAATTCAACACAGAGCGTCTGATATATAATTTAAATTATTCGCATTAACACGGTGTATTATAAATATTTTATTTTAATTTAATACTAGCAGATTCCAGCGCTCGCAATTCGAGTGCAATTTCTAGGCATCTTTATTTTTCAACTTAGCCAATTCACAAACCAACACTTTTAACAAACACATTAACAAATTTAATAAAACACACATAGCACATAATTATACCCTATACCACTATGTGGTTTGGGTATAATGACTTTGTGCTGCTGTTTGTAACAACCAAAAATATTTGTCCTAGACCCATCTTTAATTATACCGATCGACGCAGAATAACTTTTTGAGTCGAAATAGCAATGTCAGTCCGTCCGTCCGTCTGTGTGTCGATGTAAACCTTGTAATCAAATTACAGGTCACAAATATTAATATATTTTGATGAAATTTACTATATAAGCTATAGAAATTGGTGAAAATCGGTTCATGTTAAGACCTAGTCCCCATACAAATGACCCCTATGAGATCGATTTAAATTGCCATAATATCCAAATTATCATATAGATCTCAGTCAAATTGAGTTTGTATGTGTTGATTACATCCATTAATCAGTAGTTCAAAATAATCCCTATAGGAAAATTATTAGTCATAGGCCCCATATAGAGCTGCTTCCTGATCTTCACTTAAATCTATCAAAAAACAAAAATATTGCACAGATTTTTCTCAAATTTGGTTTGTATATATTTTTTCAAAGTATAAGTGACTTTACCAAATATGGTCAGGATCGGTCCATTGTTCGACCTAGTCCCCATATAAATATAGTATCCGATATGAACTTTTTCATATCTGCAGCGAAAAAAATTAAAAAAATGCCGCTCAAATTTGGTTTATGCTTATTTGCTATATCCAATTAGTTGAACCGAAGAGAAAGGGTCTCTTAACCATGGTATAGGGTATCGTATAGTCGGGCTAGACCGACTATAATTTTCTTACTTGTTTTATGTATGTGTTAGTAGCAACTTTAAATGCAATTTACTCAAAATAAGGGAAAAAATTTTAAAATCTGTAAATCTGCAAAACGGCTAAAAAGAAATATCTTTAAAATAATATACGTTTGGTCAAAATCGGGATAAAACGGTAGAACAAAACATCTGTCACAAGAAATTGCCTAGCTTATTAATGTTATAGATATTTTAAGACAGATTAAACATAAATTTTATCATTCTCAGCTTCTCCTCCATATGAACTATAACTATGCCAATTTTCACACTCGCATATTGCTTAAAAAGGGAACAAAAAATTTACTTTCACGTATTAATATATAGATATCAAAAGCCCTGTGTTGGCTAAAATTGAGATTACCTCTAAAAAGAAATATATAAATATTTCCTGTTGAAATCGACATTTCCAGTAAAAAAATGTTGACATTGGTGCATGTTGCATGACTAAAGGTGTTGCGTTTTTTTTCCTCCACACCAGTGTACAGGATAAATTTGTCATTCCATTTTTAAACATTTAAAAAAAAAAATGTGGATCTCAGAAAATATACATGTTATTGATCCTTATAACAAGCAGAGTTGATATATCGATGTCCGTCTGTCCGTTTGTGGAAATTACTATCACGAGCTCAATAGGTCAGCTGGGTTGCTCATATTTATTGAAATAATTCATTGACATACTGAGCAGGTTACTATTAATAATCATCCGAGGTGGTTCAATAGGTCCAGAAATTTCAATGAAAAGGTAAAAAACTCTGATCTAGTAACATAAAAGTAATGCAATTTTTCTGATTCAAGTTAATTCTTTCTATGATGAAACCATCATTGTCTTTAAAAAACACAATAACAAATTATAATAAAGATTGGGTGACACTGTAAAGTCTGATTTTTGTTTTTGGGTCTGTGGACGGAGGGACGTGGCACTGCACCTATTAATATCTGCTAAATATTTCGGGGGAGTTCGTGCTTTACTTTTATCCAACACTGTGTCAAAATTTAGATGTGTATTAAAAATTAGATGCAACTTATATGCAGAAGTTTTTTTAGGGTTAGCAACGCGGACTGGGCCCAGCTATTTTAAACATAAAAACAGAGAAGATTCATAAAAAAATACTTCTTGTTCAGAACTCAAAAATTTATCGTTCACTTAAAATCGTATAGGACATGTTATTGAAAAAAATTGAAATGTAAATATTACAAAAAAAGCTTTGTATTTTGTTGGACCAGCTTCGGTGTTATTATGCGTATAAAAAATTTTCGGCATTGAGTCGACTAACTTTTAGCACCATTAGTTTTGATCCACTCTTCTTTAAGAGCCTTCTTAAGGTCACATTTATTCGAAATCTTATGTTTACATAGTTATATTTCGAGTTGATGCCAAAGATGCTCGATAACATTCATAACCGGAGACTGTGCGGGAGATTACACTAGTTTGGGTCGTTGTCCACATAAAACTTGAAAGTGGCTCGGGTGATCATTTTCCAGCACTCGGCATCAAATTTCGTTCGAGAAATCTATAGAGCCATACTGGTTCATAATTCCGTCGATCAAAACCAAATTGCCAATCCCGTGCACCGACATATAGCCCCACACCATCACGGGCCCACCTCTATGTTTGACAGTCGGACGTAAATTAGATGTCCATGTCCGTATTGGGATTTCACCACACTGTTTCTTTGCCATCTGATTCAAATATGTTAATTTTGGATTCATCCGTTAAAATAACTACATTTCAGAACAACTTTACCTTAGATTGGCACTCGTGCTGTGCGTCCTGTTCAGTATTCATGTGATTTCTGCATAATTTTTTCTTTTTTATACCCTATACCATTATGTGGTCAGGGTATAATGACTTTGTGCTGATGTTTGTAACTACCAAAAATATTTGTCCTAGACCCATATTTTATTATACCGATGTCCGTCCGTCCGTCCTTCAGTCTGTGTGTCTATGTAAACCTTGTAATCAAACTACAGGTCGCAAATGTGAACAGATTTTGATGAAATTTGGAATGTAAGCTTCTATCGGCCATAGCACAAATTTCTGGTGAAAATCGGTTCATGTTCAAACCTAGTCCCCATACAAGTGACCCCTATGAGATCAACTTAAATTGCCATAATTTAAAAATTTTCATATAGATCTCGGTCAAATTGGGTTTGTGTACGTTTATTACATACATCTGTCAGTAGCCCAAAAATAAACGATATAGGGCAATTCTTAGTCATAGCCCCCATACAAAGCTGATTCCCGATCTTAACTTAAATCTATCAAAAAACAAATATATTGCACAGATTTTCCTCAAATTTGGTATTTATATATTTATGCAAAAAATAAGTAATTTTACCAAATACGGTCAGGATCGGTCCATTTTTCGACCTAGTCTCCATATAAATATAGCATCCTGTATAAACTTTTTCATATTCAAAGGCAACAAAACTAATAATAACAAAGCTACTCAAATTTGGTTTATACTTTTTTCTATATCCAATTATAGTTGGTCTTGACCGACTATAATTTCCTTACTTTTTTTGTATGATATTTTACTTTTTTTTACGTTTTTACCTCAATAAAATTTGTTAAAGGCTTGTTGCCATCACAATTTAATAGAAAATATAATTCAGCTTTGCTAATTTTTGCAGTTTTCATTTTGGGTGTACGGAAACTATTTCTAGCAAGTGTATGCATACGGCAGATTCTTTACGACTGTCTTTACCAAATTATACTTCACAATTTGAAAAACTGGTAGAGGCTGTTATTATACCAGTTTCGCATTAAAATAATAATAATTTTTTTATTTAAAGTCATTTCATTTTTGTTAGCTTTGTTTTTTTTTTTTTGTTTTAACTTCAACAAAATTATTTAAATTAAAAATATATTATGTATTATGAATTTAAGAAAAAATATTTTTAGTTTTTTCTATGCATAAATTATTTAATTTTGGATATTCGAGATAGGTATATATTTAAGTTTTATTAGGCATTTTTTTTTTGGCTTGGTAAATCGCGCGTAAAGTAGCTTTGTGCTGGCACTGTGAAAAATGAAGGTAAATTTTAATTACTGCGGATTTGAATTGTATGAGCCAATAATTTTAATATTGAATTACATTTTTTGAACCATTTCAAATGTACTTTTTATACCCTATACCACTATTTGGTCAGGTTGAAATAACTTTGGCTGATGTTTTGTCCATATAGCGATGTCCGTCTGTCCGTCCGTCTGTGTGTCCATGTAAACTTTGTAATCAAATTACAGGTCATAATATTTTGATGAAATTTACTATATAAGCTTCTCTCGGCCATATGTTGAACGCTATTGAAATTGGTGAAAATCGGTTCATGTTAAGACCTAGTCCCCATACAAATAACCCCTATGAGATCGACTTAAATTGCCATAATATCCAAATTATCATATAAATCTCGGTTAAATTGGGTTTGTGTGTGTTTATTACATCCACTAATCAGTAGTCCAAAAAAAACCCTGCTTTCCGATCTTCACTTAAATCTATCAAAAACAAAAATATTAAACAGATTTTTCTCAAATTTGGTATTTATATATTTTTGCAAAAAAATAAGTGACCTTACCAAATACGGTCAGGATCGGTCCATGGGGCAACCCTATTCCCACTCATCCAATTGATCTGAAACTTGGCCCATAGTCCTGTTGTGAAAAAGATGAACTTTGACATAGTCACGCATAGTCACGCACAGTCATGGACTGTCGATCGACCTGAAACTTGGTCGATAGACTTGCTGTGAAAAAAGATTAACTTTGACATAGTCACGCATAGTCACGCACAGTCACCGAGAGATTAAAACCGCACTTCCCCTTATTCGATCGATCTGAAGCTTTGTCCATAGCTTTGTTGCGGCTAAAGATTAGTTTTAAGATAGTCACCCTATTTCCCCTCATCCAAGCAATATGAAACTTGGTCCATAGACTTTTTGCGACCAAAGACTAATTTTAAAATGGTCACGCAAAGTCACGCACAGTCACGAGAGATTCAAAACTTATGGGCGAAAGAAAGGGTTTTAATAAAAACTTTGTTTCTATGCGTTATATTATTTCGGCTCCATATAAATATAGCATCCGATATGAACTTTTTCATACCCAAAGGCAAAAAATTGGTAACAATGCCACTTAAATTTGGTTTATGCTTATTTTCTAGAACTAATTAGTTGGACGTAACAGATGGGATCTCTAAACGCATGGTATAGGGTATCGTATAGTTGGTGTATAGACCGACTATAATTTTATTACTTGTTTTTTAATATTATAGAATTTTGTTTAAAATCTTTTTCCTTAAAAATTTTTAACGTTTTTCATGGCAAATCAAATGGTAAAACAGCGTTTAAGACCTGACTGTCGTTTTCTGTGTCTATTGACCTTAAATTCAGGCACCAACATGTTTTATTCTTTCAAAAAGTTGAAAAGCTCTTTAGATTTGCGTTCCGATAGCTCCAATTTGGAAGCAATGAAATCCAGCCGGTCTTGGATAATGGGACTCCGCATCATTTTGAAATTGATTTTCCCATTCTTTGCTACCGCAGCTTAAAACTGGCGTAGTTTCATGCCTAGCCGCAAGGGATTTATTCTGCACATGTGGCTGTGATACTGGAACGTGAAACTGAACTAATTAAGGCGAGGCTGGTATTTGAAAATTTTTGTTTTTTTCGAATCATCCCTTGAAGGGTTTTTTACATGCGTAAAAATTATTCTTAATTATGCTTCGTACCCGGCGCTAAAATGGAGAAACGCTCGCTTTTTGCAAATCGAGAAATTCACTATAACATGATATGCATACTGTATTTATTTCTTTATTTTTATTATTTACAAGCTAATAATATTAGAAAATAAAAACAAGTAAGAAAATTATACGATACCCTATACTATGCGTTTAGAGACCCTTTCCGTTATGTACAACTAATTATATCGCACCTTAAATACAAAAGAGTCACAACTCAAAATTTTCCAAAATTGATTTTTTTCTATAAATGAGTTCACAGTACACGTTTCTATCTACTGCAAAAATTTATTTCTCATAACTATCTCCTTTAACAGGAAAAATGCTGTTATACCTGGAGTACAACTTGAGATAATATCACTAGTCAAATGACAAAATTTCAGTCAGAGAGTCATAACACAAAATTATATTTTATTTCCACAAATACAATATAAATTAAAAAAAAAAAGTATAGCAAAACATTTCTCAAAATGGAAATTTTTCATAATGAAACTAAATAATATAATCATTTATACATAAACAGTTTTTTGCCTCTCATGAAAATTTAAAAATTTTGAGTTGTGACTGTTTTGTATTTAATTTTTTTGCCTTCGGATATAAAAAAGTTCATATCTGATGCTATATTTATATGGGGGCTAGGCCGCAAAAATGGACCGATCCTGACCGCATTTGGTAAGATCACTTAATTTTTGCAAAAACATATACAAACCAAATTTGAGAAGAATCTGCGGAATATTTTTTTTTTTTTATAGATTTTGGGGAAGATCGAGAATTATCTTCATATATGGACTACGACTAAGAATTGTCCTACAAGGTTTATTTTTAGACTACTGATAAATGAATGTAATAAGCATACACAAGCCGAATTTGACTGAAATCTATCTGATAATTTTGATATTATTGCAATTTAAGTCGATCTCATAGGGGTTATTTGTAAGGGGATTAGCTCTGAACATGAACCGACTTGCACCAATTTCATTAGCCTTCATCCTATGGCCGATAGAAGCTTATATACTAAATGTCAAAAAAAACATATTCCTGTTCATTACAAGGTTTACATGGACACATAGACGGACGAACATCGCTAAATAGACTCAGAAAGTGATTCAAATATTTTTGGTAGTTACAAACATCAGCACATAGTGGTATAGTGGTATAGGGTATGACCACATAGTAGTATAGTGTATAATTAGGAAACTGACAGCAGAGACTTTCGCCTTTACATAGTTTTTACTTTATTTAAAAAAAATATTTGATATTGAGCCTGATTAAGTTCTAACTCAATCATATTTACGTAAAGTTATATAATATCTATGGTCACAAGCGATAACCGCCTAAGTCGACTTAAGAACGATTATGTATGCTATCATATTCTACTAAAAACGCTTTATATTTACGTGAAATCCCCATTTCTCTAACGGTGTTTATAAAAAGTTATTAATGAAAACATTCTGACCTAAGTTGTACTGAAGCCCAATTACACTTATATAAAAAGTTATTTTTCTCGAAAGCATGGTATTCGATGATTTGGGTCATCTTTGCTATCATGTTCTACTAAAAACGCTTTATATTTATGTGAAATCCCCATTTCCCTAGCATTGTTTATTAAAAAGTTATGAATGAAAACATTCTGACCTAAGTCGTACTGAAGCTCAATTACATTTATATAAAAAGTTATTTTTCTCAAAAGCATGATTTTCGACTTAGGCGGTTAATGCTTGTGACCGCTGATATATACATAATTATAAATTTTTTGGAATCTCAAAAGGTGGATGTTTCTTAATATTTTCAGTCAAATTCTTTTATTGATTACAGAAGGCACTTCCAATGTGTTATTATATGGATATGGATATGGATTTATTACAGGATATGGATTTTGCATTGCTGGCATAAAGGTGAAGTTTCCTTTTTATGGTGGTGCTAATGAGTTAGTGGCGGGTGAAAACTTTCTGTTGATATCTAGGCATTCTTGTTTGATATGCATACTGAATTGGCTGCAAATTTCCTACTTCCAATATCATTTGCTATATATATTCTTAAATTCGTTACTAAGGCTACGTTCTTTTTTCTTTAGTGTTAAAGTACCACAATAGTAACAAAAATTAATTATACTGCCTTTGCACTTAATCCATTTTTGCTCTTTAAAAACCATTTTACAATGTTTTTCGTGTTAATAGAATTCGATATTTTTTTTTTTTTTTTGGCTTTGAAACAACTTATTAAACTTTTATTTGGTTTACGGTAGATTTAAGCACTTTACTAATTTATTCCAAATTTGAACAAGAAAACAAATTAATTTTTTTTTATTAAACTTATTTGTTTGCATGTAATTGCAATGCTATTCTTCGCGATCGCAAAAATGTCACTGGAAAGAAGCTTAATAATTAAACTAATAAACTAAAACTCAGCAACACGAGAAATGCAACAATAAAAAAGAAAGTAAAAAAATGCAATAATATTATAGTCTAGACAAAAATTACCATTATTAAGGTGCAAAGAAAGTGGTATTTATTAGCTATTTAGGGTAACTAGACACGTTCAGATTGTATTGATATGTTCATAAAACTTGTTCAGCTTTACCGTGGCTTTAATTTTGCCAAACGTTGTTGGTGAACAATTAGGAGTCCCTCTAAAAAAAATTTCCTACATTTTTTCAGAAAACGTGCAGGAAATTTTTTCAGCGGAGTTTTAGCTGCATTATTGTCAAATATAGTTTAAGGTCCATTTACACGATACCACTCAGTCGTATGATTTTTAAAAATAAAAATCCGATGAAATTTATCGGACGTCATAAATTCGTACCGACATTATTTCTGCATACTTAGGCCATTTACACCAACACACTCAAGTCTTATGAAAACAATTGTTTAGAATAAGAAGCAAATTTATTTTGAAATTTATATTTTATTTCCACTTTCTTTGTTTTTGTTTAAATTTTTTTTAATAAAAAAACAACTCTGGTCCGATAAAATGGTAAGTTTTTAGAAATGTTTCTAAAACCATCTGATTTCGCAAATAAAATACAGACTGTCAATTTCATAACATAGGTTTTTTACATGATACTACGACTTTTTCATAATACTCGACTTTTTGACAGGACGTATTACAAAGTGTGATAGTGTAAACTGGCCTTTAGTAGTATGACCAAGTCTGAATTAGCTCTTGGACAGAAAGTAATGACACTTTTCTTAGAGGGGCCCACTGATTTTCAAAATCTCTTGAGACCCCTAAAAAATTGGTCAATAAACTCGCCTTACCAAGTGGCGGTTTTTACTACCCTTTAATAGTAGAATCGAACCTCTACTGGCAAGTCCGTTTATTTTCCGAAAATTCTCTATTTGTCGCACAGTGTAATTATTAATAAAATCACAGAAATGACATACATTAATTATGACCATTTACTTTCTCGAATCTTAAGTAAAGATTTTGCCTTAAAAAATCACCTCTTTCAACCACTGTATGTCTGTGGCCTTTGCAATTGCAAAAAACTATATATTTAACTACCAACAACAATACAACAGCAAATATGGTCGATGACTCGTTAACCAGACCAGATATTTCATTAACTTATAGAACTTAACTGCGTGTTTTTTTTTCTTTCTGTTGTGTAAAATAAATTCCTACAAATACGATGGTCGATGACTTGTTCAGATAATAGTAAAATTAAAGCAACAACTCTAACAACACCAAGAAATAATAAATAAATATATATAAAAAAAAACCTTAATCATAACGAAGGGCACATAGCGGGAATATCTACAGCACATGAAGAATAAACTGCTGATTTATCTAGTTTTTTTTAATACTTTTATATAAAAATTGTTTTTTTTTTAATATAAAATATTTACAGTGCAAAACAAAGACTGTTGTTGTTTAATAAAGATCAGACAAGTGCAAATATATTGTAAATGTAATTCGTCATTCGTCTTGGTTTTAACTTGTAAAGCTTTGTAAACTGTGTTACAAATACGAAATCTAAATTTGCTTTTTGTATGTATGTATATGTAAATTAAAAATGTAATATAAAAACTATGATAAATAATTAACAATAATATTAACGATAACAACATTAACAACCAGTAATCGATCAATAACTGCTTAATTCACACATCTGGCAATTATCAAATAATCTGTCTAAACAATGGATATAGAATCTGATGATTCGGAGCGTTGGGAAGACTTTTTTGGTAAGTTAAAATTTTGTTTGATTTTTTAGGATAAATTTAAAGAAAGAAAAAATGCAACTTGAAAAATTAAAAAAAAAAATATATTTCGTATTACAATTAGGGTTGCCAACCAATTTAGAATTATTCGATTATTTGGTTCGATCAATTAAAAAAACTTAGATCGAACAACTAAAAATGGTGATTTTCTTCTAACAAATAATCGGATAAATCGAGTAACTTTTAAATGCATTTAAAAGCAAACAAAAAAAAATATTTTTAAAAAATTATTAAATTATATAAAAACAAAAAAAAAAAACAGATGGTTAAATTAATTACATAATTTCAACGTATTATATAGCAAATAAACTGATATACTAATGCCGTTTTCTATTCTGCATAAAATGTCCCATTTTATTTGCACTTTTTATATATTCTGAATTAAGAGCAACCTTATCTAATACATCTGTCGAAAAATCTCAAAGCCGAGCCCTCGTAAATCGCAAAAAAAAAATTGCAGCCATTGACTTCTTCCAGTGCGAGAATATTTCCCCATTTTTTAATATTTTCACTCTATGACTTCCAAGAGGTCAATGATCAAAAATTGTTTGCATTTTATGAACACAGCACTTTGAGACTTTTCGATTGATATATAAGAAAAGGTTGCTCTTAATTCGGAATGTATAAAAAATATACTTTTCGAAAAAAGTGTAAATTAAATGCGACATTTTTTTATCAGAAAGAAAACGGCATAAGAAATATCTAAAAATAGTTTTCTCTAAATTAAACATTAAAGAAACAAAAACCAGAAATAAAAAAATTAAATATTACTTTAGTTTTAAAAGATTATTTTACAAAATCAAACTAATTTAATTTGTGTCTTTACGAGTAATAGTTCAAAACTTCTGATTCATTCCAATATTTATAACACACATTAAAAAAAGGAAAAACAAGTAAGAAAATTATAGTCGGTCTAGACCGACTATACGATACCCTATACCATGCGTTTAGAGACCCTATCTCTTAGGCCCAACTAACTGGAAATAGAAAATAAGCAAAAACCAAATTTGAGTGGGATTTTTATTAATTTTTTTGGCTGCAGATATGAAAAAGTTCATATCGGATGCTATATCTATATAGGGACTTGGTCCAAAAATTGACCGATCCTGATCATGTTTGGTAAAGTCTCTTGTATTTTGCAAAAATATATACAAACAAAATTTGAGAAGAATCAGTGCAATATTTTTGTTTTTTAATAGATTTAAGTGAAGATCGGGAAGCAGCTCTATATGGGGTCAAAGGGATCATTTTTGGACTACTCATTAATGGATGTAATGAACGCATACAAACCCAATTTGAGTAAGATCTATATGACAATTTGGATCTTATGGCAATTTATGTCGATTTCATATGGGTAATTTGTATGGGGGCTAGGTCTGAACATGGACCAATTTCAATAGCGTTCATCCCATGGCCGATAAAAGCTTATATACCAAATTTCATCAAAATATATTCATATTTGCGACCTGTAGTTTGATTACAAGGTTTACATGGACACACAGACGGACGGACGGACATTGCTAAATCAACTCTGAAAGTGATTCTGATTCGATCGGTATAATTAATGATGGGTCTAGGTCAAATATTTTTGGTTGTTACAAACAGCAGCACAAAGTCATTATACCCAAACCACATAGTGGTATAGTGTATAAAAATATAATATAAAATATAGTAACCCTGCCAGCGCATAGTGGCTGACAATCGTTTTCCATTAACCAAAATTCTGTAACTTTTAATGGATTGATATATAGTTGAGCTTGAGTCAGTTTTAATTTCATTAAAATTGATTGAGTACTTTTTAAGGAATTCTAGTTCAAAGTTGATCTTTTAATTTGTATTTAAATTTTAGCGTGAAATATTTGTTTTTATTTACAAAAAAAAATGGATTTTAATAATAATTACTAGCAGATTCCAGCGCTCGAAATTCGAGTGCAATTTCTAGGCAGCTTTATTTTTCTTAGCCAATTCACAAACCAACACTTTTATGGTTTATTATTATTATGAATGAAGATAACAAACTCATTAACACATTAACAAATTTAATAAAACACACATAGCATATGTATAATTTTATGTATGTGTTAGTAGCAACTTTAAATGCAATTTGCTCAAAATAAAGGAAAAAATTAAAAAATCTGTAAATCTGCAAAACGGCTAAAAATAAATACCTTTCAAGGAATATACGTTCAGTCAAAATTGGAATAAAACGGTAGAACTAAACACCGGTCACAAGGAATCGCCTAGCCTATTAATATTATAGATAATAATTTTTTTTTTGTAATAATGGATTTTCTTTTTAATGTTTACTCTCAAAATAATTTTTACACGAAAAAAAAATTGGAAATTTTGGTTTTACTACTGAATTTGCAAATTTGTTAACACTTAAAGAATATTTACACTTAAAAAACGTTAGTAATATTATCTCAAAGCTATTACTACATAAAAATTTGTCATTGTTTGCTGTCAAATTTTTTAATTTTAGCAAACTAAATATACTGAACATTAGCGCAATGATTCTGATTTTGATATGAAAATAAGGGTTTTTATTTTTTTATGTGATTAAAAATGCCAAATATTGTAGGTATATTAACAAAAATATTGCTGACAAAGCTATTTCAAAAATAATAAATCATCTTTATTATCTAAGACAGGAATGTGTTGGCTTTTGCTTTTTTGTCGAAAGAATTGATGAGAATTTGAGTACCCCATGGGTTAATTTCAGAAAATAACTCCAGAAGATTATTTAGTATTATTAAAATATTATCAACAAGTTTTATCGAAAACCTTCCACAAATATATAATTTTTCGATAATTTGTTTTAAGAAAATGTAACTCTACTTAAATTTGGCTGTTGAACTTAAAGAGGGACAGTTTATAGTGCTGCAATTTAACCTTAATTTACAAAATTGAGAACTTATATCAAGTGGTATAATATTTTGACAAAAGATATTTGAAATATGAAAACACCAAAAAGATGTGGCCCAAAACTTGAAAAAGTATGAAAAATCACATTTTTCTGCAAATCTGCTAAAATATAAACGCTGCCCTCGCCAAATTAAGAACAGGATACCTACAATATTTGGCATTTTTAATTACATATATCTTATTAATAACACCTTAAAGTCCAATCGTTGATTTCGGTAAATTTCTTGAACAAAATTTTTGAAAAAGTAAATATTTTGAAATAGTGCTAAAAATACGTACCGATTTGACATTAATTTAGAACGACATAACAATAGACAAGATGCAAAGTACTTTACATAAGATCATTTTGGGATCAGGAGAATGCAAAAATTTTGTTGTTGTTAATCAAGTGGTCTGCGGCGCATTTATTGTCTGGGGAACTTGATATAACTTGGCTGTTTTTCAACCGATAATAGATTTTGTTGTTTTATTAGAAAAATAATTTACTCTAGATTATGGTTAATTAATTAATTTAATTGAAACGCAATTATTAATATCAAAATTTTTGTGAAAAATGATTTTTTTTTTGATAATTTTTACATATAAATGTATATTTGAACTTTGAAGTCAATGCGCGTCCAGAAAACGTTGTCCGATTTGTCTCAAGCTTTACGCACTAAAGTTTTAGATACTGTGTCACAATAATCCGATCCTTACGTCTTGAAATTCAAAAAAAAAAAAAAATGCCTGTCACCCTAATATCTATGGTGACAAGCCATAACCGCCTTAGTTGACTTAAGAATGATTTGAGTTATGTATGCTATCATATTCGATTAAAAATGCTTTATATTGACGTGAAATCCCTATTTCTCTATCACTGTTTATTAAAAAGTTATTAATGAAAACATGCTGACCTAAGTTGTAATGAAGCCCCATTACATTTATATAAAAAGTTATTTTTCACAAAAACATGATATTCGACGGTTTGGGTTATGTATGCTATCATGTTCTACTAAAAACGCTTTATATTTACGTGAAATCCCCATTTCTCTAACACTATTTATTAAAAAAGATATTAATAAAAATATACTGACCTCAGTCATAATGAAGCCTCATTAAATCTATAATATTAATAGGCAAGGCGATTTCTTGTTACCGATGTAAGTTTTACAGTTTTACCCCGATTTTGACAAAAAATCTATCATTTGAAAGGTATTTCTTTTTAGCTGTTACCCAGATTTACAGATTTTCATCGTCTGGAATATTTTTTTGGAGTTATGATCGTTTAAAGTTACTACTAACACATACATAAAATTATACAATGCTATGTGTGTGTTTATTAAATTTGTTAATGTGCTTGTGTTAATGTGTTGAGTTTGTTTTCTTCATTTAAAATGAGTTGAATTGTGAAGCATACCTTTAGGGTCTTTATTAAATGAAAAAATAAAATTTCCTAGAATTTGCACTCGAATTTCGAGTGCTGGAATCTGCTAGTTTGTATAAAAACTTATTGTTCTCGAAAGCATGATTTTCGACTTAGGCGGTTAATGCTTGTGACTACAGATATATATGTTAAAAGTGTAACTTAGTATAGAATATATAATACTTCATAAAAAAGAAGAGAAAGGTTGTTGTCTTTTATAGATCCTGTGAGATACACTACCGTCCAAAAGAATTTTCCACCCCTCCTCGTTAAATTTCAAATGTCCATATCTAATTTATTTTTTTAATGAAAACCCTTCATATTTATTATTTACTTTTACTATTTTCTAAAATGTTAGATTCATAAATGTGATCACCTACATTTCTGGAGTGATCTGGATCCATTCTTCCTGAAATTTATTCCATGGGTTTTCTTCTTTTTTTTTTGTATACGTCAAACACTCAGGGGATATCCCCTATTAATATAGTGCACTGTGCTGATATCAGGAAAATGTGTTATGGGCAGGAAGAAAGAGGGAGTAGTATTTATGGACATTTGACTTGAATTTATATATATTGTAAGTGAGAGGAAAGACCTCAGCTCTAAGTTTATTCCACATACGGCTTGTGCGGCTAATGAACGAACTTTCCGGGTAATGTGTTGCGCGATCGACTGAACAATAGACTGCGAATGCATCTGATCTACTAGATGAGGGAGTAGTGCGTAGAAAAACATGGGCTCTAGGGATCAGTTCACTTATCTCAGCAGAAGACTTCCCATTGTAACATATATAATACAGTGTAATACAAGCAACATTCCAGGTCAGTGAATATAAAGTCATTTTTTATAAGAGTTGGAATGGAAGAAATAGCATTGTCCTTTACTCTGTTCTTTAGCAGAAAGAAAATTAGTTCTAAGAAGCTGTTCGTAGAGAAACTTTTCGCGTCTAAGCACTTTGGCACATTCACCTCTCGCCTGTTTGTGTAGCACATCAGTATTTGTATTTTTATTCATACGCCAAATACTGAACGTTGGCTCTCTGGATCTGACTGCATTTTTGCACATGTGGTTAAACCAACACTTATGCTTTGGTTGAGCCGAAATCAGTTTAGTAGGAATAAATGTTTTCATTCCAAGCAAAACCACATGTTCTGCCATTCTCGTAACGGCCTCGATATTATCGTCGAGGAAACAAAGTTTCCAATCAAAAAGCTGATAAAAATCGTTGGCTTCAGCCCAATGAGCCTTTCCATATATAAATACAGAACGTTTCAAGGCTGTTTTTGAAGGGCTTCGAAGTTCGGACTATGAAAAGGATGCAGAAATGGTAGTGTGATCCGAGTTGTCGAGAGGTGCATTAATTTTTACTTCGTACTTGTCAGGGTGCGAAGAAGGGAAAAGGACAGGTAGTTCGAACATTCCTGTCGAATTCATTCCACAGTTACTCTATATGATTTAGACCAGATGCCAGTGGTGGCCATTCTATAGCTTTACAGGTTCTAGCTGCTTTTTGGGTCTCTAAATACTGCTTACTAATTTCTGCTGTTTGTTTTGGGTCATTATCTTGCTGAAATATGAGTTTCCGACCCACAATTCTTAATTCAGAAAGTTTTGTACTGGGCTTTATCGAGTATTTATTCGACACCATAACTCACCAACATCTTCGCCAGCAAAGCAACCACAAACCATTACGGAACTTCCCCCATTTTTGGCTGCTGGCACTAGGCATGCATCCGATGCACGTTCTCCAGTTGAGCGCCTCTCGTATCTTGGAACTGAAGACTTCAAATTTGGATCGTCGTTCTTTGGTAGTAATTTTTTTTTTTTTTTTTTGGGAGTCTAACCATAAGTATAAACATTGTGGCGAACCGCAGACCTAGAAACCTATATTTTATTTTTTTTTATACTTTTTATTATTTTTACGAGAAAAATATCATCGCCTCTAAATGTTTAAGAAATATTAAAAATCATTTAATTATTATTTTTTAATTTTTCTCATATGTAAATAGGGATTACAGCTGGCGCCTCAAATTAATATTTTGATAAAAATTGCAGAATCAGGAAGTCAAAATTTCGATCTGTGAATATTTTTTTTTAAACATTTATCCGATAAAAATCATAAAATTTAACTTTATCCTGGTCTAAATCTAAAAACGAATTAAATGAATTAAGGATAAGCAGTTTTTCAATATCCTAAAATGTTCACCATCACTGTAAGTTAAACAGTTGTTTCTTGTGATTTATAGTCAATTAATATTAGAAGATCGTTTGGTAAAGGCAATTAATACCACCCATTCAAAATTGCGTTAACCCCAATACATTTTAAATAGTTTTTTGTGTGTTATTTTAAGTCTTCACAATGAAACAATTTTTTTTTTAGCATCAGCTCGTATGTAGCATATATATTTTTAACAACCCCATCAAACTCCATAATTGTTGTGGTTTAAGTTGTTGTTGTTGGAGGATTGTTCAAAGTTCGTTGTCGACTAAAACCAGTTTGACTTCATACTAGATTTAAGTTTTTATTATTATTTCTTTTTTTTTCACAACAAAACAAAAAAAAAAAACCAAAGCAAGTCTTCTCTCCTCTACTGGAGACAAGAGTGATTATTACACAATAACCTGTTAGGCACTGAATAGCAGAAACCAGCAGCAAGCAACAGCATCAGGCTAAGCAAGGCAGGCAGGCAGGCAGTCACATATTAACAATACCTTTAGCAATTCAATACCATTAATTTTTATTTAATATTGGCCATAAATAATCGATATAACTAAATTTAAAACAATTTTTTATTCAACATATTTATTTATTTTTTTTTTTCTTTCATACTTTATTTAGTTCATGGAAATTTTACACATAACTGAGAATGAGAATGTGAATTTATTTGATAAGATTGTGATAAATTGGTGGTAACCAAGGGAGAAGAGGATTTTTTTCTAGTTGCAATTTATGTGTAAAAATATCTTTACCGTAAACAGTGTTGATAATTTGTCGTTTTTCTAAAGAGTTTTAGTAAATATTTGATTTGCCTTAATATTTTAAGGTGTAAATGTGTTTGGGTTTTAATTATAAAGTGGTGATTTAGATAAAGAGGAAATAGATATATTTTATTTTGCCAACTTAAAATAATTAAATTTAAAAAAACAAAAAAAAGAGAGAAATACGATCACCGATACTATGAGTTTCGAGAATGGGATGAGTTCTTAAATGGACATAGAACAAAAGCATAAATCATGAAAACTGATTCTTAACCACATTGCTCGTGGGCCTGACTTTAGGTGAGTGTGTTAAAGCGCATGACCAAAAAGTGCAAGTACGAGTGTATGTGAGATAGACGCAGGTTCAAACCTCACGGCCGCCCTAAGTATAAAAATTTCATATAGAAACAATCTATTCAATTAGAACTTAACAATTATCACAATGTTCAATAAATCGCTGATGAAGACTGAAATCCGATTAAGAATACAGTGTAGTTATGAATTTTTAGAAATATATGCTTTCTTCTGCTCTACCACGGACCATTGAAAACTGAATCACATATGTTAAAGTTCATATGGGTTTTTTTGATTATTATGATTATTATTATTAGATGAAATCTGGGTAGATAGACCGGATCCGGCAGCACACCGTGAGGCTGATATGGGTTCCAGGACATAGTGGGGTCAAGGTAAACGAGCTGGCTGACGAGTGCGCGAGGAAAGGCTCAGCTTCTCTGAGCGGGACGATGGACACTGATATTAGAATCCCTCTATCAGAGCTGTCTAATCTGATTCGAGAGGCAGCGGATCTTGAAACAAGGACAAGGTGGATGCAACTGACCTCTTGCAGAATATCCCCAATCCTATGGCTTTTGCCTAATCCAAGGAGAACGAAATCACTCCTTGGTTTTGGTAAAGGAACAATCAGCCTACTTATAGGAGTACTCACTGGACACTATGTAATAGGGCGGATGGCTGAACGCATAGGTGTCCTGAGAGCTGACTTCTGTAGGAGCTGTATGGATGTGGACGAGGAGGAGTCAGTGCAACATTTGCTGTGTGAATGTCCAGGACTGAAGGAACTGCGCTCTAGATATCTAGGGCAAAGATTCTACGATAACCTGGGCTGCATAGTAGATGCTTCACTTGGCGATCTTGCGGACTTCTTGAGGGAATCTGGATGGTTCAAGAGGGACGTATAACGGACAAAAGGGATCTTTTTCACTTGTTCTTTTCTTCTCTTTTCTTTTTTATTTTCATTTTCCATACCCCTTACACTATATATCTGTGCTCTTTAATCCCTATTCCTAAAACTACCTTTCCGGCACTTTCTAAAGGGTATCACAATGGGCCATATGGCCTCCGAGAGTACCCGCCTTCGGAAATGAGACCCATCCAACCTAACCTAACCTAACCTTGGGTAGATAACCTTAAATGAAAATCGGGGGGATGTTTTATATGGAGAGCTATGACTAAAATTGGTTCTATTACTCAAAATTGCATCAAACGCACCTCTAGAAACGAATGACTTTGTCGCTAGTCTAAAAACGTTCCATTACCCGTAAAAAAGTTGCTACATAAAATATTTTCATTTTCCAAACAATTTTAGAGGGTCCACGACGAATTTGAAATTTCGGATTTTTTCGCATAAAATCAACAAATTCAGTATTTTTTATACTTAATTGCTTCATATCCTATTAAGCAAAATTTATAATATATTTAGAATAATAAATATAATAAAACAAAATGTGGATCATAAAAATATTTAATATTAAACATTATTTGATCTTAATAAGTTAATGTGGTTTCAGTTTCCTTCATCAGCATCATCAATTCCGTATTTGTCGTATTTAATTACTTTATTGTGTTATTAATAATTATTTTATAATAATCTAGGAATTGTAAGGAAACATAACATAGATCATAAACTTATTCAATCTTAAAAAAAATTAATACTAATAATTAAAATGGTTTTTTTATATTTAATTACTAACATGTGGCAACACTGTCAGGGACTACAACATTTCCTGTTTATTTCAACTTTAGATTTTCATTTTGAACTTATCTCTTCCTTTAATTTGTTTATTACTACATTAAGTTTTAATTTGAAATCATTGGCTTACCCTTAACTTAATATTTTGATTTGATTACACTATGGAAACTAGACTGTCTTCAACTCAGCAAGGTAACTTGTCATGATTCGAAAATAAATGGCTGCAAACTTCCAACAAATTTGCAAGAGTTAAGGTGTATGATGTATTATATTGAAGAAGGTATCCATGAAAATAGAACAAAATGGGAGCCTTCGAAACTAGTCCCTTTACAAGTAAAGCTGTTTAATGAAATGATAAATGAACGAAGCTTGTGAAAAAATTATAAAACTTCTTGATGACAACGCAAAATTAAGAGCGATACCGCTTAATCGATGATCTGCACATAATAATGTAATAAAGATAAAAGAGGAAAGATAAACTGGCCTTAACATTTCTTTTAATAAATAACGAACAAGGAAGACCTTTCCTTCATTAAATCAATGTAAAGTGATCGTTTAGTAACATTTGAATCATATGACAAAATTCTTGGAGAAAAAGTTAATCGAAGACAACAACGGCTGCAACTACAAGAAATATGAAGGGAAACAGCAAATATAGAAATTAGTTACAACGTAATATTTAGTGATTAGTCACAATACTACTGATGATGATTCCGATGATCAAAGTAACACAAATGGTGTGAAAAACGATGTTGAAAGACCATCAACAAGTATACAAAGTCGAAATAAAAGAACAGGACATTATGAAGAAACCTAATCTTGTTTCGTTAGCAACACTCTTAAATATGAGTCCATCCTAATAGGCTGCGTACATAAAAGCTATAATTACAGAATTAGGAGGAGAGACATCTACAATTTCAGCATCTTTGCAACAGCAGACGAATCAAGAAAAGTTGCAATGGAGATTTCAACTGCTTGTAAGGAATAGTGGTGCTTTCCAAAATATACAACTTTACATTGTAATACAAAACTCGGCATCGGCGCTACCCAATAAGTACAAAACAGAAAAACGACTCATCATTTTCGTTGGAAACGTTCACCAGCAAAAGATTCTTGCTGTGCCAGCATATCCACAAGGAACTGACCGTAAGTGTGGCTCAATCATTGCTGAATTAATATATGAGTGGCTCACCTCTTGGGAATGCACACACACAATTCTGAACATGACATTTGACACAAGTTCAACGATTTCGTGACAATTTTGATAATCTTGATCATAGTGAATTAGAACCATTTACCTCAGAGCGAGATCACAAAGCTTGGTTTAATATACCTAGATTTTCCAAATATTACAGAAGCTGTAAATTTAAACCGTCCAGGAGCCTTGCATAAGACATGTTGGATGGAAAACTGTTATATACGATGAAAATGTGTCTTCTTGAACTGCAAATACAGCAACTGCCTACTAGCACTATAACTTCAGTATCTGGTAGATAACCTGCGATTCTACAATAAATGCCCCATGGAATTACCTGAAAGTGCTTCATTCTCTTATAGCCTACAAAGTTGTTCATTTCATCATATCTAAGAGTGCAACTAGTGCCTTTGAAAACCACTACTGATATCTTACGTAAGTTATGGTGCCGCTTGCTCTTTGGAGCAGCAAAGTTCCACTACAAGAGCGAAAAGCTATCGCTAATGCAATGCTAGCATCAAAGCCAAATTCTACCAATGCTGCTTTCAAATTGCAAGCTAGATATGGCATGAATTTTGGCAAATCCAAATTTCCAAAACATCTTACTGCAAATACAACTCTTTCTGCTTTAGTCGGAGAAGATTCTTGGTTTTTATTTTATCTACTTTAAATAGATTCACAGTTTTTATTAGAAGATGTTTCACAATGGTCAAATTTCGCATCTTACACCACATCATGCTGAAAGAGGGGTCAAGCCAAGTACTGATTTCATAGACTCAGAAAAACGTGAAGTTCACTTCCAAAATGTTCCGCAGGTTGTTGAACAAGATCGGTGGTAGCACGGAAACCTGCGAATATTACCGAAATTGAGTGAATTTTAAACCTGTACCAATTAAATTGAAATCAAAAAAATTAACAATATATGATCATTGATCATATATGTATATGTATATATGTATTATATCACAAAACAATCTTGAATTGCATTTTTTATTAGATATTTTATTTTTTTTTTTTGTTTTACTCAAAATGCCTTACTTCTCAGGATTTCCATTTATTTTGTATATTCCTGGGCACCTGTGGACCACATAGATGTTTTTACAAAACTTTACATATATAATTTTTTTACCATTTCGAAAAAAATAACATAGGGACGGACAATTTCAATGAAATTTTCTAAATTACGGGGCGTTTGATGCCCCCTAATATATATATATATATATATATATATATATATATATATATATATATATATATATATATACATATATATATAAATTGTACGGGCGACAAAATCTCCATGAGGTCATCTCGATTTTTGAGGGTTCGAAAATGATTTTTGAAGTATGGTTCCTTGGGCAAATATAGTTGTTATGGACCATAGAACCAGAATCGCGATGAGCCCATGGAGTAAAAATAATGACCCACCCTAATATATATATATATTTAAATCCATAAATAATCGAATCAAACAAAAAAGAGCGTAGGACTAAGTCATAGCCTCTATACATATAAAGATTGGTCAATGGTTGTTACATATTACACGATTCCAAATTTCATAAAAATGAAATGCTCTAGGAAATAACACCCAAGAAAAATGTGAAAAATGGCCCAACATTTTGAAAAAGGGCGAAAATTTTTAACAAAAAATCCCCATACTGGTTGCTTGGATTTTTATTGTTAAAAATGTTGGCCTATACCGCAAAGTACAAAGCAAAAAACCAGTTTGGCGATTGGATTGAGCTCTTTTCACTGCCAATATTGTCATGCAGTTGTACCAGGCACTATTCAATTATTTTTTGAACTGTACACTAAATATCTATAATATTAATATATAAGGCTATTTCTTGTGGCCGATGTTTTGTTAAACAGTTTTATCCTGATTTTAACCAAACGCATATTATTTTAAAGATATTTCTTTTTGCCTGTCCACCAGATTTACAGATTTTTAAATTTAAAATTTTTTTTTGAGTAATATGTTAAAGTTGCTACTAACACATACATAAAATTATACAATGCTATGTGTGTGTTTATTAAATTTGTTAATGTGTTTGTAAAAAAATGAGTACGTTTCCTTCATTCGCAATAATAATTGTGTTAAAATTGATTAGCATATCTTTAGGGTCTTTATTAAAAGAAAAAGTAAAATTTCCTACAACTTGCACTCGAATTTCGAGGGCTGGAATCTGCCAATTTATTATATAATTTTATAGGTTATTTTTCCATAACGAAAAAAAAACTTCTATAAAAATAAATATTTAATTTTGCGTAATTTAATTAAGTGAATTTTCATATGAACAACATTGATTATTTTTTGGGCGGTTTTTATTAAATTTTTCATATTTTCGAGCTACATGTTTATTTGCGATTTTTAATTTTTTTTGTGGCCATTTTTATATTTTTGTAAAAAAAAATTTTTTTTTTTTGCGATTTTAAATTTTTTTTGGGTCATTTCTCGCTGGGCCATTTAAGATTTTTGTTGACGATTTTTCATTGGGCGATATTTCCTAGAGACAAAATGAAACCCATCTGTAGTTTTGGTACATGGACATTAGGACGTTGCACCAAAAACGTGTCTCTTCATGTTTTGAAGCTTAAATTTTTCTCTGGTGCTTTAAAAAAAAAAAACAGATAAATCACTTCTGAAGAGTACCAGCCTACTAAACAAAAACCAAGTAAGGAAACTATAGTCGGTATAGACCGACTATACCATGCGTTTAGAGACCCTTTTTCTTAGGTGTAACTAATTGGATAAGAAAATAAGCAAAAACTAAATTTGAGTAGAATTGCATTTTTCCTTCGGATATGAAAATGTTAAGATCTGATGCTATATTTATATGGGGACTAGGTCGAAAAATTGACCGCTCCTGACGACATTTGGTGAATTCACTCATTTTTGACAAGAACATATATAAACCAAATTTGAGAAAAACCTGTGCAATATTTTTGTTTTTTGGTTGATTTAAGTGATGATCGGGAAGCAGCTTTATATGGGGGCTATGACAAAGAATTGTCCTACGGGGTTTATTTTGGACTACTGATTAATATATGTAATAAACGCACACAAAGCGAATTTGACGATTTTTAATTTGAACCTTATGGCAATTTAAGTCGATCTTATAGCGGCCATTTGTAAGAGGACATTCGTTCCTATGATCGATAAAAGCTTACGTACCAAATGTCCTCACTATATTTGTATATATGCAACCTGTAATTTGATTACATGAACACAGAGACGGATGGACAGATGGATGGACGAACATCGCTAAATCGACTCAGAAAATGATTCTGATTGGTCATATGCTCGTATTTTTGGTACTTACGAACATTATCAAAAACTCATTATACTCTGACCACAAAGTGGTATAGGGTATAAAAAGTTATTTTGTTTTAGTTTTTCGTAATTTTAAAATTTAACCTACAGTGATAAGAGACAGATTGGTTTCAAATGATAGGAATTTTGAAGGCCCATCTAACTTGGGAGTTTAGAAAATACTGAATTTTACTTTAAAGGTCATCAAAGTGTCCCTTAAAATTACAGTTGTTATCGCGGATAATTTTTTAGTAAGCCTAAAAAAAAAATTTGAAATAATTCTTAAAATCTTTTGGGTTTTAAGTAGCCGCTTTAAGAGATCCCATAAAAAAAGTATTTGGTGAAAGACTCAATGGACATACAGACACGCGAGTATTTTTCTGAGCCAATTGGTGTCTAAGACCGATTGTGTTTTTTGTTGGCGTTATTTCTTCTGAAATAAGTACAACAACGAAAAATTAAAACTTATCTTGACAACACTGCATACAGACCAGTAACGCGATTCTGTAACTTCTTTTAATAATCGAATCGTTAAAAAATCGTTAAAACAAGAAAACAACAAAATTATCGATTTTGGTATTCAGTAAAATTTTTAAACGATATTCGCTATTGTTAAAGTCAGCTGTTGTTGTTATCTAAACGACAACCATTTTTGTGTTGTTTATTCAATCGATAAAAAGTTAAATTTTTAGTTTGAAATGTTGTCATACATAAATAAAAATCATAAAATAGCGAAAATTTTTTGCTTTTATCACAAAAACTTTTTATAGAAATGAGAAAAATAAATAGCATATTCAATAAAATAAATAAACAAATATATTAATAAAAAAACTAGTATAGCCCAGCACTCGAAATTCGAGTGCAATGTTTTCATTCAATTTTTGCCTTCCAATATTTTTTTAACCTATATATACAAAAAATTTATGAATATTTAAATGAGCCTAAAGGTCCGTAAATAAATTTTAGCAATTAACAATTCAACACAGAGCGTCTGATATATAATTTAAATCATTCGCATTAACAGGGTGTAATGAATTATTATAAATATTTTATTTTATTTAATTTAATATATTTTTAAGACAGATTAAACATAAATTTTATCATTCTCAGCTTCTCCTCCATATGAACTATAACTATGCCAATTTTCACACTCCTCCGTGTCGGCATATTGCTTAAAAAGGGAACTAAAAATTAACCTGCTCGTATTAATGTATAGATAAAGAAATTAAACATAGACATAAAACCATCCTGTCAAACACGAAGTGATTTGTTTTTTTTTTCTATTCTTCTTTGTGTTTTTCGCTTATTTTGACAGAGATGCCAGTCGATTACAATATAAATAAATAGAAAAATAGATTTGTCGACTATCGTTAAGGTGTACTTAGTGAATCACTTAATCGTTAGTGTAAACAACAATAGCTGTCTATATATGTTGTAACAATTGCATATAAAAACAATCGAAGGAAAGTAAAATGTAGCAATTACTAAAATATTGGAAATAATTTCTAATGCGTATTTAAGGAGAAGTTTTTCTTTATAAAAAAAGCTTTTTTTCCTCTTCCAGACCCGAATGAAATTTCTTTTAACAAAATATTAGTGTAAAATTATTTTTAAAAGTCTGTTGTTTATAGATGAAACATAATATAAGCTTAGGTATGGATTCAGGTTTGAGTCCTAGCCCAGGTGATATAAAAGTTTACCAAATTATATATAGCCTTCATTTACGGATAAATTACCGTGCTCTTCATACAAGATGTTCTAATATGATCTATACAAAGTGGAGTTGATGTCCGCTCTATAAATCTAGGGAAAAGGTAGATTTTTTACACTTTTACTCAAACAAAAGCAAATATTCGATGACCAGCTAACAGCTTGTATAATATATATAAGATACGGCTTTAAAAGTCGTTAATTTTACCGAATTATGCAATTTGCTTATCTGAACTTAATTTTGAAATTTGAGTTATGTATGTCCCAATTTTGGAGTGATTTTAAACGATTTATTTTTTTCTTCATACAATTTTGTCAACAATGTATTTTTTTATTGTTAAATTTCAACTTTTGTTATGCTTCCTATTTTGAAACAACAACGCAGATATACAAAAAATTTTTGTGGTTTTTCTTTCTTTTTAAATCATAAGTCCACATGACATCGTTTGTTAAATTGCACACACGCCGTATCTTGATTTAATTTTTTTTAAACAAACTACCATATGTGTAGAAATATTTTCGAACAGGTTTACATGTTTTTTTTTAAATTTGGTTTTGATGCAACACCCGTATATCATATTTGAATATTGAGGAAACCCACGCATATTTTCATTCAAAAATATTTTTAAAAAATATAGCTAAACTTTTCAATTTGACCACATACTCATATATCGAATGTTAAACCTTAATTAATGGCGCTAATTGATAAACGATCACTTTCCATAAAATTTAACAAACAAAATGCGATGATTTGCTATTGAACAGAATAAAATAAACGTCTCAAAAAAAAAAAAAAAGTAGTACGCTTCCGCGGATATCAATGTCAGTTGAAAGAAAAACAAAAACGAAAAAATAAACTTTTCCCATTCTCGTCTTTCGATTTTGTGATTTCTCCTCATATTCCGATTATTTAGTTTCATTTATGAAAATCACCAAACATAACAATATTGTATGATCTATAGCTGGAGCTGTGTGTTTACACACAGATTCATTGCAAGTCTCACCATATTTTGTCCAGTTCAACTAATTCACTTAGGCTACGATCGCATAGAGATGTGAAATTTCATATTTTTTCTATACAAACATATGTAAACATACTCGTACATATGTGCAACAACAGCAAGCACAGTGGGATGTTTAAGAAGAATATCTGAAACTTTTTGTTAAAGCAAACATATTGAATAAGTAGTCTATAGATTTAAAAAAAGAGTGCAAAATATAGTACTGATTTTTTAAACAAGTCTTTTTTAAAAGTAAGTAATCAAAAAGTACTAAAATTTTAAAATAGTACTAATAGCACTAGGCAACAGCCAAACTGCACATTTTAACTATTACACAATACTATTCTGGGGGGGTGATAAATTCCAAGTCGGGGTCGAAGTACTATAGAATGAAATTACATAGAATCACTTCTTGAGTTATAGCTGAAAAACTAAGTAAATAAAAATCAAGACAAGGAAAAAATATAAATGCTCATAACAAAAGTTTGGCCTGGAGGATTTACTATACTAGCCTAGTACATTCACCATGAATTTATTAACCCCCAGACAATGATTCCGAAAATTTCAACAGTCTTGTTATAATTATTATTTTTTTCATCTTGTGGATTGCTAACTTAGGAATCGGCAATAAAAAATTTTGTGGACATGTTTTTTAATGATTTTTGTTGTTTTCTTTTATGCAATTTCACTATTTTGACTATATCTTAAGTTAGGAAAGCCCAATCTGGTACTTAAAGGACTACAAATTATGAAATTAATACTTTAAGTGAAAGGGCGGATATATAAAAAAACATCTCTAATATTAATAGGCTAGGCGATTTCTTGTGACCGATGTTTTGTTCTACCGTTTTATTCCGATTTAGACCAAACGTATATTATTTGAAAGGTGTTTCTTTTTAGCCGTTTTGCAGATTTACAGATTTTTAAATTTTTTTTTCTTTATTTTGAGTAAATTGCATTTAAAGTTGCTACTAACACATACATAAAATTATACATATGCTATGTGTGTTTTATTAAATTTATTAATGTGTTTATTAATGAGTTTGTTATCTTCATTCGCAATAATAATAAACGATAAAAGTGTTGGTTTGTGAATTGGATAAGTTGAAAAATAAAGCTGCCTAGAAACTGCACTCGAATTTCGAGCGCTGGAATCTGCTAGTTTTAACTATTACACAATGCAACAGCTATTTTGAGGAGGGGGGGGGGGGTGAGAAATTCCAAGTCGGGGTCAAAGTACTATAGAATGAAATGAGAAAGTAAATAAAAATCAAGATAAGGAAAAATATATAAGGTCACAAATAAAAGTTTGGCTTGGAGGATCTACTGTACTAGCCTAGTACTTTCAGCATGACTTGGAATTTCTTACCCCCCAGACAATGACCACGAAAAAATTCCACAGTGTTCTTATTATTATTTTTTTTCATGTATTGTGTGGACTGCTAACCTAAGACACCGCAATAAAAAAATTTTGTGCACATGTTTTTTAACGATTTTTTTTTAGTTTCACTATTTGGACTATATCTCAAGTTAGGAACAACCAATCTGGTACCTAAAGGACTACAAGTTAGGAAATTAATACTTTAAGTGAAAGGGGCAGAAATGTAAACAAACAAAATTTTTACCTGAAATCTGAAGAAGTAAAAAAGTATAGTCGATCTGGACCGACTATACATTACATTTCGAGAGAGAGTGTTAGATTGAATTTTGTTGAGACAGTAATTGGATATAAAAAATAAGCACAAACCAAACTTTAATGTTATTGTTGTTAATTTGTAGCGTACCAGATTTGAAAAAGTTCATATCTCATGTTAGTTTTATATGATCAAAAAATGGACCGATCATGACCATATTTAGTAAAGTGACTTACATCTCTCAAAAACATATAAACCAAATTTGAAAAAATTTATGGCATTTTTTTTACAAACATAAGTGAAGATCGGGAATCAGATTCATATGGGGCCTCCGACTAAAAATGATTTTATTTTCGAACTATATATATTATGGTCTGGATCTTACGAGCAGTATAGTCGGTTGGATAGAGGTTACTTTTATGAGGGCGGCCAGACATCGGTAAATCGATTCAGAAAGTGATTCAGAGTCGATCGGAGTAATAAGAGGTCTGATATATGGTATCATTATACCCTCACCACATTGTGGTATACGGTATAAATATATTTTGGCGAAATTTAAGCTAAAATTGGTCATAGAATGTTGAATATCAGACTATGTGACTCGTCTATGATGCCGACCTATATTGCCCTAATATCCAGATTATTATATAATATATATCGTGATCAAGTTTAATTAGTGAGTGTTTATTGTATTCATATATTACCTCTAATTTTAGTCATAATCCAAATATAAAGCAACCTCCCGATATCTGATTTACAAGTACAACACATCATATTAAAATTTGGCTTGTATTAGTTTTTGGACCACATAAGTTACCTCACTGAATATGTCTTGATCTGAGCAATTTGGAATCTATGTATATCCTCCATATGTGACCTTCTCCGAGAAAAGGGACCTAGTGTGTCAAAAAACGGGTTGTGTCAAAAACAGTGGATTCTGGTACATAAAGGGGTGTAGAAACTTTAAATGCGTCTTTTTCCCAAAACTTAATTTTCACACACTAGGTCCCTTTTCTCGGAGAAGGTCACATATAGAAATCACATCCGATATGAAGTTTATTATATGGGCACTAGGTTGAGTTAGTTGCACGTAAGGTGAAGATATTTCCTATTATTTTTCTTTGTTGTTGTATACAGGCTAATTCCATAGTGGCAGACCAGACATTCAGAGATCTTTCTAATCCAATATTAAAGAGTAAAAGTTTTTCATTTTTCATAAAAATATACAGAATTACGCAGACGAACCTGAACAACATATTTACCATTAGAAAAGGTGAGAAAGTATTATTGTTATTAATGATTGGGGACAATAAGCAGTCGTGACAGACATGACAACAAACAGACATCATTTTAGAAGATGTTGGGAAAACACAGAAAAGCTCTGAAGTTATTTGTATGGTAAATAAGAAACAGTTGTTTATAGTCTAAAATAAATTATATTAAAAAGAAGTATTTTGTAATGTGACAGACATGACACTGTTTTTAGTTTCAAAATTACTTAACTACACTTTTATTGCATACTGGAAAAAATAGAGTTAAAAAATGCATATAACAAATTATTGTCATATCTTCATGGCATTTGAACCATTTTCTTTGAAATGGTAATAATAAAAAATATTTTTAATTACAATTTTAAAATTAGACCTAAAGTTGACCTTTTCATGTAATTACTGTACAGTAATTATAGCTTTTTTGAAAAAGTATTTAAAATTTTAACCATTTTTATTTAATAAAATTTAAAAATCTTTTTTAAATAAGTAAAAATTTCAATTATGAGTACACTTTTTTTTGAAAAGCACTAAAAAGATTTCTTCATTTGTAGCAAATTAGAAGATCTTACAAAAGAGTGATTAAAAAAGTAAGATTTATTTAGTCTATGACCAAAACTTCAATGCTGAAAATTTGGGGAAACTTGTGTGGTATAACATCATGTATTCGCAAAGTACGAAAAAATTTAGTAAATCCAATTTTGGGGCAAAAACCAGCCGTGACAGACATGACAACAAATAGACATCATTTTAGAAGGTTTCTGTAAAACACAGAAAAACTCTGAGGTTATTCACTTTATGACCAGAACTTCAATGCTGCAAATTTGGGGAGACATGTGTGGTATAATATCATGTATTCAGTACGATAAAATTTGATAAATCCGATTTAATAAAATAGCATTCGAAAGTATTTTCATAAAATTATATACAAGGCGGACCATTTAACAAAGTTTTGCATTTCGACTTTGCTATAAATAAAAAACTTATATTCCTTTTTTCGTTCGGAGCTTTTATTCGAAAGTACAATCCTTGCAGTTAGTTATGGAACACAATTTCATTCAAATGCCTTCTTCGACTGGCGTTACAGTAGCCCATAAGATCAACCCAATATTTCAGTACATTTTCGACAGTGTGGAAATTTCCGATGAATACACTAATTTTTCCGATGACTAAACTAATTTATTTTTTCGGTACATCAACTGACGCTGGGTGATTAGCGTAACATTCACCCTTTCTAACCCCCACAAATAATAGTCCAAAGAGGTTAAATCGCAGCTGTACGGTGGTCAATCCATTTCGCCAAAACGGCTAATAAGTCGATTTTCAAACTTTCCGCGCAAAAGATTATTTGCTTTATGGCTTGTGCAGCACGGCGAGGCAGAAAGTGACTCAATGATACCTCCAGCCTAAAAACCACACCAAATAGTGCATCGTTTAGCATGTATTGACTTTTCAGCAGTCATGTGCCTCAGATACGATAATTTGCTTGTTGACGTAATCATCGAGATGACAATGAGTTCTGTCAGAAAAGATGATTTTAGGTAAAAAAAAAATGCTCGATAGAAGATTCACTACTCTGGAAATAAGTTTTTACGCAGCCGGCATCATAATAATACCCAAAGTTTGATCCCTATAAGCCTGTTTTGAGACCTTATGTCTTATACGATAATTCAAAAAAAAAAAAAATCGAATGATTCTTGGCTACAAATTATTATTATTAAAAAAGGAAATTTTAAAATAATTTTACATTTTTCTTTTTTCAGTTTTCATTTTTAATTTTTAATTTTTCATTTTTCAGTTTCCATATTTCATTTTTAATTTTTAATTTTTAATTTTTAATTTTTAATTTTTAATTTTTAATTTTTAATTTTTAATTTTTAATTTTTAATTTTTAATTTTTAATTTATAATTTTTAATTTTTAAATTTTAATTTTTAATTTTTAATTTTTAATTTTTAATTTTTAATTTTTAATTTTTAATTTTTAATTTTTAATTTTTAATTTTTAATTTTTAATTTTTAATTTTTAATTTTTAATTTTTCATTTATAATTTTTAATTTTTAATTTTTAATTTTTAATTTTTAATTTTTAATTTTTAATTTTTAATTTTTAATTTTTAATTTTTAATTTTTAATTTTTAATTTTTAATTTTTAATTTTTAATTTTTAATTTTAAATTTTAAATTTTAATTTTTAATATTTAATTTTTATTTTTATTTTTTTTTTTATTTTTTTTTATTAATTTTCAATATTTAATTTTTAATTTTAACGATAAAAAAATAAGTGGTAATACTGGCTTAGGCCAATTAGACACGTGCAGTCTTAATATACACACAACTGCAATGACTTCAATAATAAGAAGAATTACAACATATACAACATATCTTAAGAAAAACAACAAACACACTGAAAAATTTTATTTTTTAAGAGTTTTTTCAAAGTTTCATTCATATCTCGTGACACCTTCAACCGATCTTGACGATTTTAAATAGCAACTGCTTTGGGATGTTCGTAAACGATTTTATATAAAAACGAACGGTCCAGCTTAGATATTGACGGCGTGATCGTGATTTCCACAGACAGACGGACAGACGGTCATCGCTAAATCAACTTGCCTTGTTATAATGATCAAGAAACTATATGGTTTTGGGGTCTCCGGAATTGATTTGATGCGTTACGAATGGAATAACAAACCTATTATTCCCTCTGCCACTGAGGTGTGGACGGTATAAAAATAATATATTTTCCGGGTTTTCAAGTACTGGGCAATAACATAGAAGTCTCAAAATTGCAAATTATATTTTCCACATCTCAAAGTGTAAAATATGAAATATTTAGAAAGATTTTAGTAAAATGTAAAATTTGCCTCAAAATATAAGTGAGACACATTGATACCGTACGGTACAAAAAGATGAATTTTTCTCTTTTATTAAAAGTGTTCTTAAAATATCATAGAAAATCCAACTAAAGTACTGTTTTACAAAAATAAATAATTTTATAAATAAGTTTTTTTTTCCGAAACGATCTCGCAATAAGCCCACTGTGTTCGAAAAAAAATAACAACTATTCTATGAACAACGATTTGTTATGATTTGTTTAGTTAGGATGGTTGCCTACACACAGTTGAGCACAACGTTATCATGTTCCCTGAAGTAAATGTGCGAATAAATTTAAGATATGATGAGTAAATGTTAACCATTACACTTTTATGGAGCCATGGAACATTAGTTAATCGACGACATAGATTGATTGACAACCTGTTGCGAAAGGTGCTCCAACCACGTTGCATTAGTTCAAACAAATGGACACACATATAGACAGACAGACACATAGACAGACCGACAGACAGATAATCAGTGAAGCCTTCAGAACAACAGACACATTTAAAAATCCATGTAGACAGACATTCTTCCACTCAGTATTTAGAAATATTCTTGTAATGCCAGTCGACTACTTTGTGTGAAAAAGATGCAAATAGAAAACTCCACCATTTGTTTAATAAATTGTGCTAGATTTTCCAAGAAATCTATTTGTAAGATTTGTTACTTTTTTTTTTTTGCTTTGCTTTCTAGTTTCTCCATTTACCTTTGGCGTGCATTGGTGTAGATGTAGCTGTTGCCATAAATGTTATCATTTCTATATGAGTATATTTATTTTTAATTTTGGATTTAGTCGTTACTATGTTTATACGAACTCTTCGTTAATATTTTCCTTTAACCATTAGTCTCTAAGGAAAACATGATTTATGGCTACTGCCATTGCAACGACTAGTTGCAACAACATTCCAATCTCTACATGTAGCCGGTAAAAATCTAGCCAGCCTCCATCGAGCTGGGTAACCAGCCATCCCATGGCCTCAATTTCGTTGTCATTTGGTGTTGACAGTCTCATAAAACATAAAAAACAGTAGCTTGTTAGATGGATTTTTGCAGTTAATGTGTCAATGATTTCATTAGAAGGGGAAAAAAATTTAAATTGAAATTATATTAGATTTATTTTTATCTATTTAAATTCAGGTCGTTCCAAAAATACTTTATTTGAATAAAGGTTTTCAATATGTAATTGTGAGATTTTAGCTTAAGACAAGGAATGCGGCTGGCTGTATAAAATCTTGGAAGCCGATATATATCAAAATTATTCCACATATCTTTAAATTTTCGTACTGTAAATAAAAAAAATTAAAAAAATACTTGAAGTAGTAAATCACAAGTTTCACTCGAGTGGAATTTAAGCCGATTCTTGAGTCATAATCTAAAAGCTTTTGTCACTTCCTCCATAAAATAAATTGTGTTTATCTTCACTGTACTACCTGTACTTCAATTGGCTTAGCCGCTTCGTAAAACAAAATAATGAATGTCTACAAATTTTAGCTTGTCATATCGTCTCATCTTACTGTATTTGCTTTAAATCATGTCAGTGTGTTTTTTTTTTATCTATTGCTTTTCAATTATTTCGCACACATTTATCTCGGAAGTTTACTTCTGTATTGCTTCTCTTTCGAAAACAAATAATGTACCGCCTTTATATGGAAAAATTAGAACATTGATATCAGTTCACAAGATAACACAGTGTTTCATTTAGCCGAAGCTGAATAAATACTCGTACATACATATATGTTTGCTATCAAATGCTAAATGATGTTCATTTCATATTATGTGCATGGTCTGGATATCGAATTCATTTAGAATGATATTAGGAACAAAGTACAGTGGGGCATCATGATGTTTAAATGCACTTCAAAGATGACAAATTTATATAATCACTTATTATGTTGTAGGCTTCGGAATATATTCAAATACAAATTTCATAAAATATATTGAAATTCGAAACATGTTTTTGGAATTTTATTTTTGGAAATTTTTAATTAAGGAATATGTGATATATCATCAATGAAAAGTTTTTGATTAATGAAAGTATTGACCATTCTATTATTTCTCTAATGTAAGGCTTTATCATTATTAAATACCTGCATATATTCTGGGGCCGAATAGCCGCATTCGATAACAAGTAAAATCAAACGATATTTCATATTTAATGCTAGATTGAGATCTTGGACAAAATTCTTTATCGTTGCTAGAGTAAACGTATTTATTGAATTTTATTTTTATAAAAAAAAAAATCCGTTCCTATACCATCTTAAGCTATATAGTGATGTTTGACCTAAAAGCATGTCTTTAAGTAATTTAGTAATTTATATAAGTTCTTGTATTAATAATTAACTAGCAGATTCCAGCGCTCGAAATTCGAGTGCAATTTCTAGACAACTTTATTTTTCAACTTAGACAATACACAAACCAACTTTTTTGGTTTATTATTATTGTGAATGAAGATAACAAACTCATTAACAAACACATTAACAAATTTAATAAACACACACATAGCATATGTATAATTTTATATATGTGTTAGTAGCAACTTTAAATGCAATGTTCTCAAAATAAAGGACAAAATTTAAAAATCTGTAAATCTGGAAAACAGCTTAAAAGAAATACCTTTCAAATAATATACGTTTGGTCAAAATCGGGATAAAACGCTAGAACAAAACATTGGTCACAAGAAATCGCCTAGCCTATTAATATTATAGATATAAAAAAAAAAATTTCTCTAGAGAATTAGTTTTTATTATAAAACAAGAGTGTTAAATTCGGCTACGCTGAATCCTTAAGACCCTACACCTGGGTTTAACATTTACATTAATATCTGGACTTATTGCACTATTTTTAACAAATTTGAATAAAATATTTGAAAAATTTAGCAATTTGATAAACTTAATACTAAATTATCAGAAACAAAAACATGAATTTTTAGCATTTTTGGAGGTGTGATGCCCGATTTACCACATTTTCAATACCAACCTGCTCGAAATAATGATAAAATATATTATCATAAGCTTATCCAGGTAAATGGATTATTTTGTGAATGAGGTTGATTTCAACAGACGGACGGACATCGCTATAACGACTAGAGTTGTTATAACGATCAGGAATATGTATACGCTATGGGGCCACAAATTTACTTTTCGATTGATGAATTGATGAAATTTAATTCGAAAATTATTTTTTTTCCGAAAGGGTATTTTTTAAGGAAAATGTATTTTATTAAGAAACTATACTTTTTTAAGAACATGTACTTTTTTAAGAAGAGGAATATTATTAAAAAAGGTACTTTTAAAGAAAACGTATTTTTTTAAAAAGGTAGTTTTTAAGCATAAGGCCCATTTTAAATAAGAAGTGCCTTTGAACTAAAAGGTACTTTTTGAATAAAAGGCAGTTTTTTCCGAAAAGTTTTTTTCAGAGAAAAGGTAAAGAAAAGGTACTTTTTAATAAAATGTACTTTTACAAGAAAGGGTAATTTGTTAAGAAAATGTACCTTTTAAAGAAAGGGTACATTTTAAAGGAAAAGTTCTTCTTAAGATTAGATCCTTTTTAAGAAGAGGTACTTTTAAAGAATATGCACTTAAAAAAAAGTGTTTTTTTTTTAAAGGTAGTTTTTAAGCATAAGTCACTTTTTAAATAAAAGGTAATTTTTTACTAAAATGTACTTTTTAATTAATAAGTACTTTTTGAATAAAAGGTAGTTCTTTCAGAAAGTTTTTTTTAAAAGAAAATTTTTTGAGAAAATTTACTTTTTAAAGCAAATATATTTTTTTTAATAAATTGCTTTTTAACTAAAGGTACTTTCGGATAAGAGATAGTTTTTTCAGAAAAGTTTTTTTTAATGAAAAGGTAAAGGTGAATTTAAAGAAAGGGTACTACTGAATAAAATGTACTTTTATAAGAAAGGGTACTTTGTTAAGAAAATGTAAGTTTTAAAGGAAGGGTACTTTTTTAAGAAAAGGTACTTTTTAAGAAAAGGTACTTTTTAAGAAGAGGTACTTTTTAAGGAAGAGTACTTTTTAAGAAAATGTACTTTTTAAGAAAAGGTACTTTTTAAGAAAATATCTTTTTAAGATAAGGTACTTTTTATGAAAAGGTACTTTTTAAGATTAGGTCCATTTTAAAAAGAAGTACTTTTAAAGAATATGCCCTTTTTAAAAAAAGTACTTTTTAAAAGGTGGTTCTTAAGTATAAGTCACTTTTTAAATAAAAGGTACTTTTTAACTAAAAGTACTTGTTTTTTCAGAGAAGTTTTTTTTTTAAAGAAATTGTCCATTTTTAAGAAAATTTACTTTTTAAAGAAAGGTACCTTTTTTTTCAATAATATGCACTTTTTGAAGAATATTAAATTTACTAAGAATAGGTACTTTTTCAAGAAAAGGTACTTTTTAAGAATGGTCCTTTTTAAGAAGAGGTACTTTTAAAGAATACGCCCTTTTTAAAAAAAGTACTTTTTTTAATAGGTAGTTCCTAAGTATAAGTCACTTTTTAAATAAAAGGTTGTTTTTAACTAAAAGGTACTATTTAATTAATAAGTACTTTTTGAATAAAAGGTAGTTTTTTTCAGAAACGTCTTTTTTAAAGAAAATTTTATTTTTAAGAAAGTTTACGTTTTAAACAAAAGGTACTTTTTTTTAATAATGTGCACTTTTTGAAGCAAATTTACCTTACAATGAATAGGTACTTTTTTAAGAAAAGATATTTTTTAAAAATAGGTCTTTTTAAGAAAAGGTACTTTTCTAAGAAAATGTACTTTTTTAAGAAAAGTTTAGTACTTTCCTAAGAAAATTTGGTTTTTAAGAAATGCTACTTTTTTTTAAGAAGATGTACTTTTGAAGAAAATGTAATTCTTTAAGAAAAGGTAATTTTTTTAAGAAAGGATACTTTTATAAAAAAAAAATCATGTGAGTCTTAAATCTAGTTATTAAAGATTTTTTATGACACTTTTTTAAAATCAAATAGAAAGCGTATTTATAGCAATCAACTGCAGGTGCTAATATAAAAATATTTATTATTATTCACTATTTGAACTGGTTAATTGTTTATTTTTCATTATTCGTTTTTCATTTCTTATTTTTCGTTTTTCATTTTTTATTTTTCATTTTTCATTTTGGATTTTTACATTTTTCATTTTTTATTTTCATTTTTAATTTTCATTTTTTTTTTCGTTTTTCATTTTTCATTTTTTAATTTTTTTTTTATTTTTTAATTTTTAATTTTTATATTTTATTTTTTATTTTTCGTTTTTCATTTTTCATTTTTCGTTTTTCATTTCTCATTTTTTATTTTTTATTTTTAATTTTTTATTTTTTATTTTTTATTTTTCATTTTCAAAAGTTATTACATATCATAATTTTTCTCCAATACAATCATAAGTCACACCGAAGTTGTCTTGCGTCTTACGCTGTTTTGTGATTGCATTGTGAAATAGATTTTTAACAATCAAGAACTTTTTTTAAGAAAAAAGAAAAGTTTTTTTTAATGATATTGTCGTACAAAACTAAGCAAAAATTCACTAAAAAATCATTCAAGAAGTCTAAAATAATTACATTAGCAGGAAGAAACGAAAGCGCGTATTCTAGCGCTTTCTCTTATTAGAGCTCACGATTGTCCCTTACGAAGGAGTAGGTTTCTTAGGCAGACTGAGCTTAGCCATATAAAAGTTCGCCATATGAAAATCATGCAGGTTTGTAAGGGATTATTTAAATAGTTTCTCTGACATAAGTACTTTTTGGAAGCTTTTTTACTAAATATAATTCAAATCAAGATCTCATTTAAAGAGTATTATTTTTCAATGATATGAGCCAAATTTGTTGTCATGAAAGGTCAAAGCTAATTATCACATGATCAAATCTTTTAGGTGGAATATCATAAAAAATTATAAATAAGAATTAAATATTTGAGATCGAGGTCAGATCCACTATCTGAATATCATCTTCAGGGATTATATTAAATTTTACACAAACACAAACTGAAAGTTATTGTTGTTCCTCCTTCGTCATATAATATTTAATTTTTATTTAAAAATTTGTAAGATCGAATAAAAACATCATTAATAAAAAAAAAAATATTTTTTTAAAAATTCTGAACTACCTTATGTTGTTGCTCAATTTAGAGAATGAGCCTTAATTGGTTACTTTATTCTAAATAAAACAGTAAAATTGAATAAACATTTTTTTTTTCAAAAATTTGTTTTGCTACTTTAAAAAATTAAATACTATAAAATTAATCAGAATAGAGCTCCAAGAATTTTGTTATTTCAAAAATCGAAAATAAACGAATTCAATTTACTTTTTTTTTACTTGACTTTGAACTTTATTTATAACTCAGGAATCAATAAAAACTCACTCATAAAATTTAGCACAAATGTGGAAAAGATTATCAGCAACAACGTCTTTTTTAAGTAAATTTTTTAAAATATCACCAATTTACATATTACCATATCACATATTTCCCAAATGACACACCAACTGTACTTGCCGGTAAACTATTTTTAAAGTTAAAGTCTATGTTGACCCACATCTGTAACTTTTTAATGATTTTTATCACATATCACGCCGAATATTTGGGGAACTATAAAAGCCAGCGATCCAAATTTCTTAATATATTTTTGTTGAGTAAGGTACAAACATTTGCACTAATTTAAAATAATTTTGAGAAAGTGAAGTAGACCAGCACGTTAATTATAAGTACTAAAAAGAAATTCCCGTAAAAAAATACACTAAAAAAATAATATTTTACACTGAAAAAAAAATTTCTTTTTTTTTAATGACACTATTTAAAAAATTTTGTACTTAAATATATTTTTTTCGACTTAAAAATTAATATTTTATAGATTTTTGAAACAAAGAAGTTATTTGCATTAGAACTGGTTTTGTGTTGTTGATCAAAAAAATTCAAAAACAGTTTATAGCATTAACACTCAAAGGGCTAAACTAAAATTTCTGATGAACATTCTGCTACTGGAAACATTTGTTGACAAAACTTAGCAGACACACCTTAATACTTCAGTGATAGTTTCTTAACATTCATATAGAAAAAGTGCCAATTGTTTCAATAATTAGTGTGTGTGTAATGACAGTTTTAAACACGAGTGGGTTAAAATGATGAATAGGAACAACCTTCAAAGTATTTTTCAATATCAAAACATTACAAAACATTATTTAAACATTCCCATAACAATGATTTTCTCTTCACAAAAGAACCGATTAATTGTTGTTATTGTATGGAATTTTTAGATTATATTAAATTTCATAAATAAATGTATATAATTATTTATTTATTATTATTATTATTATTGTTATTACTATTGAGAAAGAAGAGACTATGATTGCTAGCAATGTTGATACTTTTAAAACAAAAGAAGAAAAAACAAGTAGGATAATTATTGTCGGTCTATGCTAACTATATAATTCGCTACATCCTCATTACCGGCAGCAGAATTAATGTTACAAAAGTATCCGATTTCAATCATACTGGGTGAGGTCATTAGATAATATTAAAAAATTTGTCTGAGATTGTGATTTTTCTGTTCGTTGTCTAGATTGATGTCAAATAACGAATCGGTCAAAAAAAAAAGGTCCCATAACCACCATATGATTTTAGATTGTAAAATTGGTTTTATAAAACTTATAAACTAATTACAATATTTCTTAGTTTGATACCCAGAAATATATTTCAGTACATTTTGGAAGGGTGCTTAAGATGAGTTTAAGGACCTAAATGTACACGTTCGTTTTAGAATTGTTTTTTTTTCGATTAAAATGCTTATTCCTGCAAAGAAACCTTGATTTTGTGAACTAACTAGTCAAGAAAGCCTCTTCGAGCGGAAAATTAATATGAGTGACTTCAATAGAAAAAAGGTTCGATCCTGAATAGATCAAAGCTTATATACCAAATTAAACTATTTAATAAAGGCTAACACGAGCGACCCAGGAAGTGACTTATAGTTGACTGTTATAACAAAAGGTGGACTTAGGTCCATGAATCTTTAATACATTCCACTGGGGTTTTACGTTTACATTAATACCTGGACTTGTCGCTATATTACTATTATACTAGCAGATTCCAGCGCTCGAAATTTGAGTGCAATTTGTAGGCAACTTTATTTTTCAACTTAGCCAATTCACAAACCAACTTTTTTGGTTTATTATTATTGTGAATGAAGATAATAAACTCCGTAACAAACACATTTACAAATTTAATAAACACACACATAGCATACGTATAATTTTATGTATGTGTTAATAGCAACTTTAAATGCAATTTACTCAAAATAAAGGATACAATTTAAAAATCTGTAAATCTGGAAAACAGCTGAAAAGAAATAACTTTCAAATAAAATGCGTTTGGTCAAAATCGGAATAAATCGGTAGAACGAAACATCGATCACAAGAAATCGCCTAGTCTAATAATATTATAGATATAATCAAAATATTTGAAAATGTAAAAGAAACTGATAAACATAATATTAAATTATTACTACAAACACATTGAATTTTTAGAATTTTTTTGAGGTACCTCCATATTTTAGGCCATATCATGGCACAATGATGCCCGATTTATCCCATTTTAAATATCAACCTGCTCGAAATTAAGATAAACAATAACATCCCAGATCTACCAAGGTAAATGTTATATTGTGTGAACGAGTGTAATTTCAACAGACGGACAGACAGACATCGTTATATCGAGTCGAGTTTTGTATAAGGATTCAGAATATATACTTTCTGGGGTCGCAAATGATTTTTGCGATGCGTTATAAATCGAATAATAAACTGATATGTGCCCTCTACACAGTGGTGGGGAGGGTATAAAAAAATAGGATTTCGAATACTAACGGACTAATTTTGAATTTAACTAAGGGAGTCAGTAGGCGTTGACATTATTTTTCTAAGATGGACGTTTAGTGGAATTTGGCTATGACTTTAGCTCTGTAAATGGACAAAGAGAGGGTATATAGTTTTAGCAAACAGATCGCGATCAGTGAAAAATTTATACAATTATACATTGATGTAATTGATGTTGCATTGTCTTCGTTTGAAATTTATAAAAAATATAATATCGAATTCGCCAAAATTCAAACAGGTTTCAAAAATAAAATAAAATTGTGGACTAAAATTTTAGAAAAATTTAAAAAAATTTAAGAAAATTATAGTTGGTGTGGGTCGTAGGTCCAACTACTTGGGTATAGAAAATAAACATAAACAAAATTTGAGTGGCATGGCAGGATTCTGCCGACTCTGCCCATATTTGTTAGTCCCTTTGTGCTAAAACTAATACAAACCAAATTTGAGAAATGTCTTTGCAATATTATTTTTTTTTTTTAGATTTAAGTGAAGATCGGGAAGCAGCTTTACATGGGGGCTATGACTAAGAAATGTCCCACAGGGATTATTTTTGGACTACCGATTAATGGATGTAATAGACAAACACGAAATAATTTTGACCGAGATCTATATGATAAATTGGATCTTATGGAAATTTATGTTGATCTCATAGGGGTCATTTGTATGGGGTTAGGGATTAGGTTTGAACAAGCACCTATGCCCGATAGAAGCTTATATGCCAAATTTCATCAAAATATATTTATATTTTCAACATGTAGTTTGATTACAACGTTTACACAGACGGACAGACGGCGGTGTTTCCATATTTTGGGTCATATCTCGGCATAATGATGCCAGATTTGTCCCTTTTTAAATATCAACCCTCTCAAAATTATAATAAACAGTATTATCCAAGATTTACCCACGTTAATAGTTTATTTTGTGAGTGAGCGTGATTTCAACAGACGGACAGACGGACAGACGGACGGACAGACAGACAGGCAGACAGACGAACAGGTGGACATCGCTATGTCGACTTGAGTTGTTATAAGGATCAATAATAATATACTTTCTGGGGTCGCACATAATTTTCGATGCGTTACAAACTGAACGGAACACCCCGATATATACCTTCTGTTGAGGGTATATAAAATGTAGGATTTGGATAATAACAGACGAATGGAGGCAGTAGGCTTTGATATCATTGCTATAAGATGGACAGATTTTGAAATTAACTGACAATTAGTTGAAATATGCTATGAATTTAGCTTTGCAGACGAACAAAGAGAGGTTAAATAGTTCTAGAAAACAGATGGACAAAAGGAGTCTTGCTATAGATTCCAACAAGTGAGTTAACGCGATCAGTGAATAATTTATATAATAATGCAATTATACATTGATGTAATTGATGTTTCATTATCTTCGTTTGAATTTTATATGGAAATAAAATTAATATCACATTGGCCCAAATTGAAACATATTTCAATAAAAATGAAATTGTAGACTAAAATTCTACAAAAATATAAAATAAGTAAGAAAATTATGGACTAAAATGCGACAAAAATCAAAAAAAAAAAAAAAAAAAACAAGTAAGAAAATTAAGGTCGGCCCGGCCCGGCTATACCAAGCCCATACCATGCACTTATAGAAAGGGACTTACGTCCAACTACTTGGATATAGAAAATAAGCATAAACAAAATTTGAGTGGCATTGCTGGCAAAAACATGCATGCAGATATGAAAAATGTCATATCGGATGCTATATTTATATAGGGACTAGATGGAAAGATGGACCGACCGTGACCATATTTATTAAAGTCACTTTGTGCTTAAACATATACAAACTAAATTTGAAAAAAATTTATAGAATATTTTTGTATTTTGATAGATTTAAGTAAAGATCGGGAAGTAGCTTAACATGGGGGCCATTATTAAGAAATGTCTTACAGAGGGATATTTTTGGATTACTGATTAATAGATGTAATAAACATACCCAAACCAATTTTGACCAAGACCTGAATGATAAATTGAATCTTATAGCCACTTTAAGTCGATTTCATAGGGGTCATTTGTATGGGTATTAGGTCTGAACAACTACCGATTTTCACAAATTTCAGTAGCGTTCGTCCTAAGGCAGACAAAAGCTTATATAGAAAATCTCATCAAAATATATTCATATTTGCGGCCTGTAGTTCAATTACAAGGTTTAAACAGACGGACGGACCTCGATAAATCGACTCAGAAAATTATCTTGCGTCAATTGCTATATATTTTTGGTAGTTATAAATATCATCACAAACTCATAAAACTTTCACCACATAGTGATATACGATATTACCAGAGTACCACTTTATGGTGTAGGGCATAGAAAAAACACTGTAAACACACGGGAAGTTATTTACAATCAGTCGCTAAAATATGACATTATTGAATAAATTTTTTATTGTAGGTAGGCATGTGAGTGAGTAACTACTCGACTCATATTCATGGTAAACCGCAATATCAGCATTTATCGAAATGGTATTTTTCACGTATGCATTGGATTTTGAAAAGTAGAAAGAAGTACAAAGTACACAAATGACTGTTAAAGAAATCAAAGATTAATACAAATTGAATTTAAGTATTATTGGCAAAGAATGACTTAAACATAACTAAAAAAAAAGTAAATGAAAGAGATGAAAGGGAAAGGCTTTTAAGTCTGCCCAGTGGCCAGGAAATCTACTTGGTTGTGTTTAAAAAATTATCATAGCTTTAGGTCTCTACGTATATTTTCGTTGCCAGACAAAGTGATGCATGAGCATTGTTAAATTTTATATAGTCAGAAATTGAGAGCCTACTAAAAAACCAATTAATACTTTAATATTTTTGGAAAGAATTAACAAAATACATACATATAAGACAACCCCTTTAATGGAGACTTTATTAAATCAAAACTTCTGTACACCATCATTTGACCATGAAATCTTAAACTCAAAAAACAACTTTTAGTGCAACAAAGTTCAAAATTAATTTAGCTAAAGAATTTCAATCACAATTTGATTAATGTAAATTTAAAAAATTAATTGTTTTTTTTTTTTAATACGCCTTAGCATTTTTTTTTTTTCGTTATTTAAATATTCATCTCTATTTATCATCTCCCTAGCTATAGCTTTACTAGTTGTTTGTCTCTCGGATGTTTGTAGGGTATAAAAAAAAAACACAGTGACAAAGTTTTTCAATTTCAATTGATCTTCGGCCTCAGTTGGCACAGAACTATTGTGCACAAGATGGATGGATGACTGCAAACATATATTTTTCATTCATTCATACCTAAGTACTTACTACATGAATGGCGTAGAGAATTTGCTCATAAGATTTAAATATATTTATTTCTGTTCATCAGCCAAGCTCATGACCTACATATTTTCCAATTTGAATTAGACATAAAATTACGATAAGGAAATACTTTTTTTTTTGTTACTTTACAAGTAGCAAATGTAGAGAGAGAAAAAAATTAAATGATTTAAAAGTGTTGAAAATCCATTGCAGTAATGTGAAAGTTGGGCTTAATTTGAAATTGTAAGGTAAATTAAGGTAAAACGAATGGCGTTTAAGATTCTGCCAAATAAAAAAATCATTATAATGAAGAAAAAATTTTTGAGAAAGAACTTATTTACCATTTTTGGAATGCACATAAATAGCACAATTTCTTTTTTTTTTAAATATATTTTTCTATTATTTACAATTTTCTATGAAAAAGACAATTTGTTTTTGATAAGCTCAAGAGTAAGACAAACTAGTAGATAGTAAAGGGTCCGCCCTCTAACGTTTTTTTTCAACTAGTGCTTATTTCGTGAATGGTAACACTTAGCTCATGTCTGATTTGACAGGTAATTAGTTTTATCCTTCCGCTGAACGAATATGGTTGTGTATACGCTTGAACAACGCTGGGAAATATTGCGACATTACTTTGAAAATCATGGTAATGTTGCAGAATGTGTGCGAAAATTGCGTACGGATTTTGGAAGAAGAGAAGCACCGTCAGCTCCGTATGTTCGTTATCTTGTGAAAAAAGTGAAAGAAACTGGCAACCTCATCGATAAACCAAAGCGTAAAAAGCCAAAACCAGTGCGTACACCCGAGAATATTGCTGCTGTGGCAGAAAGTGTGCGTGAAGCGCCATCAACATCAATTCACCGTCGTTCTCAAGAATTGAACATTTCGGAGGCATCATTGAAACGAATTTTGCATAAAGACCTTGGAATGACGCCATACAAAGTCCAATTGGTTCAGGAGCTGAAGCCAACTGACCTCCCAATGCGTTTTCGCTTCGCTAAGTGGGCCTGCGGTCGATTTACAGAAGATGCCGATTTTGCCAAAAAAAATCATCTTTTTAGATGAAGCTCATTTTGATCTTGGCGGGTATGTAAACAAGCAAAATTGTCGCATTTGGGGCACAGAAAACCCGCACGCATACATTGAAAAGCCGATACACCAAAAACGAGTCACTGTTTGGTGTGGATTTTGGTCCAGAGGCATAATTGGGCCATTTTTCTTCGAAAATGAGCAAGGAGTGGCCGTTACAGTCAATGGCGATCGTTATCGGGCCACACAGCCGGCGCTACGTGCCACACAGCCGAAGCTTCACTCGATGTTTTGCGCCCTGTTTTTGAAGATCGTATTATCAGCCGCAGAGCTGATGTCGTTTGGCCACCTAGGAGCTGCGATTTGACACCGTTGGAATATTATTTGTGGGGTGCCCTCAAAGATAAGTGTTACGCCAACAAGCCAGAGACAATTGACGCTTTAAAGGACAATATTCGTGAAGCCATTGGTGAAATACAGCTGCACACAATCGATAATGTGCTTAAAAATTGGACCAATCGTGTAGGCTACTGCATGGCCAGCCGAGGCAGCCATTTGAATGAAATTATTTTCCATTATTAACCCGAAGGATTGTAATTTCAAATAACCGGAAGGATTGTACTTTCAAATAAAAAAGAAAAAAAGAAATTTGAGATAATATTCAGTAGTTTTTTTTTTTTTTTTTTAATAGCATTTCAAAAAAAAAAAAAAAAGTTATTTGGCGGACCCTTTATATGCATTGCGTACTCATATACAAACATATTTGTTTGCTATATTGAGAAAAGCTTAAATTGTATAAATTCTCATTAGGTTGGATTCAGCAAAGGTATATGAATTTCAATTTTTATCAAACAAACTATCTACTACTCTTGGCTGCCGCTTAGGGTTGGTGATTCTATCCGAAACAGCTGATAACCTGTTATGCAGAATATAAATCAGTTTTTGAAACAAATGTGCCAATGCGTTTTGCTTTATTAATTAATTTTCAACTCAATCATAATTATTTTGTTTTTTAAATTATACGGTCATCGACATCAGGGAATCCCCACTTAATAAAGTGTCACTTTTTTTATGTACTTGGTGTATATAAAAAAAAAATCATGTGAGTCCGATAACAGGGGAGATGTGTAAACATCTAGTAATTAAAGATTTTTTTGGCACTTTTTTAAAATCAAACAGAAAGCGTCATCTTAACATCACTTATAACAATCAACTGCAGGGGCTCTGCTTATATAAAAATATTTATTATTATGTATTATTTCAACCGGTTAATTTCTTGTTTTTCACATCGTTTTTATTTTTCGTTTTTCATTTATTATTTTTCATTTTTTATTTTTCACTTTTTATTTTTCTTTTTTCATTTTGTATTTTTTATTTTTCAGTTTTTATTTTTCATTTTTCATTTTATATTTTTCATTTTTGAATTTTCAATTTTAATTCGTCGTTTTTCATTTTTAATTTTTTATTTTTCATTTTTCGTTTTTCATTTTTAATTTTTTTTATTTTTAAGTTTTCTGCTAATATAAAAATATTTATTATTATGTATTATTTCAATCAGTTAAATTTTAATTATTCATTCCGTTTTTCATTTTTCAGTATTTATTTTCAATTTTCATTTTTAATTTTTTTATTTTTCATTTTTCATTTTTTATTTTTGTTTTTGCATTTTGTATTTTTCATTTTTCATTTTTTATTTTTAATTATATATTTTTCACTTTTTATTTTTCATTTTGTATTTTTCATTTTTTATTTTTTATTTTTCATTTTTAATTTTTCGTTTTTCATTTTTAATTTTTATTTTTTATTTTTTATTTTTAATTTTTTATTTTTCATTTTTTATTTTTATTTTTCATTTTTTATTTTTCATTTTTTATTTTTCATTTTTCATACTCGAACAGGTTATTTTACATATCATAATTTTTTAACAATACAATCATAAGTCACACCGATTTTTTATTACGTCTTACATGTTACGCTGTTTTTGTGACGCTGTGTTTTTGTTACGCTGTGTAGACTTAATAACTGGCCACAAAACAATTCAATAAACTTATTTATTATTGTTATACTTTTTTTTTTTTTGAGAATTTTATTTATCAAAATATAATTTTTATTAAAATTATAGAACAAAAAATAAGCAAAAAACAAATTAGCATATTTTTTAGGAATTAGGCTACAATTTCGAGACTTCAAAATCATTATAAACAATTTTTTTTTAAGTACAATGATTTTGGGTAATGAAAAAATCATTGTTTTCAAATTAGTTACAAAAGAGCAATGGTCAGTAATATTAAAATTAAACAAGAAGAAAATTATAGTTGGTCCTGACCGATACGATACGATACCATATCCTATACCTTGGGTTTAGAGACCCTATCGCGTAGGCCAAACTAATAAATATAGAAAATAAGCATAAACCAAATTTGAATGACTTTGTTATTAATTTTGTTGCCTTTGAATATGAAAAAGTTCATATCGGATGCTATATTTATATGGGGACTAGATCGGAAAATGGACCGATCCTAACCATATTTCGTAAGGCCACTTATTTTTTTGCAAAATCATACAAAAATACAGATTTGAGAAAAATCTATGCAATATTTTTGTTTTTTGATAGATTTAAGTGAAGATCGGGAAGCAGCTTTATATGGGCGCTATGACTAAGAATTGTCCTATAGGGTTTATTTTTGGACTACTGATTAATGGAAGTAATATACATACACCAACCCAATTCGACCGAGATCTATAAGATAATTTGGATTTTATGACAATTTAAGTCGATTTCATAGGGGTCATTTGTATGGGGACTATGTCTGAACATGCACCGATTTTCGCCAGTTTCAATAGCGTTAGTGCCATGGCTGACAGAAGCTTATAGAAATATATAAGCCAGGCATAGTCTGAAAGGAAACAAGATATCATGGAAGAAATTCTATGGATGCTTTTTAAAGTAATTAACAATTAAGTCGAAGTAAAAAAAATTAACTTTTTTCATTTTAAATAACTGATCTCTATTCTGCAAGACAGGTTATACAATTGTTTCGGGTCTAGTCTCTAACCCTCATCAGTATCCAAAAGCGTAATATCGTACTTTAAAACAATTTTCGTAAACTACAATTCGCCAGCCATAGACACTTTAAAAATTGATGAAAATCGGTGCATGTACCGACCTAGCCCTTTATGGGTAAAATTTCCTTGTAATCTAGATTACTGTAACCAGATTTGTTTTTTTTTTTTTTTTAATTATGTCAATATATCATTAATCCAAAAATATAGACCATAGCACATATTCAAATTGTAGTGCTATATCTTTGGTCACTAGCATTAACCGCCTAAGTCGAAAATCATGCTTTCGAGAAATATAACTTTTGGTATAAATATAATGGGGCTTCATTGCGACTGAGGTCAGCATGTTTTCATAAATAACTTTTTAATAAACAGTGATAGAGAAGTGGGGATTTCACGTAAATAAATAACGTATTTAGTAGAATATGTGGTTTCATCGAGTTTAATAGAAAAACTAGTTTTCCTTAATTTTTATTTAAAAATATCTTAAAATCCAAAGCTGGCCTTGGCAAATAATGGGTTAACGTTCTCGGATTTATCCCAAATTTTAGGAACGGAAGTTCTACACATTTGGTTATTATATTTTAAGCATCGTATCTAAAAATTCAACAGCACTTACAAAATATTTGAATTTTTTTAATAAATTGTTTTTTATTAGCTTGGGGTCATATGTGACCCCAATCCCAAAAGGGTTAATGGGGTCATATTATTTTTTCCCGAAATCCTAGGCTATTAAGATAAAATATAACATATAAAAGTAGACAAGTGATGAATTTTTGATACAAAGAATTTAGAAATAGTACATTTACAGAATATTTTACAAAAATCACATTTTTCTCGAAATCCGCAAAAATAAAATCCTTGCCAAAAAAATTCTGGCAAAGCGATTTACCTAAAAATTCACACAGTTAATCTCCAACATGCAGTTAACAAGACCTTAAAGAGCTAGTTCAATTTTTTTAAATTTTGTTTAAGAAAATTTTTCAAAACTTGAAAAAGGAGTTTTCAAAGTGTTATCTAAAAAATTTTCCAAGGCGGTAATAAAACAATTTTTCATATCTGAGTACTCACAGGTATATAGACTAAAACAAAATGTCGGCTTTAATTTATTTCGTAAAGTTGAAAAAAATGCCGTCAAATTTCATGATCTAGTTTTTTCTTGGCACAAAAGTGGTCTGGGGCATTTGCTATTTCTTGGCGAGTTTTTATTAGATTGAAGTTTTATAGCTTTTTTGAAAGATAATTTAATACTGATCCCGAATTATATAACAATTTGTCGGAAAAATTAAAGTATAGAACCATATTTTCGTAAAATCTGAAAGAAAGTCATATTTGCCCCATATAAAACAAACTTGAAATTTTCAATCGCGTTGAGCCACCTCTAAATGTTTTTTGATTGGCCCAAAACTTTGTATTTCTCAGTTTTTTTTTTGCTATTCGCATATTTCTAGCGGGTGCGACCGAGAGTTTGAATACTTTTTTTTTCTCCATATAATGAAGGGCCACCCCAGTGACCACAGATATAAAGCTGCCTCCCGATATTCACAAACTTATATGTGTAACAAATTTTAATCAAATTCGATTTGTATACGCTTTGAGGCAACGTTAATGGCATTGTTAAAGGATAATTCCATGCAAAGATCAACCTTTGATCCAATTTTAAATTTTAATTTAAATAATTTTTATTAATACCATATCAAGGAAAACGGTATTAAAATATGACAATTGTTTGTTAGATGTATTTTAGAAGGAAAAGTGTAATTAAGTAATTTTGAAAATAAAGGCAGTGTCATGTCTGTCACATTACAAAATATTTCTTTTTACTATAATTTATTTTTGAATTCACATTTTTATATGTTTTTTAAACTAGCTCTTATATTAACTACAAACAACTGTTTCTTATTTGTCATACAAATAACTTCAGAGTTTTTCTGTGTTTTACAAACATCCTCCAATATGATGTCTGTTTGATGTCATGTCTGTCACGGTTGCTTTTTGCGCCCCCCCTTTATTAATAGCAACAATACTTTCAAAATTTTTCTAATTGTAAATATGTTGTTCGGGAAAATGAACAAATGCAAAACTTTAACTGTATAATATTGAATTTAATAAATCACTTAATGTCATGTCTGTCACTATGGACTTAGCACAAAATAGAGTTTGATTTCAAAACAATGTTCAGAGAACTTTCAAAAAATAAAAAAATACTTATCCATCCATTACTTGTTCGATCTTAGCTGGTCGCATTCTTATATATTAAAAGAATTTATGAATAAACTTTGCTTTCAAGATTTTTTCCAATATTTTTGTTCCCTCAAATCTCTATAACTAGAGTTCTAATTAACGTAGGCTGTTGACGTAGGTCTAAGAACACTCAGTGTATCAAGCTCTTTCTTGTGAGCTATTAACTTCGTTGGGTTTGAGGAAAGTTATGCGTGGACAATCAACTTTACTTTTACTGTACGTTAACTTCTCTTGGCATATTTTGGCATTACTGTACGTTAACTTCTCTGGCAAATTTAGGTATTATATTCTAAAAATTAATAAAGTATAATATAATGCTGCGGAGCAGCACGGGTCCTCTAGTAATATATAAAAAAAATCGCACTTAAAGTGCATATATGGTGTAACTTTAATATTACGACCGTTCTGTTTTTTTTTTTTTTTTTTTAATTTTCAAACTTTTTAAACGAACGTAATGTTTAAGTTATGAAATAATTAAATAAATATAAAAAACAAAACAAAATTAATAAAAATAAGTAAGAGTGTTAAATTCGTCTGTGCCAATCTTTGACACCCTCCAGCTGTGTGCTAAATATTATGGCCACAGTTGGGTACGGTTACCATTTTAATACAGTTGCCGATAATTAACCTTCAAATTCTAACACCATTTAAATTTTAATTTAATTGCTTTTCTGTTTTGAACGGTATTTGTTAAAATTTTTTTCTTTATTTTTCTTCTTTATAAAAAGAATTATGTTTTTTTTATAGCAAGAATTATTTTCTATCTGACATATTCTATTCAGATCCCTTCAAAGGAGACCGAAGAGAAATATTTTCTTAACGCAACCGGCTTGGAATAGAATGTAATGTTTTCCGAACTTAAAAATTATGATATATTAAAAAAACAGTTCCAAATTAATCTTGACTAGAAATCTCGACAAATTTTGTTTTGTCACATATCAGTAATATGTTGTATATTTTTATTTTAACTAGCATAGCCCAGCACTTGAAATTCGAGTGCAAATTCTATGAAATTTTATTTTCTCATTTAATTTTTTCTTTCAATGTTCTTTTTAAACTATATATATAAAAATTTATGAATATTTAATTAAAATTCATTAAATTTCATTATACATATTTATTTGTTAAAAAACAGAAGATATATAAAATGGTTTGTTAATAAATAATTTTATAAGTGCTTAAATGTATGCTAATCAATTTAAGTAATTCACAGGGCGTCTGATACACAATTATAATGAAATTCGATGAATTGTGAATTGGCTAAAATTGATTAGCATACATTTAGGCTTTTACAAAATTATTTATTATTAATATTTTATTTTATTTAATTTATTATATTTTAAACACATGTTATAGATACATTTTATCCTTGCGCACTTATCCTCCAAACTAACTATAACTATGACAAATTTCACACTCCTCCGTTCGCACATTTGGCTTAAAAAGGGTTCCAAACATTGTCCTTCACGTATTCTTATATAGATTAGTTTTCAATAAGGTTATTTCAACAAAAAAATTGTTTTTTTTTTGTTAAGTATACGGAAATAATTTTTTATCAACTTTTCTTACGTTTTGGTAGGCTTGCGGTGATTTTACAGAAAATTTTAGATTCTGGCAAATATTAAAGAAGAAACTTTAAACATATTTAATAGGAAATATATTTAAAATGCTTAAAGTTTCCAATCTGAGAGTTTTTCTATAAAAGAAATATCTTTGCATACAAAATATTTTATATTAAGAAAATGGAAAATGTTTTCAAATGAAAAAACTTGTAGTATGGAAATTTTTCTATTAGTAAAAATTTTGCGTACTTAAAAGAAAAACAGCTCACATCTAAATTATTGAAAAAATAAAAATTATGAAAACCTAATCTTTATTTTTATTAAAATCTTTAAATAGCTGTTTAATTTTTTAGGAACATCTACTATTTTATTATTATTTATCTTCCATATTGGCGATTTTTTGAATTTATTTGGAGATGACGTAAAAAAAGTGTGGCAATACCAATCCAAGTTAATATGGCAGTTGGAGTTTGCCCGGACGTACACACAAACACTACAAGCACACTACAACTTCAAAATTTAGAATAACAACAAGAACAATAACAACATAGAAAAATCATATTTTTCAATAACTTTTTTTTTACATTTTCATTGTAATCTCGGAACCTGTTGAACCGATTTTGAGGATTTGAAACAGCAATCTCCTTAGGCTGTCAGTGAATATTATTAACTAAAAATAAGCAACCCAGGTGACTTATTGAGAACGTGATCGTGATTTCCAAAGACGGACAGACGGACATCGTTATATCAACTCGGCTTGCTGTAAGGATGAGGAATTCCTACATATATTTCCAATTATTACAAATGGAATGACAAATTTATTAATACCGTCTGCACACTGGTGTGGAGCGTATACATATGGGGCTTTTTAAAAATATTATTTTCAACTTATATTGTCTAAATAATATTGCATCTATCTTTTTGTGTAATAATATTTTATAATTTTTAATTTAATCATCCATTATTTTCCACTTAAAATAAACTTGAGTCTTAAACAGATCATTCATTTTCAATCAAACAAGCAGACTTTGGGGATTTCTTAATCCATAATCATCAGTTGACAATAGAATGTGATAAATTATAATATAAAAAGCATTTAGGTGACCTTCTTTATTAATAAGTGGAATCTATATTATTTTAAAGACTTTAATAAAGAATATGATGATTAAGAGATTTATTAAAGTGAAGTGTATTTGTAAAGAAAGATTTATAAATTTACAGAATAAGTAAAGATAACAAATAAGTCAAATTACTCACCATTTTTTTGGAACTACACTTTTCCTGTCTGAAAGAGAAAAAAAATATAATTTAAATAAATATTTTTTTAGTATTAAAATCATGTAAGTAATATTACTTAAGGTTTTTTGTTTTTATGCTTAATATAATAAAGAGTTTGCTGGGTTATTTTGTTGCATTATGTGTGTGGTAACAGATTTATACTTGACTTATTTAGCCTACATTTTTCTTGTTCACTCTCCATAATGCGCGTAACACCTTTTTTATTCAATGTAGCTCAACTCATTCCAACGCAATATGGTATAATTAGAATTTTTTGTTGGCCAACTCCTAGTTAAACTGAAAAAGTTTTTTCATAACTCTCTTGTAACTTTATTTAAAGAGTAACTTCATGTTTTCAACCCTTGTTTTGAAACTCTTTGCAACTTTTAGTCTCTTGCTAAATAAAAGGTGTGAATTACTCTATAAAATTGCAATAGCATTGCTAGTAGGGTCGTTGCTATTTAAAGAGGGAATTTCATTTGAATACTTATTTCGATAAGTAGAGATAATTGATTTTTTTTAAATAAGATAATTTTAAAACTCCATTGTGGGTAGTTATCGATGGGGGGGAGTTTTTTTTTTAATTTATAGCTTTCTTAACGAGTTTTGTGTTTGAAGAATTCTCTTTCTTTTTTACGACAATTTTCAGTAAGGTTATTGCCACTTTACTAAGCAGAAAGTTTTAATAATTAAATAATTAGACAATTCAACTACCTAATAATTACCCGGTTCGTACCCAATATAGCGTACAAGTTTTCTGATTTTAATTCACTGTAACTTGTTTGTTTTTCACTCGAATTAATCTGTATTTTATATTTGTGTGTCTCTTCATTTCACTTTTCATTCGTGTACTCCAGCATACACTTAGGATTCGTAGCGAAGCCATTCGAAATTCTAAAAACGATTAATTTTTATTTCAAGGAGAAGCAATATTTAATTTGTTCTCTTTGTTGAAATATAAAGTTGCCTGAGATACCCAACACTGCTTCTACAGAACATGCTGTAAAACCTGAGGCATTGGACCGACAAACAAAACTTTAAAATTAAAATTATCGTATTTCAGGCCATATAAAAAAAATCCTTAAAAGTTGTATTTTTTCTTATGATTCTTTATGCCCGCGTGTATGATTTTCATTATTTTATTTCTGTTTTTTCTCTAGCTAAAAACAATCCCTAAACTACACAGAGCAACATCTCTAATATCTGCAAAGTACAATATGTACAATGTACGAACCATGCATCACATATGGCAACTCTTACGAAACTGAGAATAGTGGAAATTAGAAGTATAAAAGCATAAATATTTAACAATTCAAAAATAACGATTGTTTGTTTGGACAGAGTTGTATTTTCTGAGATTAATACGAAGTTAAAAGTTGTATGGTATGAAAACTAATTTTGAACCACACTTTACGTAAGTGTGTTAAAGCGCATGACCAAAAAGTGTATGTGAGATAGACGCAGGTTCAATCCTCACGGCCGCCCAAAGTAGAAAAATTTCATTTAGAAACAATCTATTCAATTATAACATAACCATTATCACAATGTTCAATAAAATCCCTATTGAAGGCTGAAATGCCAGAAACCGGTCTGTTTAGAAAATAAAGTGTAGTTATGAATTTTAAAAATATATGCTTCCGTCTTCTCTACCACGCACCATTGGAACAAAATCAAAATTTGCATATTAATTATAGTATCTATAATATTAATAGGCTGGGCGATTTCTTGTGACTGACGTTTTGTTCTACCGTTTTATCCCGATTTTGAAAAAACGTATATTATTTGAAAGGTATTTCTTTTTAGCCGATTTGCAGATTTACAGATTTTTTAATTTTTCTCTTTATTTTGGGTAAATTGCATTTAAAGTTGCTACTAACACATACATAAAATTATACAATGCTATGTGTGTGTTTATTAAATTTGTTAATGTGTCTGTAAGAAAAATGAGTTTATTTTTTGTGTTGATTTGTGAATTGGCTATAATTGATTAGCATGCTTTTAGGGTCATTGTTAAATGAAAAAATAAAATTTCTTAGAATTTGCGCTCGAATTTCTAGGGCTGGAATCTGCTAGTTAATAGAAATATGTCGGAAAAAATACGTCAAATATATCAAAAAAAAAAAAAAAAAAATAAAAAATAATCAATAATGTTACCCAACAAAAATTTGTCTTTTAAAAAAGTTGAAAATATAAAAAAAGTTACAAGAAATATCTCTGTATCAAAGAATAGATCGAACAATTTCTTATTATTAAATTCTTCCTCTTCAAGTTCTACTCAATGTCACTACATCGACGATTTTTGTTTGAAATTGTCCTTTCTATTGACAATCGGTCGGCTACTTTAAAGTTTAAACTATAGTTTAAATTTTAATTTATAGAGTCATATATTTCAATCTTTACAAAAAGTTTAAAAAATAATACCATCAGAAAAACTGGTAAGATCTTAAGGAATGTATACATAAATTGAAGCTTATACGGCTAGCTCTTCAAAATAGTAAACTCATTCTAAAACAATAACATTTTTATTGGTTTCCAAAGAAAAAACTTCTTTGGATGTGGTTTTAAAGAACTTCTAAAGATTTTAATATAAAGTTGTAATGAAAAACCTAACGTCGAAAATGTTCAAATAAAAATTGAGATTATCCAAATTATTTTTGGGAACTAAAAAGGAACTAGCATAATCCAGCATTCGAAATTCGAGTGCAAATTCTAGGAAATTTTATAAAATTTATTATTGATCGACCTTTTTTGTTATTTATTAAGATTTCATTCAGGCTTTTATGGTCACTATTAATGTAAATAAAAGATTATTTCACTCCATTTTTCATCCAACGTTTCGGTGGGATTTTTGCACCATCTTCAGGGATTTAATTTTATTTTTTCTTAAACTTTTTGTTCTTTCAATGTTTTTTAATCTATAGATATTAGAGTGGATCAAATGGTAGGGCTGATCGTGATTCTTGAACTATGAGTCATAACAAGTATATTTTCTAAGGAATCATACCTTTAAAATCATTTTCGAACCCTCCAAAATTTTGCTTAAAAATCGATTTATGTCGTATATGGGTACACATAAAATTATTATGAGCCCATGGAGTAAAAATAATTGACCCACCATAATATACATATATATCAAATTTATGATAATAAATAGTTTTATAAGAGCCTCAAGGTATGCTAATCAATTTGATTCAACACAGGGCTTGTGATATACAATTATAATGAAATTCAATGAATTGTGAATTGGCTAAAATTGATTAACGTACCTTTAAGCTCTTATAAAATTATTTAATATTAATATTTAATTTAATTTATTATATTTTTAACACATATTATACATAAATTTTTAAATTCTGCACTTTTCCTCCATATGGACTATACCTGTGCCAATTTTCACACTCCTCCGAGCCCGCATTGTGCTTAAGAAGGGATGAAAAAAATTTGCCTTCGCGTCTTAATATATAGATATGGAGAAATAACAAAAAATAAAATATTTTGAAATAAAACATTTCTATAAAAACAAGTAAGAAAATAATAGTTGATGTAAATCGATATACCATGCTTTTAGAAAAAGGATCTTAGGTCCAACTAGTTGGATATTAAAAATAAACATAAATCAAATTTGACTGGTATTGTTTTTTAGCCTTCAGATATGAAAAAGATCATATGGGATGCAATATTTATATGGGGAAAAGCTCGAAAAATGGACCGATCCTGACCATAATGTATACAAACCAATTTTAAGAAAAATCTGTGCAAAATGTCTGTGTTTGAGAGGTTTAAGTGAAGATCGGGGCTTATGACTAAGAATTATCATACAGGGTCTATTTTTGATTTACCATTCGATGGGTATAAGAAAGTCGATCTCACATGGGTGATTTGTATGGAGACTAGGTCTGAAAATGCACCGATTTTCATGAGTATTAATTCGCCCTATGGCCGATAAAATATTTATCAAAATATCTTCATATTTATTACCCGCAATTTCATTACAAAGATGGATGGATAGATGGACGGACGGACATCGCTAAATTGTTTCAGAAAGTCATTATGCGTCGATCGGTTTGCAACTATCAAATACTTTTTATATATTTTGATATCTGTAAAATTTATTGTACTCTGACCACATAGTGGTATGGGGTATAAAAATAAACATGTAAGATTGTTAAATTTGTCTCTGCCGAATAAAAATATGATACCCGTGTTCTAAATATAATATTATAACCAAGGTTGTTAACACTTAAAGAAAATAAAGACAAAGATTTCAAATTATAGTGGCCAGATTTTTTACAGCGATGTTTAAAATTAAAAAGATAATTAACAAAAATTTTAACTATTTCCGTGAATTTTTAATTCAAAGCAATTATTAATTGCAATGAGTATAGTTGTAAATACATTTTTTTTATTTAAATTAGATTGGCGCTAGCTCCAGCTAGACATAAAGCCAGGTTATATGACATATAGATCCCTAAACAACCTATGCCATCCCAAGTGAGGTTAGGGAAAGCTTTTTGATTTCAATCCTTAAAACTATCAAACTGAAAGGCTGTGTAACATAACCAGAAAGCATGCACTTAGGTACATAACCCAAGTGCATGCTAAGTAACAACCACGAGGATCAGAAACAAGCACCTCAAGGTGTTATCCCTCATCCGGAAATAATAGAAGCGACGAAAACGAAGTTTATTCATTGAAACGTAAATTACTGCAGAAAGCATGCACTTAGATATATAACCTAAATGCATGCCCAGCAGTAACCATAAGGCTCAAAAAATAAAAACCGCAACGAGTTTTCTTTTACCCGAAAGATCTGACGCGATGAAAATGCTGTTAATTCGTTGAAAAGTAAATTGGAACTGAGTTGTAAACTCATACATTAATACATACGATTAATACACATTTTTGTTCTTGTTGTTGTTTTTTTTCACATGTGCAACAAGCAAACAAAAATGTGTATACATCGCTGATACACACTTATCTGCATACACATTTTCTTTAACGTATAAACATTTTTCACTATTTTTCGCTTTTTATATAAAAGTTTATCGGAGTGTTTTTACATTTTCGTACGTCACCTATTTGGCCTAGGGGCTCCAAATTGAATAACAAACTGCTGCAAATTACAGGATAATATTTTCAACAGACATACAGACATGCCAGATCTATATAAGGATCCTTTTATAAGGATGAAGTATATATAGAGTTGATGCGGACTCCGGAATTTATGTCGATGAGTTGCAAACATATACCCTCTGTATAATGGTCTGGAGGGTATGAAAACGATATATATCTATAATATAAATAGGCTAGGCGATTTCTTGTGACTGATGTTTTGTTCTACCGTTTTATCCCGATTTGGACCAAACGTATATTATGTGAAAGGTATTTCTTTTTAGCCGTTTTGCAGATTTACAGATTTTTAAATTTTTTCCTTTACTTTGAGCAAATTGCATTTAAAGTTGCTACTAACTCATACATAAAATTATACAATGCCATGTGTGTGTTTATTAAATTTGTTAATGTGTTTGTAATAAAAATGAGTTTGTTTTTTGTGTTGATTTGTGAATGGCTATAATTGATTAGCATACTTTTAGGCTCTTTATTTAATGAAAAAATAAAATTTTCTAGAATTTGCGCTCGAATTTCGAGGGCTGGAATCTGCTAGTATATATTGATATTAAACTAGGAGGAACTGATATTGGTTTAAAAAAGTTTGTATTGCGAATACGAAAAAATATGTGTTGTGAAAATGAATAGTTGAATTGATTAAAAGGGTCAAGAAGTTGTAATAAAAGTTGTTTTAAAAGTATATATTCAAAAAAAAGAACAATGACTTTCGAACCCCTAAATTAAAATAACTTTACAGGATTCACAAAGCCAATTTCCGTCCTACGACATGTCATTGTTAAAATAACACAGTTATACCAAAAAGAATGAAACAGAAATAACTTGGATGCAAAAATTTTTTCTAATAGGTCTTATCGAGTACAACAAGATCCTGTCCTTGAAACTTGCGAAACACCTCCAAAATCTTGAGTTACGGGTAAAAAACCGGTTTATCGGCCCTTTTGCACATATAAGCCAGTAACTTTGCTGAATGTTAACCGATTTTGAATTTCTCAGCGGATTTGGAAAGAGGAAACTAAGATATTTCGAAGATTTGAACACGATATTTGAGTAATATTGAGACATCTGTAAGTATTCCTCCAGCAAACACATTTTTTTTTTGTATTCTCAATTTTTCAACTTTGGAAATGTTTTTACACATTTTTTTATTTTGAAACAGTATAATTTATGAACTTATTATAAAAGTATGCAGTAAAATGCAGCTTTGTTTTAAAAAATGTGGTAAAATTTAACTGAGTTATTAAACTTTTAATATAAAAAAATTTGAATAAATGCCATTTTTGAGTTGAATAACCGAAAATATTATTTTTGTTCAAAAATTTTTTTGTTTGTGCAGGCTTTTATTCCATTTCTTTTTTTTTTATTAGAAGTTTAATAACTCAGTTAGTTTTTACCAGATTTTTTAAAACAAAGCTACAGTTTCCTCATAAATAAATATACTTTTATAATAAGTTCAGAAATTATACGATTCCTAAATAAAAAAAAATTTGTAAAAACATTTTCAAAGTTGAAAAATAGAGAAAATTTTTAAACAAAATAAGTTTGCTGGAGGAATACGCTCAGATGTCTCAACATTCAACTACATCCGGTTGCCGAGAATTACATTTCATTTGATGCTGTTTTTGCTGGAATGTATTATATACATATATTCAAAATTATTCACAAGTAAATCCAAATCTAAATTAATTAATTTAACACAGAAACTATGACTTTAATAAGTAATTATTCAAAGTTTTAATTATTTTCCGTAAAAGTGGATCTGAAATATTTGAAATAAAGAAAAATTGATTCCAAACTCAAGCTAATCCAATATTAAACGACTTAGCTCAAGTGCTTACCATTATGTCTAACTAAATTTTCAATATTCAAAAGATAAAAACCGCACTAATAATGTGCTCTACAGAAGTTTCACAATGCAAACCATAGAAAATAAAATACCTCAAACAGAACAGAAACATAAAAACAAGGTTTATTAATGCGGTTAAAGTGAAACAGTTTAGTACCAGTTTGTAACAATTGTCAACAGCAACAAACAACATTAACAGCCAGTTAATAAATTAAAACACGTACGTGAATGATATGTGAATAAAGTAAAATTTAAATTTAAAAAAAATCAACCAAAAAAAAAAGAAAACAAAACAAAAAAATTAATTACATTTCGTTAACAAAAAGAATAAATGAGAAATTCAAACAAAGATATAAAAAAAAATAATTAAAAATAATTTAAACAAAATTTTAGTTTAATGAATTCTTAAAATGTTGTTTGCGTTCATTACGAGTAGTTAGAGGTAAGTTTTTGAAATTTTCCTTAGAAAAGAAACCTTTTAAGTTGCATACTCTGTTACGTTTTGTCATTGCCTCCTTGGCAGGAGCACTCGTATGTGCGTTTAGAAACACTTACGTATTTTAAGCTTTTTCATTCATGGATTTTTCTTTCAAGAGTCTAGACGTTGTAAGTGCAATGAATTCTGTTGCATGTCATGGCAATAAGTGTTGTCGCTGTTTTATATTTTTGTTGTTGTATTTTTGGTTAAGGTAGGCGGCAAATGAAACGCCTACATTTGTATGAAAAACATTTACATCTGCATGTGTACTCGGTTTCATAAATTGCGTTCGTTATTATGGCTCCTTTTTTTATATTTGTTGCCAACATGGAGAAGGTTACCTAAAGGCCCATGTACTATACAAACAATTGGTTTTTTTAACATTAGCTACTTGCTTGTTTTTTTTAATCGTATTCGTCTTTTTTCTGTGCAACTTATCTTAACTACTGTTTCTTATTTGTATCTTTACATTTTTCTTCTCCTCGTTAAAGAGTCGTATTGTTCAATCATTGTGGCAACAACAACTTAGTAAAGGTATTCACATACTTGCAACTCCATGAAATTATTTTAATTTCTTAAAAATTTTGTCAATTAAATTGTAATATCGTTGTTATTTTTATAACATTTTGGTATAAATTCCAGAAGCAGTAGGAATCTTTTATTTCAGCAAAAAGGAAGGACTTAAAATAATTCAGAATACCAAAAATTGTATATATTTAAAATTTATAATATTTAATTAAATTTCTATTTCAACTATTTTGAAAAACAAATTTGAAACTTTGTTTGTTTTCCCACTCATCGACGTGATTATCGCTACTGTATTTTGTAAGTATTTAAATATTCTTCATATTTAAACTGAAAGAGGAGGAGGTGTACATTACATATTGCCTGCACATATTCTGCATTTACATATTCCTCATATTCACACACTTACATATTTGGAGAACTTCTCAAGTAGTTCATTCAACTTTCAGGGTTATAAACGTCTTATCTGTGACGAAACACTTAATTTCGAGACTGCAAAAATATTAAAAAATATATTATTTCACACTGAAAAAGATTTTGATGAAAACAAACACAAATTTCTTCATATTGAGAAAAATTTTAGGTTCTAACTTAATAAGAGTTTTATCGGATATATTTTCTTAGTTCTCAATATTAGCCGTAAAGCTACTTTCTGAAAACTATTTTAAGTACATTTAAGTCTCCAAAATAGTTTCTTTTTTAATTTATGTAACCACGTATTTGTTGGAATTTATTTATTTATTTTGAATACTTTTGGAAACGCTAAATTGTCAAATAAAAAAAAATTTAAATGCAACTCATAACTATGTTCTTCCAAACATGAATATAAAAAAAAAATATTTTTTAAATAATTGTTCTTAAAGTATTTTTTTCTTAAATTATTTATATTTTTGTGCCTCTTTAGTTTTGGGTATTTTTTTTTTTGCTGTAATGTAATAAATATTTTCTTGTAATATTGCAAGAAAATATAATAAAAAAATATAAACCCAATGACAGACTTGTCCGAAGTTTCTTCGAAATTTAAACTCAAACATACTTTTAAATTTAATAAAAACAAAAAACACAAACAATTTTTAAACTCTACCTAATGTTAACAAAAAAAATTATTCTCGTAGGTAGTCTCAGTAGAAACGCCCCACAACTAAAAAGAAAAAAAAAACACAAAAATATAAATTATTTAAGAAAAATATTTTTTTTTTAAATAAAAAATTAAAAAAAAAAATTTAAATAAAAAAATATATACAAAAAATTTTTTTGTATAAAATTAAAAAATAAGTTTTTAAATAAAAAAGTATTTTTTTTAACCAAATTAATAAAAAATATTTTTTTATTTTATTTTTTTTTAGTGAAAAATATTTTTTTTATTTAAATTTTTTTTTTATTAAAAAAATTTTTTTTTTATTTTTATTGAAAAGAAAAATTTTTAAAATAAGTTTAAATTAAAAAAAAGAATAAAGAATAAAAAACAGAATTTTTTAAATAATTTTTTTATAAAAAAAAAATGTTTGATGAAAAAAATATGAACGGGATTTTTTAAATTTTTCAGTTTTAAAAATTGTTAAGTCATTATGTCAATTTCAAAAATTGTTATGTCATAAAAAGAAAAATTTTTTTTAAAATAATTTTTGAATAAAAAAATAATGTTTGGTGAAAAAAATATGAACGGGATTTTTTTAATTTTTTAATTTTAAAAATTGTTGTCATTATGTCAATTTTAATAATTGTTATGTCATATTTAATTTTTTTTATTATTTAAAAAAAAATTTTTTAATAAAAATAAAAAATTATTTATATTTATTTTTTTTTATTTAAAAACAATATTTCTATTTTTTATTTTTTATTTTCACTAAAAAAAATATTTTTTAAATTTCTTTTTTTATTTAAAAACAATTTTTTTTATATTTTTAAAATAAAAATTTTTTTTATATTTTTTTAAATAACTTTTTGAATAAAAAAAAATGTTAAAAAAATATGAACTCGATTTTTTAATTTTTCAATTTTAAAAATTGTTATGTCATTAAAAAAAAAACAGAAACTCTGCTCATTTTTGGTGTTGAACAGTGTTATTTTATATAAACTTCTCTTGTGATGAATTGATTCATTTGCTTGCACAGTTTTTTTTTTCTTTTTACTTCAGTTCAGCCTTACGAATCCGACTCCCCGTAGCGGGGGCAATATAAGCTCTTTCAAGAGAAAGTGCCGAAATATGCTAGTCCTATTTTTAAAAATGATTTTTTTTGTTGTTTTTGAGGTTTCGCATTTTGTGTTTCAAAGTATGTATATCAATTTAATTTTATTGTAAATTTTTTGTAATCAGTAGTTTCTTATCGAAAGTAATGGAAGGGGGTTTCCCTAAAAACATTTTTTGCGCAACCTTTTTTTATTCCATTCTTTTTAAAATTACTAATTTTGATTCAAATATATTTTTAATATATATATATATAAAAATTTTATCTTACTTTATTTTTTATTTCGTTTTTAAATAATAAAAAATTTCTTTAAAAAAAACATTTCTTAAGGAATAAGAATAAAAAAGTATTTAAAAGAAATTATAAAAATATATATTAATTAAAATTTCTTCAACAATTTTTTATATTTATTTTAATTATTATTTTGTTTTTAATTATTACAAAAACTGATTACAAGACTTTATTTAAAAAATCAAATTATTTTTTATTTGTTTATTTTTTTTTTTTTAAATTATAGATAAAAAAATTTCAAAACAATTTTTTAGATAATTTTTTATTTATTTATTTAGTTTAAACAAAATTGTTAACGAAGAGCACTAAAAATAATTAATTGTAAAAATTCAATTTTTTTTTTTTATTTATTTATTTTTTATTTTAAACAAAATTGTTACAAAGGCCGATTTGAATATTATTTGTTGTAAAAAAAAATCTGAAATTTTTAAGTATTTATTTATTTCAAATTTGTTCAAATTATTTTTATTCATTTATTTTTTTCTTTTTTTTAAGTTGCAAAAAAAAAATCTCAAAACTTTTTTTTAGATAATTTTTTTATTTAATTTAAACAAAATTGATACAAAATTGATAAAATCTTTTATTAAAAAAGATCTGAATTTTTTTTAGGTAACTATTTATTTCAATGTTGTTCTTATTTATTTATTTATTTATTTAAAAAGAATTGTTATAAAAGCCGACTAAAAAATTAAAAAAAAATTTAAAATTTTTTTAGATATTTTAATTTATTTTTTTATTTTAAGGGCGGGGTAAAGTTTAAAACTTTTTTTATTTGTGTATTTAAAAAAAAAACTCTTCCTGATTACATTGGGAAACATTTCACCTTTTAAACATATTTAGATTTTTCTGTTTCACGTGATCTGGTAACGAGTTATGCTGTTCTCCGCATAACAACTTTTTTTCGAGACGCCTCCGGAGATTCGCTATCACGGACTTATTAACATTTTTAGTTGAAAATTTTTTCAAACATACTTTAAATGTTATGCTATAACGCGTATATGAAAAAAATTATCCAACATTTTTCATATCTTCAAAGAAAAAAAAGAAAAATTAATGGAAATACGCTTTTTTGCCTTTAAAACCTTACCACGCCCTTAAACGAAATTGTAACAAGAACCGATTAAAAAATAATTTATTGAAAAAAAAATCGAATTTTTTTTAAATAATCACAAATTTTTTTAATTTATATTTTTAAAGAAAATTGCAACAAAAGCCGACGTTTCATAAATATTTTATTTATATATTTCTTTTTTTTTAAATTAAAATTGTTACAAAAGCCGATTAAAAAATAAATTATTTTAAAGAAAAAATCTCAATTTTTATTAATTTATTTATTTATTTATCTGAATCTGTTGTATTTATTTTGTTTTTTTTTTTTTTTTTTTTGTTACAAAAGAAGATTAAAAACCAATTTATTAAAAAAATCTCAACTCTTTATTTAAATTTTTTATCTATTCATTTACTTTTTTAAAAATAATAAATTATTATACGAAAATAAAAAATCTACCATTTTATTTATTTTTTTGTTGAAATTTTTTTTTTTTATAAACAAAATTTTATAAAAGCCGATTAAAAAACAATTTATTTTTAATAAAATTTTGGATTTTTTTTAATTTGTTTATCTTGATTATTTATTTTTTCTACACAAAATTTCTAAAAAAAAGGCCGGTTTAAAAATGATATATTGTAAAAGAAAAATTAATTTTTTTTAATTATTTATTTTTTTTACCAAAGGCCGCTTAAAAAATAAATTATTTTTTTGATGAATTTATAGTTTGGCTTAAGGTCTTCTAATAAATTCAAATTTAAAACAATTTGTTTATATTTTTAATTTATTTATTTATTCTTCTTTTTTTCAATATTTCGGTTGACATCGTCAACCATTATCAAGGATTTAACAAGAAATTAATAATTTTTAAAAATTACACAATAACAAGTTAAAATTAATAACAATGTTACATACTTTACGTTTTAAAAAACTCAAACGTTGAGTTGAGGACTACTTTACTTTTCGGAGAGTATTTGTTTCTGGTCGTTTGTGTTTGTTAATCGTATGTCGGTATAGAGGAGCACAACAGTTCTCAATATCCGACTTATAATTGAGAGGTTTTTTAAAAGGGACATCGATAAATTTTTGTAAATAATTTTTTATAATTTTTATTTATTTATTTATCTCAAACTTTATTGTTGTCTTTATTTTCATTTTTTTATACAACATTGTTACAAAAGCTGATTAAAAATTAATTTATTTAAAAAAAAATTATTGTAAAAAAAATTTAAAAATATTTTCAGATACTTTTATTTATTTATATATTTTTTGTTTATTAATATATTATTTATTTATTTGCTTTAAACAAAATTGTAACAAAAACATATTAAAAAATAATTAATTGTAAAAAAATTGTTGTAAAAAAATTTTTTTTTAATATTTTCAGATACCTTTATTTATTTATATATTTATTTAATTATATATTTATATATTTATTTATTTATTATTTTTTAAATTTATGACTTTTTAATTTATTTATATATTTTGTAACAAAAATCGATTAAAAAATAGTTTATTGTAAAAGCCGACAAAAAAAATAAATTATTGTGCGAAAAAATCTAACATTTTAATTATTTATTTGTATGAAATTTTTTATTAATTTTTTTAACAAAATTGTAACAAAAGCCGATTAAAGAAATAATTTATTTAAAATAATAGATTTTTTATTTATTTATCTTAACTAGCAGATTCCAGCGTTCGAAATTCGAGTGCATTTTCTAGGTCACATTATTTCTGAACTTAGGCAATTCACAAACGAACACTTTTTTGGTTTATATAAATTGTGAATGAAGATAACTAACTTATTAACAAACACATCAACAAATTTAATAAACACACACATAGCATATGTATTATTTTATGTATGTGTTAGTAGCAACTTTAAATGCAATTTACTCAAAATAAAGAAAAAAAAAAATTAGAAAATCTGTAAATCTGGTGAACAGCTAAAAAGAAATTCCTTTCAAATAATATACGTTTGGTTAAAATCGGGATAAAACGGTAGAAGAAAACATCGGTAACAAGAAGTCGCCTAGCCTATTAATATTATAGAACCTTTATTTATTTTTTTCCACACAAAATTGTTACGAAAGCCAGTTAATATATTGTATAAAAATCTAAATTTTTTTATATTTATTTATTTTTTTAACAATGGCCGATTACAAATTAAATTATTGTAAAAATTTGTTCTAAATTATTATTTATTTATTTATTTGTCTCAGACTTTATTTTATTTTTTTTAACAACATTATTGCAAAAGTCGATTTAATATTAACTAGCAGATTTCAGCCCTCGAAATTCGAGTGCAAATTCTAGGAAATTTTATTTTTTCATTAAATAAAGACCCTAAAAGTATGCTTATCAATTATAGCCAATTCAGAAATCAACACAAAAAAACGAACTCATTTTTATTACAAACACACTAACAAATTTAATAAACACACAGATAGCATACGTATAATTTTATGTATGCGTTAGTGACAACTTTAAATGCAATTTACTCAAAATAGAGGAAACAATTTAAAAATCTGTAAATCTGGAAAACGCCAAAAAGTAGTACCTTTCAAATAATATACGTTTGGTCAAAATCGGGATAAAACGGTAGAACAAAACATCGGTCACAAGAAAACGCCTATCCCATTAATATTATAGATCCTTTATTTAAACAATAAATCTGAACTTTTTATTTATATTTTTTATTTATTTATTAATTTTGTTTAAATAAAATTATTACAAAAGGCAGTTTTATTGTAAAAAAAATAAAGGACAATTAGAAAAATAGAACATTTTCATATTTCGTTGAAGTTTTCAAATGTCATTTTAAAGTATAAAAAAACTGTAAAATTTCCACGAAAAAATTAAAATTTCATTAGCATTAAAAATATGTGATATATAAAGTAAAAGTATTGAAATGGTTAATTTTAAGTAGTCTTGAAGTATGCAGAAGAGGATGCTGAACTAGGCCTGATGATTGCAAGGAACAATTCTATTGGGTTTTTATATTTTTTTTCACTTTCATTACATAATTTTATGTTTCTATTAATAAGCAGCAAAAAAAAAAAAAATATATTGCACTAAAAAATTTTTTTTTCATGGTGTTTATAAAATCTTCCAAAGGTGTCAATACCGAGTTATTTATAAAAGAACTACACTTTAAAATCTTTTAAACATTAAATTGAACTGGAGTTTATCAAAATTTATATTGAAAACTCCAAATTGATATCGAAAAAAAAAAAATAAAAATAAATAAATTGATAAAAGTACCAATGAATATCTGTTCTAAAAACTAACTATTCAGAAAATCCAGTTAAAATATACTTCTGTCTTGTGAGATATAGTTTTCGCTGCTAGTCCAATTTATCATCATCCTTGCAATCCAGAAAACCAGACAAAGTCAAAAGTCTTAGTTTTCTATATTATTTCTCAGGTTTAAAATTGCAATTAAAACCGAAAAATTTTTTTATCATCATTATAATTATAAATTTTTTTTTATATTTTCTTAAAATACACTAAAGAGAAAACTTTCCATTGATTTCATTTAGATTAATTAATTTTTTCTACTAAAGCCAAGGTATTGCATTCTGTAAACAATGTTTTTATTCTGTATTCAAAATATCCTTTGTAAATATCCTTTGTAAACACTTGAAGCATTCAAAATATGACTTTACCTTTTGTCACATATTTTCCCAGAAATTATATAAATATTTACATTCAAAAACTCCAAATGCTGGTGTCAAATTCATATCAACCATTTTCTGTAAGACTTTAGATTATTATTCTTTAGATTATTATTCTTTTTAAATTCTAAAGAAAAATTTTCCTAAATTTTGTAAATAAGTAGGGAAAACATGAAAAACCACTCTAAATTTATGAAATTTGAACTTTCCACTTGCCATTTAATTTTCCAATAATCAGTGTAATGCTTTGTAAACCATTAATGGGAAACATGATTTCTGATAATTTACAAGTACAAACATAAAAAAATATATAATATAAAATTCAGTTTTCTGGTGGTGGTGGGCGATCGATTGTTATGAAATCTAAAACTATATTTAACCATGAAAAAGAAGAAAAAAAATATTAAAAATAAATAGAATGCGACACATTTTACATGGTGTATTTTGTAAAGGTTACAAAGCACTTGAGTTAATGCTCATAATATGCTTGTTGTCCCTTCTACTCTAAAGTTTAGTTGTGGTTGTTGTTGTTATTATTATTTTTGTTGTTGTTGTTAACATTTATGTGTATTATGGTAAATGTTGTACGGCTGGCTTGGTTTTGCTAGCTGGCTAGTTTCTTTAAGTATTTTGGCCTCCCGCCGCTAATGTTTTAACCTAAATTTATACGCATACATCATCTTGTATGAATATACAGACAAAGGGCTTTATGCCATATGAATAAATTGTTGTTGAGTTGAGTATTTTAGTTGAGCATTTATCATCTATAGGTTTGCATTGATTCTGCGAACACTTTAGTTGTTTGTATCCATTTATTATGAATTCAACAAGATCAGATCAATATATACAATATGCTGTTCACAACTGAATAGTTGAAAAGATGAAAGAAAAATCCTCTCATAGTTTAAACTAAAAATACAGATATTGTTATTGAACTAAGAAGAAGTATAGACTAGAAGAGAAAAGTTATATGATTTCAAATACCACACAGTACATCCTATGCTATCCATGAACTATAAACACAAGGGGTATTCACTAGTCATCATATAATTAGAATATGATTAATATACGAAGTACAAGGAACAAATAATAAAATGGGTTTCCATACATTGTAACTACCGAATTTGTAGCCAACTTATGATATTAAAACCTGAAATTTAATTTTATTTTAAGTTTATTTATTTACAATAATTTTAACTAGCAGAGCCCAGCCCTCGAAATTCGAGTGCAAATTCTAGGAAATTTTATTTTTTCATTTCAAATATAATTTTGTAAACTACACTTTTTAAATAAAATTAATTAAATTTCATTATAAATATTTATTGAAAACACACAGAAAATATATCAATGGGTTTGTTAATAAATAATTTTGAAGGAGCCTAAAGGTATGCTAATCAATTTTAGCCAATTCATAATTCAACGCAAGGCTTTTGGTATTTATAATAAACACACACACAGTATGTGTTTTATATAAGAGTTAGTAGCAAATTTAAATGAGCATTACTCAAAAAAAAAAAGTTCTAGACGGTGAAAATCTGTAAATCCGGTGGATAGCTAAAAAGAAATAACTTTCAAATGGGGTGTTTCTTTCGGTTATTAGTCTATTATATTAATAAGCGAGGCGATTTCTTGTGACTGATGCAAGTTTGTCACTTTTAATCCTACTTTGACCAACTGTCCCTCATTTGAAAGGTATTTCTTTTTAGCCGTCCACCAGATATACAGATTTCTATATTTTTAAATTTTTTTAGAGTAAAATGCCTTTAAAGTTGCTACTAACACATACATAAAATTATACAATGCTGTGTGTGTGTTTATAAAATTTGTTAATGTGTTTGCAAAAAGCCCTGTGTTAAATTGAAAAATAATTTTGGATATAAACCAATAACGACAATAGCGACAATAAAAAATGTTGAATTGTGAATTGGCCAAAATTGATTAGCATGCCTTTAGGGTTTTATAAAATAATTTATTAAAGGAAAAATTAAAATTTCTTAGAATTTGCACTCGAGTTTCGAGGACTCGGATCTGCTAGTTAAAATAATTAGATCGGTCACAAAATATCGCCTTGCCTAGTAATATTATTGGACCGACCTTGAATTTTTGCAGTCTTACTTTGTATCGGGAAAGATCTATAGGCTATAAATTTTTTGATATTTTTTCGGTGTGTATCGAATAAAATCTTGATCTCAAATTGACAAATGTGAAATGATCAATAAAGAAAATGGTTACTTAATGGTAACTAAAATTACTCAAAATTTAATGTTTTTTTATTAAAAAAAAAATAATAATAAATAAATAATTAAATGAAAATAAAATGAAGCAATTTTTCTATTAATTACAAAATTTGATTTTCAAAATTTTTCTTGATTTAAATTTTTGTATTACGCAAAGTGTTAATTTGATTAAGTGGCAACTCTCTGATATCTGTATATATATATATATGTATTTTAATTTTCTCGATTAAAGTTTTTTTTTAAATTTTGTTATATCTAGTGTAAAAACGAATAAAGAGTTCTAGAGCATTCTTGCGAAAGATAAAAAAGATACAAGTTTATAAATTAGTTATGGGGTATCCCAATAAAATAAACTGGAGAATCAAAAATTATTGAAGTTGACAAAAGAAGAACTATTGTGCTCTCTATAACAAAAAGGTGTTCCTATGCCAGAAGATGCTTCCATAAACCAATTTCGGGAAGCTTTAAAAAAGGTCACCATTGACTTGGAAGCTAATGAGGCTTCGGTTGTTGAAACCGTGGATACAAGTTAGGCCAACGCTAGGTCGTGGTCGACCTATTGTCAGGTTAGCCGTATGCAAAGGGTTAATTTGATTAAGTGGCAACTCTGTGATATCGAGTTTTCGATTTAAGTTTTTTTTGGGAGTTTTATTTCTGTAGTGAAAAAAAAAAAGAAAGAGTTCTAGAGCATTCTTGCGAAAGATAGAAAATAAACAAGTTTACAATTGAAACTTTTTCAGTAACAAAACTCCTATGGGTGTATTGGGGCAACCGGATTTTTCACTAGCGATCGTCTGTTCTCTCAACCAAATTTGTATTGTGATAATCAAATTTTGCAGTTGTTCCAAAAAAATAATTTTATAGATCACAAAATAATTTTTTTTCTTTGTAGAAGAAAACGATAATTTATACGAAAGAAAATATTCTTGGTAGGAAACTTTTCATATAAAAAAGAGTCATATTTTTTATTGAGACTATGGATATAATCCTTACAGACTGCTAGCTTAGAAATATTACAAGAATTATTTAATCAAGTTTTAAGCTCATTGGTAAAAACCCCAAATCTAATTCATTGTTAAGACTTTTAAATTAAATCCCATAGCTTATGTTAGAAGTTCATTACGGCCATATTCAGTTCTATGAAACTCAATATGAAAATAATTATTTCTCCTCAATAATATTTAAGGGCCTAAAAATTTAAATAAATGTAAAAGGTCAGGACAATCAATTAAACCCAGAATGATGTCATGCAAAAATATTAATGTATTAATTTTCAAGGGATTTCATGGAAATCCAACTACATCTGTGTTCACAAGACATATTAGGGGTTAAGAACTGATTTTTTTCACACTGGTGCTCCAAATAAATGAAGCATATTGCAATCTGCACCGTACAAAAGAAATATTAATTTTCCCGCATTATAATCAAAGATATTACCAATATTACTATGAATATAACCTAAACGAGAATAAGATTTAGGAAAAATGTAGTTCAGGTGATCACTAAAAACAAACTTAGTATCAAATACTAAATACCTAAGTTCAAAATTTCATCCAACGAATAAAAAACTCGACCTGTAATATTAAATTGAAATAACAAAAATTACGACATCTATGAAAATTCATAAAACAACATTTATCATTTTGCGATTTGAATATTTTGTTTTTATAGATACAAAAATATTTATATCTTCTACAATTGATCATTTTAATATACACTAGCAGATTCCAGCACTCGAAATTCGACTGCAACTTCTAGGAAAATTTATTTTTTCATTAAATAAAGAAAAAAAAAACAAACCCATTTTTATCACAAACACATTAAACAAATTTGATAACCACACACAAAGCATTGTATAATTTTATGTATGGGTTAGTAGCAACTTTAAATGCAATTTACTCAAAATAAAGGAAAAAATTTAAAAATCTGTAAATTTGCAAAACGGTTAAAAAGAAATACCTTTCAAATAATATACGTTTGGTCAAAATCGGGATAAAACGGTAGAACAAAACATCAGTCACAAGAAATCGCCTAGCCTATTAATATTATAGATTTACGGTCATCACTGACTCTGGAACGCTGTGGAGGCGTTTTAATTTGCTGTTTCGTTGGCGCTAGCATCGCATAAATGGTTTATGAACTCAAAATAAATTTACTGGTTCATGAACCCAATCAAAAAAGGTTTATGAAATAAAATGTTTTTGAAATAAAATATTTTCACATAAAATCGACCATATCAAAGAATTTTATAAAAAGTTTTATAAATCTATGAAATGTTTACAATAATTGTACATTCTACGAGATCGGTCCTAGAAAACCCCGACTTGAAATGGAAAACACAAAAAATTTGTGAAAAATTTCTTTTTTTCTCTACATAATCTACTTTTAGCTCGATGCACTTTTCCCAGCGATATTCAATAGCTTACATACCTTGCTAATGGTAAGAACTGTCTATGTTTTTAAAATAGCAATCAACCGCAGACTCCACCTTCTTATTGTTGGCAAATCTTTTACCACCGTGGTATAATGTGCGTGATGAAGCAATTCGAACATTAGTTAAGGGATTTTGGACATCGCAATAGTGGATGTGTGAACTTTTTTAAGATAATCAATAAAAATTATCCCACGCACATTCCAAAAAAAAGATGCCAAAACCTTGCCGCAGATGTAGCTGTCTTCGCATTCTTCTCACGATTTTCGCATTTCAGTCCACTATTTTGATTGTTCCTTTGTCTCAGGTGGACCCATGTTTCATCAACGGTTACGAATTGATGCAAAAACTCAGTTTTTTGCCGTGAAATATCTCCAAATCCTCTGTTTTATTTTATTTTTGGGTCTATTATCGATAGTAACACAACTTTAGTTGCGTTGCCAGTTGACAATGGTATTACGTAGGGCAACTGGCAACTGAGAATTGTCAACTTCAGTTGTCAGATAGTAATCATATTACCAACTGCATATTTATGGTTGCTGTTCATATAGAAGTGACGAATGTCTGCCTTCGGTCCGATGATATGTACGTGTGTCCCATCTATACATGTGTCTCATCAACAACCCCAGGACACTTCGAATATAAAAATTTTTTATTTTTTGATTTTTCCTCTTATGTCATCTTTGATACTATCCGCACTTTACATAGTTTTTGTTTTATTAAATGAACGACTTCTTTTAATACCACCGACAACGTAGATTGAGACATTCCCAGATTGAAGTCCTTGCCGTGGGATTTCTGAAACCTACCTTCAGCAAAAAATCTGATAGCTGCGCAAATTTTTAACAGTGGAGGTATTGCTGTTGCCCGATGACTTTTTTAAAGTCATTATTTAAGGCTATCACTATATAAACCACTGCATCTTTTGGAAGACGAAAATAATCTTTGAAACTAAAACAAGTAATGGTTTATTGAAAATTAATTTAAACATAAAAATTTACTCACAGTACAGACGGTAATTCCAGAGGATTATAGTTGTCCTTCAAGTGCCATCTAATAGATGAAACGTCTAAGACCTCCTCATCCTCATCAAAAAATTATTCCACTGAGCTTAACATATTTAATATAATTTTATATAATATAATTTTTTTTGCACAAATTCACTTTGATTCACACAAATTCACTTTTGTCAATGCTCTTTATTTTTACATTTATTTTCAGTTGCTAAACTGTCAAAATAGGACATTCGATAACGTTTGGGCAACTGAAGAAAGTTGCCTTACATAATACCAATTAAAATGTCAGTTGCTTTGCCTTTTGACAACGCAAAACTAAAGTTCGGTTGCCATCCGTAATAGACCTATTTATTTATTTTTTTTACATTGATATCACACACAACAAGATATATATCTTTTTAGTTAAAGTGTGTGATCTTATATTGATATACATACATTGATTTGTTAGCTTGTAGTTTACGGAAACATCTTCGCGAAGCTTTTTTTGTTCTTTTGTGAGCAAACGCGGCACCCATATTGCGGACAGCTTTCTCATCTCTAAATTTTTGGCCAATATGCGATGTATAGCACTTTTTGAAACGCCTATCATTTTCGCTAGCTCACGCACCTTCAGCCGATGATCATCCAATACCATTTGGTGGCTATTCTTAACTGCTTCTCGCGTGCCCCTTTTCACCACAGTATCTTTTTTTTTTTTTTTTTTTTCAAACTACTGCCACTTACTTTACGTCAGGTCAGTTCGTTCTGAGACCAGATCATACTAATGATGACCACCCTTAATGTGGCTTGCAAACTCATTCAAAGCATGAGTAGTAGTATTGGATTGATAGTGCTTGTCTACACATACATATGTGAGGAGTATGTACTTGGAAGAGCACGTGTGTATAATTCACAAAGTTCAAGCAAAATTATTATTAATTCTATATGAAATATGTACACGTATAAGTGTAACTATCTATGCAGTGTGGGCATTTGCAATTTAGCATGCACCATGCTCACCAAACAATAGCTTCATGAAACATAAGATCACCACAATTTCCGCCACCGCCACCAACACCTCCATAACACTGCCAAGCGGCTTTAAGTCGCACGACTTGGACCTGTGGATACGTGAAGTATAACTACGCATACGCACTCAACAGCGACAAGAACAATTACAGAAACAAAATTTAGAATAACAACAACAACAGAGTAACATAGAAAAATCAATAGTTTTTTTTTACATTTTCATGGAAATCTTCGGATTTATTGAACCGAATTTGATAATTTTAAGTAGTAATCTGCTAATTGTATCAGTTAATAATTCTTAATAAAAATGAGCAATCCAGCTGATCTATTAAGGACGTGATCGTGATTTCCGCAGACGGACAGACGGACATCGTTATATCAACTCCTCAATAAGGATCACGAATATATATTTGATAGGATTCAGATCTTATTTTCTACTTATTACAAATGCAATGACAAACTTATATATATATATCCTATGCACACTAGTGTGGAAAGTATAAAAGAAAGATTGAACTATGTATAGGTAAAAAAAAGAATTAATTAAAAATGAATCCAATTTAAAGATGAGCCAAGCTTAATTAAACAATTTTAATAAAAAAAAAATGGTACTATAATACGGTGTTAAAAAGAAAAGGAGACTTTTGTTTTAAAATCAAAAACCTCTATTTATTATTTCAAATCAATTTCATCGCCCTCAATGTAATTTCCCGAGATATCGGGAAGAAGTCACACGGTACTAAAGCAGGCGCATACGGTAGTTGAGGCACGATATGAGTCAAATTTTGTGCGAAATACTCACAAAGAACCAATACAGTGTGAGAGGCTACACTAGCATATGAGGCACTAACCAAGAGTTTTCTGCCCCATAATTAAGGCCTCTTTTTACGAACAGCTTCACGCAAACGACGCACAAGACTCAAATAATACTCTTTGTTAACAGTTTGGTCCTTCGGAGGGATTTCATAACGCACCACACCACGACAGTCAAAAAAAATTGCTATCATGATATTAATTTCTGTACATCTTTGGCCTGATATTTTCAATCTTGCTTCACTTTTTGCACGACTGTTCGGTTGTTTCGGGGTCGTTGACATAGATCCAAATCTTACAGCCAATAATGATGCGTTTCATTTCGTTCTAGTAGTCAAAAAGCATTCCTTCCGACGCGATGCTCTTTCTCCATTTTGTTTTTGTTTATTTTATTTGCTATTTTTTTATTTTTTTTTTTTAACGAATCGAAATTGGACGCAACTTCGCTTCAAATATCTTTTAATATGGTGTTGACTGATCCTTTTGATATGCCAACAGTATCAGTTAGATCCCTGATTATCAACCGACGATTTTTCAGCTTAAAGTCTTCGATTTCCTTGACGTGTTGTTCATCAGCTGATGTGTTTTCTCGAACGAGAATATTTGAGTATTTGTAACACGTTTAGTTGCTTACAAAATCGAGCGTCAGCACTGAACCAATGAATTTATTGACATCAAATTTGGAACATTAGTGAAAGCAGTATTACCAACCAAGCAAAGTTTTGAATTTAAAAATCACTTCTTCCTTCTGATTCAGCATTATATTTTCATTTTGACTTCAAATTCATATCTACCACCCCACAAAACCCCTTCAAAATTAAGGCTTTTCTAAGTTAAAACTAGCATCTAAGCATGATCGTGCATGTTAATGGATAAGCCTTGTAATTAGCTTTTATATGACATCCACTTTGTATATGGTTTCTTTGGCTCAAATATGAAAAATCCGCAAAACCCGCCCATTACTATGAGATTGGGAAGCTAAAAAGGAAATACGGTTCACTTATGAGACCTTAAGAGACCATGAGACCTTTCTTTTTAGTTAAAATGTATTTCATTAAATTCCAATTGTATTATTGAAACTATCTTAATGAAATATATTGCCCCATTAGTGCCTATTTTTTGCGCGATACTGTGTGTTATTGACTTGTTATAGTTAAATTTCTGTTTTGGGGTTTATACCCATAGTGAAATAACTTCTCAATCGATTGCTTTTCTTTAGAACTCTAAATTAAATCATTTCTCTTTTCATTTCTTCTTATTACAGGCAGTTCCACGGATTTAACACCTTCTCTATTGGGTATCTATGATAAATTAACCTCAAGTTTAGATGCTAGTTGCACCAGCAATCATAAAAACTCCTTAACTACTACAACAGACTGTGATAACAACAAAGAAATATTTTTACAAGCTGAAGAAACCCCACGGCCTCCTTTGGATGCTTACCTCAGCCGTTTGGAAAAATATTCGAAGTTAGCAGAAATCAAAAGTACACGAACTTCACAAGACTACGATGAATTGCAGCCCATATCTACGCTATTCAATTCAAACGGTGATAGTTGCAGCAGTAGTTTAAGAGGATCTTTAGAATCAGTTTCTTCCACTAATGGTTCTTTAAATAAACACCGTTCTAATATTAGAATATTATCGCCAAATGTTCAAAGAATTATCAACCACGCAGATGCCGAGGCAGTGGGTGCTGTAGATATTGAGGCTTTGCAATATCCAGCAAGATCTAGTACTCCCGTACAGCAACGTTACACTAAAAAGACATCTGCCACTTCCAGCGCCACCCTACACAAACATAAACTCTCCCATATACCCTTATCGAAAACAACGGGGAAATTAACCCAAACAGGCACAGATTTGGTAGAGACTTTCAATATTGGCTTATCCGATGATATCGAGAAATTTCGACGTTTTGATGCCAAGTCAAGAAGTATAAGAAAACCTTTAACGCCTGCCATTTATCCCATACCCGGAGTTGATGATGAGAAAACCCCCACCAACCACACAGTATTTAACTTCGAGAGCCCTCCTGTTGTAAATCATAGTATTCGCAAACTTAGTTTGCCAAGATGCAATTTTGAAAAAGAGAGTTCATTGACTGAGTCTTCTTCTCTGGAGGTGGGATCAAATATGTCTTTAGAATGTTTAAACACAGACAATCCCATTGCGGAGACTATAAACTTTGCAGTTGTATCACAAAATTTGAAAAATCTCACATTAGCTGCCAATACTAAAGAGTTTAAAGCGCCCAACAGTAATGAAGAACTCTTTAGGATACTTAACAAACCTGTGATCTCACCCACAAACAAACGTAGTCCTCCTCACCCCTTATCATATGCCCGTTCGAAGAGCTTGGCGGCCCGAGATTTCGCACAGAAAAATTTAATTCTAACACAAACCAACACTCTGCCACGTTCTCAATTTTTAAAAGATGAAGAACCAGATGAAAAGCAAATATCAGCTGAAAGCTTGGATCGTTTATCGGATATTAAGTCGAAGTTTTCGCCCAAAGAATCGCGTAAAATGTCCAGTTTAATGTTGCCCGATATAGCAAAACTTAAACACCGTCCTCTATCATCATCCTCCATATGTTCAACATCGTCCAGCTCAAGCTCTAGCTCAGGCACTGATCCCATTAGTGGTAAACTGAACATTTCGTATTTGGCCAGTGTGGAGAGTTTGGCCGATGAGAATGAAATGGCTGATCCTCATACCGGTATGACAGTGTTCGAAAGAGCCTGCATGGAGATTGTGGAGTCAGAAAGTAACTATGTTAATGATTTGGGTGAAGTTATAAGAGGGTAAGTTTGCAAGAAATTCAAAATAATTGATAACTAATTAATAGAAATAACATAATTTACAAAAGTCCAGATTATTTTTTAATTTAAGTATGTCCAGTCTTTTCAGTGTTGCTTCAAAAGCAAAAGAAATGAATGATGACGTTTTATTTTAGCTGTTTTCTTCTCTTATTATTGCACTTCTTATTTTTAGATATCTCTTGGATTGGAAGGAGCGTGCCTGCTTGAAACAAGATGAACTCGATGTTTTATTCTCCAATATCCAAGATGTTTATCAATTCAATTCCGAATTACTTAAACATCTTTCAGATTCTATATTGGATCCCTTGAAAACAGCCAAATGTTTTATAGAACTAAAGGAAGGCTTTGATGTTTACACAACATATTGGTAAGAAGCATTTTAGCCTTGAATTATAAAAGTCTCTCTTCAAAATATTATTTTTAATGATCGAAGAGATTAAGTAAAGATATTATAGTATTTTTAGTGTAAGAAGTAATATACGACTCAAATGCGTGTAAAACATCCTAATCTCCGAAAATACAGGAGTAGTTAAAGCACCAGTCATGGAACTAAATTAATGCATCAGTCCCGGCAAAGAAAGAAATACAACTGATTTCAATTCTATGCCAAGATTATTGCGAGTAATACGAGGGCGTATCAAGAAATTCGGGGGTTTTTTCAAAAAAAAAACGAAATTTTATTTTTCCAGCTAAACACACTCTGTCTAGCTTTTCTCAAGGTCATCAAAATAAATTTCTAATTTTTGATTAATAATTATACCTCTTTCCGCCAAGCACTTTCTTTAGGCTTGGAAATAGAAAAGTCACTTGGAGCTACATCCAGAGAATATGGCGGAACACCAGCAATTTATGAAAATTTTCCAGGGGAATTATGTACATTTCCAGTGCATTGCCTTGGTAAAAAAGGCACTTTCTTCTTAGCCATGCGGTGGTTTTTAAATTAATCTTCGTTGAATCGGCCTAATAAATAGGCAATATATTCCCTTTTGAAGGCAATGAATATGGATTATGCCGTGTACATTGTTGGCCGGTAAGCTTAACTTGGCTGTCTGAGTTGTCGGTTTTCCCGGAGAACCGGCCTGGATCCGGTGTGTTACCTACTGGTGTTGAACAACGCCAAACATCTCTTTGAGAAGTTTTCACACGATTGCGTTTATGGTCAATTGTGATCACATTCGGACCCATCTTCCGGAAAACTTTATCTCATCATTAATAAACGAAATCAGAGAGTTATATGATATGTCTACGGCACCATCGTGCAATCTCACTCTCCGATCGGCTAACATTGAAATTTTTCAACATTTTCGGTCGGCGCTAGTGCTTGTGCAACCACAACGAAACTCAAAAGACCATCTTTTGTACCAGATTCTACTCTGTGGCCACCGCATGATGAGTGTGCGCTGATGGTTGCAGATACCAAAAGTATCTGACCTAGGCCCAATTTTTTTTACATTATTCTCGGAATCATTTTCACTTCACTTATTGAAATTTTGGAAAATCATTCCATTTTTAGACATAGCCTTATCCAAGTTATATACACATTGCGGTTTATGGTAGTTTATTATACCCATTAATCACTAGTCAAACACTGAACCCTGTAGATACATTTTCAGTCATAATCCCCATATAAAGCTGCTTCCCGTTCTTCACTTAAATATATCAAAAAATATATATATATATTATATATTTTTTCAAATTTGATTTATATATGTTTTCGCGAAAAAGTTGTGTCTTTGCTAAATATGGCCATGATAGGTCTATTTCTCGACCTAGTCCTCATATAAAATAGCTTCCGATATGAACCTTTTCATAACAATGCCACTTAAATTTAGTTTATTCTTAGTTGATATATCCAATTAGGCACCTTTTCGAAACGCATGGTATAATCGATCTAGACTGATGGTTCAGACTCCCAAGCTTTTCCTTGGTTTGGGTTATGGCTTTTTCAAAAAAAAAAAAATCAATTCAGTTTTTTTTCCATAGTTACCAAAATTCTCGAAGTTGTATGCTTTGAAAATCCAACAAACATAAACTTATTGATAGAACTGGCTCAAAATTTGATAGAAATCTACTCAGAGATAGTAGTTGATAGGAACAATGTTGATTTTTAGTTAACTATAGGGGATGTTCAAAGTGACGGACTTAGAATTACTTTTAAAACTGTCAACTTGGGAAGCTAAAAAGCAACTGCTAAGTTAGCATCTTTTCCTGAAGACGGTCATGAAAGAATCTATTTAAAATAATCCTAAAAATCCAGAGAGGTTATAAAAGAAAAGAAAAATGTATGACCGACGAAATACTGGAGTTGATGGAAGAACACCGGAAACATTAAAACAGAAACACAACCCAGTACCACCAAATACATACAGAGATTCGAGCTAAAATCCGCAGGGCGAAACTAGAATGGATCAACAAGAAACCAAAGAAATTGAAAGACTAAAAAGGCTTAATGATGATTTCACTCTCCACAATAAATTAAAAGAAGCAGCTGCAATACACCGTAGGCCTCCTCCATCCTTTCTGAAAAACAATAACAACGAAATTGTCTTCAGAGTCGATGAAAAGATAGACATATGGATAGACTATATATTGCAATTATTCGAAGACAATTCCAGATCCGCAATCCATAATGAAATGGAACCGCATGTCTTAACAGGGTTACCAATAACGAAGTCTGAAGTGGAAAAAGTCATTAAAACAGCAAAAAACAATAAATATCCAGGTCAACAAGAAGTACCATCTGAACTTCTTAGACTAATCGACGAATCAAACATAAAAATAACACTATTTAACAGAATTTATGACTCAGGTGAATATCCGTATGTATGGCTAACATCTAGACTCATACCTCTCCCAAAATCCCAAAAAAAGTGTAACGCAATGAAATACAATGAATACAGACTTATAAGTCTTATGAGTTGCACGCTCAAACTGTTCCTAAAAATTATTCACAACAGAATCTTCAGGAAAATCGAGGAATTGATGGGATACACTCAATTTGGCTTCAGAGGGTAAATGGGAAGTCGTCAAGCACTATTCTGTGTCCATGCTCTAGGACAAAATTGCAAACACGTACATAAAGATCTGTTTCGTTGCTTTATTGATTATGGAAAGGCATTCGATATTATGCAACACGATAAGCTCATCCATGGACATTAACGAGAAAGAAATACGGTGCATCAGAAACCTGTACTGGCTCCAAACAGCAGAAGTAAAAGTCAGTTACAGAACAAACTAATACATGTAGAGGAGTTAGACAAGGATGTGTCCTTGCCCCTTTACTGTTCAACGTTTACTCAGAACGCATATTTCAGAAAGCCCTTAGCAACATGAACGTAGGTGTCAAAGTAAACGGACTTTCGATAAATAACATCAGATACCCCGGTGATTCTGCACTTCTGCCAGATTCAATAGAGGGTCTTCAGCAACTACTCGATGCCGTAACCTGTTGCAGCAACAATTATGGTCTAAAAACAAAAAAAAATAAAAAAAAATGCATGATTGTTAGCAGAAAAAGAACATACCGAAACACCACTATAATATGCCAGAACGCACCGATAGAACGAGTAAAAAATATCAAATAATTGGCTGTTGGATCAATGAAGACTGGGTTCCCACAATGGAAATAAAATGCAGAGTAAAAATGGCCGGATCCTCGTTCGCAAAATGTAAGAAAGTCCTCAGTAATAGCGAATTCAAGATAGACCTGAAAATACGCTTTGTAAAGTGCTACGTGTTACCCGTTCTACTCTATGCAATGGAGATATGGACAATAAAGACTGCCGACATGAACAAACTTGAAACACTCGAAATGTGGCTATATCGTCCAATTTAAAAAATAATTTGGATGGACCATATTACCAAAGCTGGAGTGCTTCGAAGAGTGAATCGTGAACATGAACTCCTGAATGTCATGAAACGCAACAAAACATCATATCTCGGACATATCATGAGGAACGACGAATACGAATTACTGCAACTTATCAAGCAAGGCAAATAGAAAGACGGTGCGGTATAGGCAGAAAACAAGCGTCATGGCTACGAAATATACGACAATGGACCAATATCGCGAGTGCCGAAATGTTGCTAAACTGCGCCAGAGACACAGATTTGTTTGCCGAAATAATTAATAATACATATTAAGAAAAGAGAGATATATATATATATATATATATGTATATATATATGTATATATCTGTGGCCACAAGCGATAACCGCCTAAGTCGACTTAAGAATGATTTGAGTTATGCATGCTATAATATTCTACTAAAAACGCTTCATGTTTACATGAAATCCCCATTTCTCTATCACTGTTTATTTAAAAGTTATTAATGAAAACATGCTGACCTAAGTCGTAATGAAGCCTCATTACATTTATATAAAAAGTTATTTTTCTCGAAAGCATGATTTTCGACTTAGGCGGTTATTGCTTGTGACCACAAATATATGAAAATAGTAATAAGAATATGCATAACAATAAAAATAACAAGTAAGAAAATTATAGTCGGTCTAGACCGACTATACGATACCCTATACCATGCGTTTAGAAACTCTATCTCTTAGGCCCAACTAACTGGACATAGAAAATAAGCAAAAACCAAATTTGAGTGGGATTTTTATTAATTTTTTTTGGCTGCAGATATGAAAAAGTTCATATCGGATGATATATCTATATGGGGACTAGATCCAAAAATGGACGGATCCTGATCATGTTTGGTAAAGTATCTTTAATTTTGCAAAAATATATATAAACAAAATTTGAGAAGAATCAGTGCAATATTTTTGTTTTTAATATATTTAAATGAAGATCGGGAAGCAGCTCTATATGGGGCCAAAGGGATCATTTTTGGACTACTCATTAATGGATGTAATGAATGCATACAAACCCAATTTGAGTAAGATCTATATGACAATTTGGATCTTATGGCAATTTATGTCGATTTCATAGGGGTAATTTGTATGGGGGCTAGGTCTGAACATGGACCGATTCTCACCAATTTCAATAGCGTTCATCCCATGGCCGATAGAAGCTTACATACCAAATTTCATCAAAATGTATTCATATTTGCGACCTGCAGTTTGATTACAAGGTTTGCATGGACACACAGACGGACGGACGGACGGACGGACATTGTTAAATCAACTCAGAAAGTGATTCTGATTCGATCGGTATAATTAAAGATGGGTCTAGGTCAAATATTTTTGGTTGTTACAAACAGCAGCACAAAGTCATTATACCCAAACCACATAGTGGTATAGGGTATAAAAAGTATGGTCGCCAACATCCGACATCGGATAGGCTGGTCAAGAAGAAGATAAAAGTGCAGGCGCAAAATTTTATCAATGCTATTGAAAAATTCAATAAGAAAAACATCATTAACAGTTTTTATTTCTCTTTGCAGCACCAGTTATCCGGAAGCCATATCTCTTTTAACAAAATTATTACAAGCCACCCACACAAATGCATTGTTAGCATCTACCCAAAGAATGTTACACCACACCCTGCCTTTGGGCTCTTATTTGTTAAAGCCAGTGCAAAGAATCTTAAAATATCATCTACTACTGGATGTAAGTTTTTCTTTTAGTTTATCTATACAAAAACAATAAATCATTATTATTTTTTATTATTTTTTTTCTATAACAGAACTTAAGAAAACATTGTGATATCAAAGAAGTTATGCAGGCCTATGAAATAATGCGCCAGGTGGCCCGCAATATAGATCAAGTGAAAAGAAAATTGGAACAACAAACCAGAGTTAAAGAGTTATGTGGAATTTTAGATGGCTGGTTGGGTCCAGGTAAATATTTTCATTAATTTAACAATAATCTCTTAATAAATATCTCTTTTGCTCAGAATTAACAGTTTTGGGTGAATTACGCTTGGAGGGCATACTAATGGAGAATAATAAACCTCGCAAAGTTTTATTATTTGCCACAATGTTAATTATAGCCAAAGCCAAAGAGGATAATCGTTTACAATTTAAAAGTTACATTCATGTAAGTTGCTTTGTTTGTTTTCTATTTAGATCAATTGCATATTGATTGGATTTTTAGTTTAGTAAAATGCAACAAGTAAAGTTTTAACTTTAAACTGAACACTTATCTCATTTTTGTTTAGCAAAACAATCTCATGCTGAGTGAACATTTGGCTGGCGAGCCAACTAGCTTTTATGTAATACCGTACGATGAACCAAAGCACCAAATCAAGTTAACTGCAAAAAATCGTGACCAAAAACGCCTATGGACTCAACACATTAAAAGTGTCATACTCGAGAAATTCGATAACATTCCGTTGCGAGCCAGAGAGCTGGTTTATCAATTGGGTGATGAGGAAGGTATGTAGGTGTAATCTAAAGCGGAAGAGTGTTTTTTATATATGTATATTTTTTGTTTTGTTTCGTTTTTTATTAATTTTTTTTTATTTTTCAAAATTACAAAATTGTTGTTTAAACAACGTACAGAATACACAAACAAAAAAGGTGGGATACTAAACAAAATAGGAATTAGTGACAATGAAATTGCTAAATGAGTTTTGTTAATACAATGAATAATGGTTATTTTTTTTTTTTTTTTTTTGGAATAATCCTCAAATCTACTAAAAGCCAGGCTTCAATAAAACACATCGTGTGAAAAAAACAATAAAATGAAAATCAGGCATTCATTACAATTTTTCCTTTTTATCTTTTCGTCAATGGGCCTTAGTTCTGGGCGGTTGGGTGAATTCCCAATTTCCGGATCGAAGTTCGTGTTATTTTTTTTTTTTTTATATCTTACCGACCGATTTGCTGTAATGATATGATGAAAGATCAGGCCAAGAAACATAAATGCCTCGTGCTGCTTTAGGAATGGGAGCAATTTCTTTTACAAATATATAATACTAATAGGTAAGGCGATTTCTTTTCCTGATTTTCTCTCGATTTTGACCAAACGTACTTTTATATCTTTTTTCCTGTGCACCAGATTTACAGATTTTTACATATTTATATTTGTTTGGAGTAAAATGCATTCAAAGTTATTACTAACACATACATAAAATTATAACATGCTGTGTGTGTGTTTATTAAATTTGTTAATGTGTTTGCAAAAAAATAAATAATTGTGTTGAATTGAAAAATAATTTTGGACATAAACCAATAACGCAGTCGATATTCAAAGTGTTGAATTGTGAATTGGCTCACATTGATTAGCATACCTTTAGGGTCTTACAAAACAATTTATTAAAAGAAAACATAAAATTTCCTAGAATTTGCACTCGAGTTTCGAGGGTTGGGATCTACTAGTATTCTTTAATATACAAATCGGTAGTTAACGTACTCGTCACTTAGCTCACATTGATTAGCATACCTTTAGCGTCTTACAAAATAATTTATTAAACGAAAACATAAAATTTTCTAGAATTTGCACTCGAGAACTACTAGTATTCTTTAATATAAAAATCGGTAGAAAACGTACTCGTCACTTACAAATTGCTTCTTTTTTACCACTCCAAATAGCCTGCCCAACCAAAAAGTTTTTCGAGGACTTAAGATTTTTTTTTTTTTGTGCACAGACATTCCTTCTAGTATTGGGCACGTAAAAATTCACTTCTGACAGCTGTGAGAAGTTGTCAGGCACATATGGCCTCTAGTCCACAATGCAGCTTATAAAACCTATTGATGAAATTATGTTTTAGTTGTTTGCATGTTCTTTTCGCTCAACATTCTTCTTGCAGTTTTTATCTGCCGCCTTCTATACTTTATACGATTTGATTCCTGCCTTTTTTTAATTTTCTTACGAAAGACTACGAGAAATTGATTTTGGAAATGCGTTTCTCTCGAAATATTAGAATTTTTCTTAAAAAGTATCAATATTCTTTCTAACCTCGTTAGGGTCAGTATAGTGATTTTTCTGTTACTTCCCGGGCTTGTCTTAATAACGAGACGTTCGTTATAATTTTTAATAAACCGGGAAACCGCTTGCTGGAAAAATTTGCCACACAAGCGTTTGTTTTAAAGCCCATTTCAGATTTTTATTAAAAATTATAACAGTTTTTTACTATCCTTTTTATATTCAAATACAGTTACTCCGAGCCAAATTCGGACACTATTAAAAACTAATTTGATTGACAAAAACAGCGAAAATGTAATAATTTGAAAAAGCTTGTCATTTGGTTACTTATTTATTAAACTAGCAAAAACAGAAAACAATATTAATATTCAGAAAACAATATCAATAAATTTGAAGTTTATAGAAGGTATCGGCCCAATATACAATTCCCTTCACCATGCCCTAGACCCCCTATCTCTTAGATCCAACTAGCTAGATATAGAAAATAAGCATAAACCAAACATTGTTATTAATTTTTTACCTTCGAAGATGAAAAAGTTCACATCGGATACTATATTTATGTAGAGCCTAGGTCGAAAAATGGACTGATCCTGACCATATTTGGTAAGGTCACTTATTTTTTGCAAAAACATATACAAACAAACCAAATTTGAGAATAATCTATGCAATATTTTTGTATTTTGATAGATTAAAGTGGAGATCGGGAATAAGCTTCATATGTCCTATAGGGTTTATTTTTGGACTACTGATAAATGGATGTAATAAACATACATAAACCCAATTTGGCTGAGATCTATAAGATAATTTGGATATTATGGTAATTTAAGTCGATCTCAAGGGGTCATGTGTATGGGGATTAGGTCTGAACTTGTACCGATTTCCACCAATTTCAGTAGCGTTCATCGTACGACCAATAAAAGCTTATATACCAAACTTCATTAAAATATATTCATATTTGCGATTGTGGTTTGATTTCAAGGTTTACATGGATACACAGATAGACGGACAGATGGACAGAAAGACGGACGGACGGATCAATATAATGAAACATGAGTCTATGTAAAATATTTTTGGTAGTTAGAAACTTATTACGCTGACCACATGGTGGTATAGGGTATAAAGATGTGAAAATGTTGGGTAGCAAGACTTTAGTGACTCACTGTATTTCATAAAATACTAAAAATAAAAAAAAAAAACAACTTTAAGAAAAACTATCATAACAACAAAAACAACTAACAAAAAAACGAGAACATTAAGCAAGTTGCGCTTGGTTTTATTCTCTTAAATATTCGGGGGTTTCATGTCAAGTGACCCAACTTTTGAAACCGATGTCTTCCGATCGGGATGAAATTTGCACCAACGTTAGTTCCATTGTCTAGTAGTTTAGGCACAATTTTTCAACAAGATCGGTCAGGAGCTCTCTGCGTTATAGGAGGGTCAAAATTTTACATTTTTCTCATCCATGTAACTTTTCACCTATTGTTCTTAGCAAAATTTGTCCCAAGTAGTTTAGATAGCTTAATTATATTAAATTAAAATTTAAGAAATAAAAAAAATTAATTGAGCAAACTTTTACAGTGAAAATGTATGTTATAGCTTTTTCGTGTATGTTATAGCTTTTTCGTATAATTTAGTGTGCCATAAGGAATCCCGTTGTATTGTATAAAAGAGGTGACGAAAGGACTGCGACCAAATGATCTATTGTACTGCCCTCTGCTTATAGTTTGTCCCTATAAAATCTCACCCAATTCTGAAGCCCTCAGAAATTCGAGGATGTTGGTTGGTTCCAGTGATCTTATTTCGCTCCCTGGTATTTGGAAAGAACCCAGGTGCTTTTTCCTCTTATGCATTAAAGCTCCACAATCGCCCAGTATGTGCTTCGCTGATTCTGCCTTCTCATCGCAGAATCTGCACATGCGGTTCGCTTGAATTCCTAACCTTCTCAGGTGCTCGCTGAGCCTACAGGGACAAGTTAAATTCCCGGTTAGTATTCTCAGTCCGTTCTTTGATAATCCGATACATGACTCAAATCTCTTACTGTTGTAGCTACCTAACAAGAGTTTTGATTGCCTTAAGCCTAGGTGGCTCGAGAAAAGCTCCTGTCTGATATGATTCTCATATACTCTGAGTACGCCTTCCCATACTCCTTTTCCTATTCCACAAAACGGTTCCGGCCCCCTTAGCTTTGTGGAAGCTCCCTTTCTGGCAAGCTCATCCGCTTGCTCATTACCCCGGATCCCAATATGTCCTGGGACCCAACAATGCCTAACCTTATTGTGTCTACCTAGTTCATTCAGGGTCTGCACACAGTCCCATACTAACTTAGAGTTTACTACGTAGGAGCCTAGTGCTCGAATAGCAGCTTGACTATCTGATAATATGGTTATGTCGCGTCTTTTGTACTTCCTATTTAAGTTAATCTGTGCACATCATCGATGGCATAAATTTCCGACTGGCAAATACTCGCGTGTATTCCCATTGATTCGTAGTATTTGGTTCTAGGCCCAAAGACTCCCGCCCCTATTCCATTTCCGGTCTTTGACCCGTTCGTGTACCATTTGATCGTATCCTCCTTTAGAAAATATGCTGTACTCAAACTACTCCATTCCTTTTTATTACTAAGTTTTGTAACAAAGTTTTTCTTCGAATCGTATTTCTTCTGAGTCTTGTCCATTGGACAATTTAGGCGGGAGTAATCTTAAACTTGATTTATTCAGTTGCATTGCCCTTCATAAAGCCTGGTTATAGGTTTATACCCCTTTTTCCTGATTGCCGTTGCCAGGGCTTTCTTTAGCACCACTATATTTAGTGAGCTTTGATCCAAGAGTACTTCAAGTGATGCCGCTGGGCACAAGGAATCCCGTTAGTACCATGGCTTATTAATAGATTTGATTGCCTAAGATCGTCTGAGTTGTTTCTTCATCACTATCTGTTAGCATATTCAGTCTCCCTAATTAGAGAAAAGTTAATTTTATTGGTTACATTTCTGTGGATGCTCCTTTCTTTTTTTGGGAAGTTATTGACCTTCTGATATTTAAACCATATTAGGAAGCCATCTAATAGCTAATTAGTTTACAGTTAGATTGCTTATTAAATCAAATTCAATGTTAAACCTCACCCCTTAAGGAAAATGCATACCGTAACAATTGAAAATAATAAAACAAAATGATTTCATATAATTTTGGCTAACAAAACTGAGACACATATTTTAATTTTCTTTCAATTTTAGTGATGTAGTCAATACTTAAAAAAATATCGAAGGAAATGGGTGAATTGAATTAAAACCACACAAAAATTCAATTAGAAATAACCAAAAACAAAAAAAAATATAAAACAAAATTTACACAATTTAGGGTTAGTACTGCCAGTCAAAAAGCTTTCAATGCACAGCTATAAATGCACCAATATAAAATGCACATAACTTCACAATTAAATAAGCATGGGTTTTTTCGGCACATACCAACCATTACAAATACAAAAAATAAAAATAAAAAACACACATTGGCTTTTTCTCATTTGCTTTGTCATAAAATAAGTTGTCGTGTTACAAGGTTTTCCAGATGACAGATTAACTAATTTTGTAATATGTGTTTTTATTTTTCAGATCGTTCAACTGATAAGATTTCATGGAGATGGGGTTTGAATTCGGCCTCCTCCACGCCAACATACTTGGAAAGGCGCAATCAATTTAGGCGAAGTGAAATGCGTAAAACGAAATTAAAACGTAAGACCATAGCAAATGCTAATCCTTTGGACACTTCATATGAAGAGACACCCACTAAGGATGGCAAAACGTTGACCAAATCCATATCAAAGAGTGCTGAAAGTATCAATGACAAGTCATCACTAACAACTATGGAAGCGGCTAGTGATGAAAATAGTTTCCATAGCGCCAAGGAAACAGTGAATTGTAATTGTGCCAAGGAACACAAGTGTAAATGTGTGGAAAAGCTTAAGGACTCACCAGCTAAAACTGTCCGTCAAACATATAAGTCATTTAGATTTGGTGGTGGTAAGCCACTCAAAGAACGCAGTAAATCGGTACCAAGAATTAGTAAATACATAGAACATTTTGAGAATCAGTGTGCTGAGCAGGTAAATGAAGGTTCAGCTATTATCAAGGCCAAGGATAAAACTATTACAGCGGATGTAACACCAAATAATAGCAAAGCACCAACAAAGCGTATTTCTTCTTTAAAGCGACAGAAAAATAAAACAAAGGAAACTTCCACTTTTTATATGGCTTTAAGTGAATTTGAAGATCCAAATGAAACAGTTCTTAAAATAACTGAATCTTCTGAAAATATTCTACAAAGCAATAAATCAACTGACTTGGATTCAGGATTGAGGGATAAAGCAAATTCGACCAAGTGTTTGCCCGATGTGGTTAAAGAAGGAAATGATTTTGAATTAAATCAGGACATAATGTCAACATCATTGATATCTACGTCTTCGGAGAAAAATAAACATGATGCTGAAATTGTTTTGGATCTGCTCAAAAATAGCAAAGAATTTGATAAGCTCTATTCTAAAATACAAAAGAAACGATCCGTAGATAAAACTTTGCAATCTTCTAAAAGTTTAGACTTTAAAAGTCTTGACAAATCTGAAGTGCCGCCAGAATTACCACCAAGACCTCCTTCGAGATCTCCACCTCCTTTGGAAAATGAAAAAGATTGTTTGGAATATAAATCATTAAAACACAATTTACCAGAAGAACCCATCTATGAGAGTCTGCTTAGAAATGTGCATGTTCCCTATAAATTTTCACCCACTTTGGGTCGATCCAAGTCGGTGCAATATAATAGAGCTCAAGAAAATAAATTACCATCTCCACGACCAGAATCAGATTACGTGACTCTAGTCTATACGGCCGAAGGAGTTTTAAAAAATGTCCATGAAGATGAAGTTATTGCAACAGAAATTAAGGCCAGCAATTTAAGTAAAAATAGTTCTACTACATCGTCCACCATTACACTTAAAGAGAGAGATAGTCTCAATTTGGAAAATCCAAGTGAACAAAACTCTTTACACTGTTCTTCTGCTAACATGACGGCCAGCTTTCATTCCAGTCCCATTTATAGCACCATAACAGAAGTAAATCAATCGAGAACCCAAACAGCCCGTAATCTCTTGAAACGTTTATGGAGTAATTCCACTCTACTGTCCGAAGATTCCTTTTCCACAAATCGCCTTAGTCGTTCGGCTCACAACCTGGAACGTAGAGGCTCCGATAGTTTTGAAAAGGATCGTCATTCTGTTATACATCTGCAGGGCAGCGAAACCATAGGAGAACGTATAGCTCATGTGGACTATGCCGATCCTCGAACATTATTTACCATAATAAAGTGTGATGATTCCCAGCTTATGCAAAGGGATTCGGTATTATCCCTAACCTCCTCCAATGACAGTGTATGTGAGCCAAACACAACGAAAGCCCAATATGATGAGACCACAAACAGTTTTGAGTACGAGAATTGCGTAGAAGCCTGTTTAGAAAATGATTTTCGCGATTCTGCCATCTATAGTGATGATAATGAAAGACGCAACGATAAACTACAATCGCAACCATCATTTCGAAACAGCCAACAACACCCTCCACTCAAACCAAAACCTTCAAATTTACCACCCGCTCCCCTAATAAAATCACCGGAAAAATGTCCAGGTGTTATAATGTGTCCACCCGATCTAAGTCCCACAAGTAGTAGAAGTTGGGTTTTAAAACAAATAGATCATTTCAATAAATAAACCTTCCCCCCCTCCCTAAAAAAAAAAACACGAATATTTTTAAAATAAATAGTGGCCATATTTAAGTTTTAAACTTAAAAAAAAATATATAATAATAATAATAATAAAAAATATATGTAATAATAATAGATCACAATATTATTAAAATCATATCCAAAGAACAGGCTTTGCAGAAACAAAAACAATGCCATTAATTTTAAATATTATCTTTAAATGTACATATAAAATGTGTATAATAATAATTCATGTACGATTATAAAATAAGTATTTAAATTTTTGCATTCTTACGTATTGACATACTTATGGACATTTTATTGTAATTATCGATCTATTTTAATCTATTTGAAGAAAAAAAATTGTTTTCTTATACTTTAATTTAATTGTAGCCAATTTTATAAAATTGTATTATTAAAAAATAATTATTGTCTTTAAAAATTAGTATTTTGTTTTATTAGAGACTGTGTTGAGTAAGGACAATTTAAATTATCTAACAAAAATGTTATAAAACGGACTAATAATTCGGAATGAATAGCGTTTAAATTTATTTTTAATTTATATATTCGCTGCTTTTGCTGGTTCTGAGAAAAATTTTAAATATATAGGAAAAATATAAACAACGCATAATTTATATCAAAAAATCAATTCGAAAAATATAGGGAAAAGGTTGGGTTGTGGCCATGGTTCGGTTGTGGTCACCCCAGCGTATCTTTTGACCTAAAGCATATGTGTTTTTCTTGCAAAAGTCATTTGTGTGTCATGGCAGCACGTTCTTTTTGTACCGAGTACCGAAACGGGCAGACGCGTCTGCTTTGTGCTGGGAACAAATTTATTTTTCTGTGCTTGAAAAAGACCAATAATACAAATTTACCCCTTTTCAATAGAGTTAGAAATCGAAGTGAATCAATCAAAAATATGAGTGCAATGCATTTTTATTCAGTAAATTTATTATACTTTGTGAGTAAATATCGATTGCAACCAGTATGTTGACACCAAAAAAAATTTTCACCACATCTCAAGATGGCTGCAAAATTGGGTTGTGGCCACTAAAATTGGTTGGGTTGTGGCCACCCTTTTTTTTTTTAATGGTGAAATATCGTCATAGATGTCAAAATAACTACCCATTAAGCAATATAACATATAAAAGCAGTAATAACTCCATCAATTGTTTCGGATGCGATCGGCCCGCTCATTTGAAGTGTGCTGGCACACGAGCCAGCTTCTTCAAATGCGAAAATTGTGAGTCGGAAGACGAATAATGCCATTTATTTATCATTATTATTTTTTATTTAGTTTTAAGTTTTTCTCAATAATAATGCCAATGAAGGCTTTGAAAATAAATAAACTTTAAGTTTTTCTTCATATTTTCCTATTTTTACCAGATTTTCCAAGGGTGGCCACAACCCAACCAAACAAAATTTGCCCCAAAAAGGCCACTTCAAAAAATTTAGAAAAAAAAAATTTCCGTTTGACGAAATTGATTTAGTTCCTTCACCAGCAGTTAGCCAAGGTCTCTAGCTTTCCATAGATACCCAGTTGTCCGAATAATTTTCACTTTTTGAAAAGTTATAAGCCGAAAACCTAACTATGGCCATAACCCAACCTTTATTATAAAAAAAATTAATTAACAAAAATACAAGTAAGAAAATTTTACCCTATGCTATGTTTCGAGAGCTGATCTTTGATCCAACTTTGTTGAGACAATAACATGATATAGAAAATAATATAAACCAAATTCGAATGTCATTGTTATTTATTTGTGCGGTGTAGATATGAAAATGTTCATATAAATGTTCCAAGTGAAAAAAATACTCTTTGAGCACAATATCTCCGATTCAGTGGAGAGAGACCTTATGCTTAGAAAAGCTTGCAAACAAATTTTGAGCTTGATCGGACCTCCTTTGTAGGTTTTATAAGCTTTTAATTGTGAAAATCGCATTTTTTTTTTTCAAAGTACAAACTTTTGAAAACGGTAAAAGCTAGAAATATTAATTTTTTTCAATATTTGGGACTTGAATCTCTTTAGAAAATAAAAAAATATTTTGAAAAAAAAAAAAATTCCAAAATTTTAAACGAAAAATTTTTCTTCAAAAATTTTCAAAAAAATCTATGTTAAAGCAGCGTCTTTCTAAAAATTTTGAGGGGTAGAACAAAATTTGATACAAATGTATTGTTTCGTTTTTCGTCTCTAACATTGCGTTCGAAATTTATTACTTATTGCTCACAAAGCTTAAATTAGTTCAACAGTGTTTGAAGCAGTGATTAAGAGTTCAATAATTAAAGTGATCGAAAGTTCTGAACAAGTGCAGCAACGAGCGTGTAAGGTGCAGTCGGAATTATTACAGACAATTTTTTAAGCGTGTTTTCAAAAGCTCGTTTTAAAGCTTCACTGATAAAATGAGCAGTTCAAAAAAGAAAATTTGCTGGAATCCTTTTGGCACTTGCAAAAAAAGTATGTGATTTTTTTGCACTAGCTGAGCTATTTTTTTTTTTTTTTAACATTTTTATGCTTCAAAAGGTACAACTGATTTGGGACAAATGTCCGATGAACACAAAAAAAGTTTAACTTCGTCCCGGAAAATGCAGCAGTGTGCCTCAACTGTCGTATGAAAATTGCCAAATATAACGATGATAAGGGAAGTAATGAAGAATTTAGTATTGATGATGAAAAAGAAAAGCTTAATGCAGCACTTACTGCTTTGGGTGAAAGTAAAGTCGACAACAGAAGGTACGTTTAATAAGAAAGATTCTTAGCGTCTTTTTAAGTCTTGTCATAATTCCCTGATTTAGACTTCATCTGAAAAAATATTTGAATGAAATGGTTACAATTGCACAAGCTTATACCGTCTACCCATGACGAAGAAAAGGTCAATGGTTTTGATGAAATCATGACAAAACTTGAAGAAAAATTTAAGTCGAAAGGTTATTTTCACTTCACGGCAATTTTTCAAAGCTTAACGCATATGACAAGATGACAAGTAGATATCTTTAATTTAGCGATGACAAATGCAGCATATTAACGTTATTGCCAAGTTTTTCGAATGTTTTGCAAGTAAAAGGCAGATTTGGTTGCTCAAAAACCCTAATTAATAAATGTTTTGCTCTAAGAGGTGAGAAGGGTATTTTGGCAGTGCCCGACGCAAAGCCTGGAAACTAAATATCGGCAAAAGTTCCCAAAGTAATAAAAGATTATTATTTGAGCGACGACAATTCCAGGGATATGCATAGCATGAAAGATTTTGTCACTGTCAAAGTAAACGATAGCAAAAAGGAAAGGCTTCAGAAATTTGCGCGAGCTTTTTGAATTGTTCAAAACCGAATTTCCTAACTTTAAAGTCGGCTTTTCGAAATTTGATGAGTTTCGTCCTGAGCAATGCATTTTGACGGGAGCATCTGGCACTCAGTAAATGTTGAAACAATTTCAAGCAACTTAAAAATGAAAGTCATAAAAATATAAACGTTAGATGGGTTCAGGATTTTTTTCGACTTCGATTTACGATATCCAGGCAAATTCTGAAAGGGCATAGTCAAAATTACCTGGAAACAAAATTTCAGCTTAATAAAGGGTGATTTTTTAAGAGCCATAGGAAGTTTTCCAAAAAAAACACATAAAATTCAGAAAAATGCATGAAATCTTTATGTGAATCGATAGTACGGTCCATATAATTTAGTGCTTGAAGATTATTTCATGCAAATGTTGACCGTGACTGCGCCTCAAATGGTCCATCCGCTTAGTCCAATTTTGGCATACTCTTTCCGACATTTCGGCCGGTATCTCACGAATAAATGCTTCAATGTTGTCTTCCAATGCATCAATTGAAGCAGGATTGTCTGTATAGACATGGGCTTTAACATAGCCCCACAAAAAATAGTCTAAAGGCGTTAAATCGCACGATCTAGGCGGCCAATTGACCGGTCCCGAACGTAAAATAAAATGTTCACCGAACTCGCCTCTCAATAAGTCCATTGTTGCGCGTGCTGTGTGGCATGTGGCACCGTCTTGTTGAATGCACATGTCATGCAAGTCAAGCTCTTGCATTTTGGGCAAAAAAAAGTTGGAGTAACAGAGGCCCAATTGCTGCGAACGGCGACGAATCGATAATTGATGGTCATCATTAATACTGGCCGATACAGCTGCGATATTTTCTTCAGTTCGCACTCTACGTAAGCGTGTTGGTGGTTTAATGTCCAACAATGTAAATTTGGTGCGAAATTTAGTCACAATAGACCGAATAGCCGTTTCAGTGGGTCGATTAGACTGACCATAAATTGGAAGAAGCGCGCGATGAACTTTCTTAACAGAGCACGCATTTTGATAATAAAATTCAATAACTTGCAAGCGTTGTTCGTTTGTAAGACGATTCATGGTTAAATTATAGACCAAACTGAAGATGTTTGACAATGAAACAAAACACGAAACGTGCGGCAGCTGTTTAAACCAGTGTTGCCAAAAAGATAATAGCTAAAAAATCACTCTTTAGCTTCAATAGCGACTTTGCTCAAGCCGAAAATGTGGTTTTATTTAAGTTTTTTTCTGCAGCGATTGTTTAGTTTATCAAAAAAATTATTACGTTTCCTACAGTGATTTGATATTAAAAAAAAATTTTTTTGCTTCGTTCCTTTAAAAAATTTTGAGGTTGCCGATGTTTTTGCCCGATCAACTTCTTGCACCCCTTTAGGAAAGACGCAGCTTTAAAATATATTTTTTGGAAAATTTTTGAAGAATGATATTTTTTGCTAGACCAAGTTTAAAAAAAAAAAACATCATTTAAAAAAAAAAAATCTTTTATAAATTCTTTTTTGAAATATTTTCTTTTTCTAAAGAGATTCAAGTCCCAAATATTGAAAAAAATTTCATATTTCTAGCTTTTACCGTTTTAAAAATTTATGAAAAAATGCGATTTCACCATTAAAAGCTTATAAAACCTACAAAGGAGGTCCGATCAAGCTCAAAATTTTTTTGCAAGCTTTTCTAAGCATAAGGTCTCTCTCCACTGACTGGACTGCCCCATATATATATAAATATATATATGTGAGTGAATCAGGATCTTACCACTATTTTAATAGATCTAGTAGAGGTTATTGGTATGGGGCTAGGTCTGAACATGCACCGGTTTTCACCGATGTCAATAGCATAGCATTTGTCCTATAGTCGATAAATGCTAATATACTAAATTTCATTCAAATATATCCATATATTGAGAAACAGATACCGCAAAATCGACCCAGAATACCACCACATAGTGGTATAATTAATTATTTTTTTTAAGTCAAAACACCAAATGTCTAAACTTGCACCGGTGAGTGACGATCTGATCTATGTAATATTATAGTTGTTAAAACTTCTTCGGAGATATACCTACAGAATCCTAAACCATTATAAATGGACATAGCTCATTTTTGATTACACTGGTCTACAAATTTAAAAAAAATAAAAAATTGACTGCAGAAACGAAGCATGTTTTTTAACTAATCTGGATGCGCTGAGTTCGAATCTGGCAAAAAAAATTGAGCTACCACGTCTTGTTCCTTTTTTATCGCCTTCTGGCAATACTTTAAACAGTCAATACCGACACTACAATTTCACAATTATTAATTTGACAGAAGCCCACATTCATTCTAAATCTTCATAATAGTAGCGTTTAAGCATGTCAGTGAGATCATGTGTTACTGATTTGCTTTGTGTGTGGTGAATATTTGGTTGGAAAAAGGGGATATGCAATATCAGAATTATTAAAATATGCATATTTACATTAGTTTGGTTTTGCTGTCAGAAACTTGGACAAACCGTGCACACCGGCAATGTTTTGCAATAGTTGCAGAACTGTTTTATACAAGTGATTAAATGGCAAGAAGATATATTTCGATTTTTCAATTCCAGTACTTTGGAGAGAGTCATGTAACCACCAAACTGATCGTTATTCCTATTTAACAAAAGTTGTGAAAAATACAAATTATATATATATATATTTGGGTGGGTTAAAACTGTGGGGTACCCATATACTACATAAATCGATTCTTTCATCGAAAATTTGGAGGGTTCGAAAATGATTTTAGAGGTATGGTTCCTTGGGCAAAAATACTTGTTATGACCCATAGTACAAGAATCGCAATGAGCCCATGGAGATTTTTTCGGCTCCCTACAATTTGACCCACTCTAATATTAGGGTGACAGCGGTTTGTATGAAAAAAAATTTTTTTTGGTCGAATTTTGAGGGTGCGACTATTGTGACACTGGATCTAAAACTTTAGTGCGCAAAATTTGAGCCAAATCGGACAATGCTTTCTGGACGCGCATTGAGTTCAAAGTTCAAATATGCATTTGTATGTAAAAATTATAAAAAAAAAATCAAATTTTGATATTAATAATTGCCTTTCAATTAGATTAATTAATAAACCATAATCTAGAGTAAATTATCTTTCTAACAAATCAAAAAAATCTATTATCGGTGGAAAAACAGCCAAGTTATATCCAGTTCCCCAGGCAATTAGTGCGCCGCAGACCTCTTGATTAAGATCATCGAGCTCACATTTTTAAGGACATTGAAATAATTTACAAGAACAACAATTCTGCATTCTCCTGATGCCAAAATGATCCTATGTAAAGTATTTAGGATCTTACCTATTGTTATGCCGTCCTAAATTATTGTCAAAAAGGTACGTAGTCTTTACCACTATTTCAAAATCTCCAATTTTACTTTTTCAACAATTTTGTTCAAGAAATTTTCCGAAATCAACGATTGGACTTTTAGGTCTTATTAACAAAATACATGTGAATAAAAATGCCAAATATTGTAATGATCCTGTTCTTAATTTGGCGAGGACAGCGTTTTTATTTCAGCGGATTTGAAGAAAAATGTGATTTTTCATACTTTTTCAACTGTTAGGCTACATCTTTTTGGTGTTTTCATATTTCAAATATCTTTTGTCAAAATATTATACTACTTGATATATGTTCTCAATCCTGTAAATTAAGGTTAAACTGAAAGACTATAAACTGTCCCACTTTAAGGTCAAAGGTCAAATTTAAGGATATTTACATTTTTTTAAAACAAAATATCGAAATAATATATATTTGTGGAAGGATTTCGAAAAACTTGTTGATAATATTTTAGTAATTCTAAAAAATAATATTCTGGACTTATTTTCTGAAACTAATCTAAATCAAATGGCTGTAACCCTCATTTATATACATATATAATACCATATAACTGGAATACCGTAAAAGGGAAAGCCTTAACACTTTGTACAATGTGAGTAGTCAGATAAACAATGGGCGGGATAGGATTAGTGGGCGCAGTACTTCCTTCACAAATATATGAAGTACTATGAAAGCGACAGTCTTGAAACTTTTGACAAGTGCATTTACTTTCAATGTGAGTAGTCGTGAAAAATATGGGCGAAATCGCCAAATTCAAAAATCGACAAAACCAAAAACAAAAACCGCCAAAAACAAACATTGCCAAATTCAGAAATCGGCAAAATCAACAACTATAAAAAAAATTGCCCAATGATATTCTAAATTCAAGGCCAATCATTAAGTGTGGCCCGATTTAATTTGGAAAATGTTATAATTTTTGCACCGAATGAAGAAAAAAAAAAGTATTGAAATAAAAAAATATGAAATAAATAAAAAAAATTAAATAAAATGTTTCTATTGTAGAACAGAAAGTTCGTAGGAATAATTAATTATTGAAAACATACATGTCAATAAGTCTCGGCAAGTAGTTTAGTTTAGCAAAGCTAAACCTTTTTTATTACGCAAAATATGCATTAAAATATAGAGGTATATTAAAAAATGAATTTAATTTTTAAATATTTTTGTCAAAACAAAAAATAAATGCCCAACATTACGGCAAACTGTTTTTTATAAACCATGCCGTACTTTTCTTCATAATTAGATTTTAGAATTTAGGAATAACTATTGTAATGAATTGAAGAAAAAATAAAGAAAATTTATCTATCTATCTATCTATCTAGTAGCGAAGCAATACAGGGCATATTTATTTATACTAGTATAGCCCAGCACCCGAAATTCGAGTAAAAATTTTAGAAAATATTATTTTTTTCATTCAATGTAAAAATGTATGAATATTTAAATGAGCCTAAAGGTATGCAAATCAATTTAAGCAATTCACAATTCAAGACTGGGGGTGTCATATACAATTTAAATCATTCTCATTAACAGGGTGTAACGAATTAATAAAAATATTTTATTTTATTTAATTTAATATATTTTTAAGACAGATTAAATATAAATTTTATTATTCTCAGCTTCTCCTCCATATGAACAAGAACTATTCCAATTGTCACACTCCTCCGTGCCCTCATATTGCTTAAAAAGGGAACTAAAAGTTTACTTTCACGTATTAATATATAGATACAAATATCGTATTTCAGTATATTTTTCATATTTTTCTATTTTTCGATATTAATTTGAAATTTCCAATATAAAATTCCGTATCCAATTTTATTTGATATTGTGATTAAAACTTCCGAAAATATTTTTTTAAATTAACTCCACTTTATATTGCTGCTGGCTATTTTGATTTAAAAATAATGTCTGCTTTATTTGTTGTTGTTTTTTTTTTCTAACTTCATATTGATGTCTTTATTGGCCAGATCGGTATTTCCCAACTCGAGTAAAACTACTTCCGAAAAAAAATAATAAAATCATAAAAAACTTGTTTAAAAAAAGTATTGCAATTTTCAAGTTTAGCAGGCCAAAATACATTAAAAAAATACTGGCACTTAAAGTGCAAAATAGTTGTGACCAGTGTTGATTGCAAACAACTTAAAACCACTAAAACAAACTCAAAAATTTAATTTATTAAATTTTTTCCTTGGTAAGTAGTCACATTCAAAAACAGAAAATAATAAACGAAAATTTGGCTCTTTTTTTACAAATTTTCATTTCACTTATATTCCCCAAGCTAGTAATTACATTGTATTTAGTATGTTCCCCCCATTTTTATCATCTCTTTATGTGAGTTTTTGTAATTGTATCTGCTATTTTTACTCATTTTCTTATTGATTATTCATTTGTAAAAAATTAATGTCTTTCGATGATGTTTGTAAACTACTTTTTTAATATATGTGGTACATAACTTTTAACTAAAAAAATAAATAGAAAAGTGACATTGTTAGTTGCAACACGCTGAAAGGGGAAGTCACAAGCTTGCAACACCTATGTAAGGCTACAGTTTGTTCATTATATAAGTATCACTGTTTTATCTAAGTGAAAGTGATGATAAGTTATTAAACCTATTTATGTTTTTTTTTTCTCTCGTACGTCTTATTGTAAGAGTAACTTTGTTAGCGAACATATTTATTCAGTTTTAAAATATGACGGATTGAAACTGTGTTGCAAGAGAATATTGTGTTATATGTCAGCATTATTGTAGCAGTGTTGTTCTTGTTTAAGCATTATTGTATTTGTTTTATTAATGAAAAAAAAAATTTGATTAATGACTTTTTCTCATTAAATCGTTAAATCATACAAAACATAATCTATACCCACCAGAGTCATGAATTGAGGAAGGTTTACATAAGTCTGTGTTCAACATTTGATATACTTTTACTTTTTTTTTTTTAATTTCTTCAATCTCTGTTCAAACTGCCCGCATATATTAATATCGATACTAGAGTGTGATGCATGCAGATTTTGTTTGTTTTGTTCATTGAGTTTTGAATTACAGAAATAATTAATAAATCAACATGATCGCTTAAATGTACAAACAATACCACATTATAGCGTATTTGTTAAGCTATTTGGCGTGTGTTAGTGGTAGTCGTGTTGATGTTGACCATATCGTGTTTTTGGGTGAAAGATATTCATCAACATCTTTAAGAGGATTCCTGTAGCTTTACTTCCTACATGTAGATACTCGTATTTACACAAACAAAACAAACTTGTAATGTTTCAGAAAATGGTACCTACGTTCAGTTCATTTGCACTCTTTTTTAATAGGGGTATTCAGTTCAATTGGTAAAGTGTAAAAAAAAAAATTAATAATGATATAACAATAATAAAAAAACAAGTCCGAAATTAGAGTCGGTCTAAACCAACTATACGATACCCTAAATCATGCACTTACAGAAATGGTGTTATTTCCAACTATTTGGATATAGAAAATAAGCATAAACCAAATTTTTTGCCTGCAGTAATGAAAAGCTTCGTCATATCAAAATGAACCGATACTGACCATAAGTGGTAAAAAAAACACTTATTTTTTGCAAAAAAAAAATTTGAGAAAAATCTGTGAAATATTTTTGTTTTTTTTTTAAAGATATAAGTGAATATCGGGATGCAGCTTTATATGAGAGCTACACACATAAGCTAAATTTTATAGGGATCTATATTATAATTATGATTTGATGGCAAGTCGACTTCATAGCGGTATAGGCTATAAAAATGTGTCAGAATATATTAAATATCTGAAATTTTTGGGGGGAAAAATTAATTTTGTTAATAAAAAAATAAAAAAGAACGTACTAACTTTGTCTATTCGTTGAAATTTTAACAAATGTAAAACAAAATCGTACGAAGTATAGTCGGTATTCCAGGAGTTTTGACAGGGTCTTCGCTCCAGCTTTACTTAGGTCATAATACGATATAGAAAATAAGCATTAACCAAATTAAAACATAATTTTTATGATTTGTGGACCGCAGGTATGAAATAGTTCTTACCGATTACTATTTTTATATGGAGACCAAGTCGAAGAATAGACCGATCATGACCATATTAAGTAAAGTCACTTATTTTTTTCGACAACATATACAAGTATAACCAAAATTTTAGAAAAGTCAATAAATTTTTTTTTTTTTTTGATCTGTTACATCGACTTTTGATGTGTAAACATTTATTTCACAACGCAATCACAAAAACAGCGTAACATATGTGCCGTAAGACAAAATCGGTGTGACTTATGATTGTATTGGTGAAAAAATTATTATATGTAATAACCTGTTTGAAAATGAAAAATTAAAAATGAAAAATAAAATATGAAAAATCAAAAATTAAAAATGAAAAATAAAAAATGTGAAATCAAAAATAAAAAATTCAAAATGAAAAATAAAAAATGAAAAATAAAAATAAAAATTAAAAATTAAAAATAAAAACTAAAAAATTAAAAATGAAAAATAAAAAATTCAAAATGAAAAATAAAAAATGAAAAATAAAAAATGAAAACTAAAAAATGAAAAACGAAAAATGAAAAATGAAAAACTAAAAAATGAAAAAAAAAATTAAAAATATACAATGAAATATAAAAAATTAAAAATAAAAAATAAAAAATTAAATATTAAAAATAAAAAATAAAAAATAAAAAATAAAAAATAAAAAATGAAAAATGAAAAACGAAAAATGAGAAATGAAAAATGAAAAATAAAAAATTAAAAATTAAAAATAAAAATGAAAAATAAAAAATTAAAAATAATAAATGAAAAATGAAAAATGGAAAATGAAAAATAAAAAATGAAAAATAAAAATTGAAAATGAAAAATAAAAAATAAAAAATTAAAAATGAAAAATAAAAAAACGAAAAACGAAAAATGACATATGACATATGAAAAAATTAAAAATAAAAAATAAAACGAAATACGAAAAATGAAAAATAAATAACGAACGATTAAAAATTAACCGGTTGAAATAATAAATAATAATAAATTTTTTATATAAGCAGAGCCCTTGCAGTTGATTGATTGCTATAAGTGATACATAGATGACGCTTTCTGGTTGATTTTAAAAATCTTTAACTACCAGATGTTTACACATCTCCCCTGTGATCGGACTCACTAAATTTTTTTATAGTAAAAGACAAACTTGTTTGTACGAAGTTGATTTAATTTAATTATATTTCTTTTGGAAACTATAATTTGAGAAATATTATCCTGAAGCTTAAAAATGAGGGACTATATTTTTATGGTCAATGCATTCAAAACAATAAAACAATAAATCCTCAATTTTAATATTTTCAGCACCTCATTCTAAAAATAGAAACTCAGAGTCTATAATTAATCAATCAAATTAGATATATAAACATTTTAAAACATAATTTGACATAAAGTGTGGAGAAGCTGCGGTACTGTAATACTAAAAATCACTTGAAATCACCACCACAATCACCCCATCGAAGTCCATAGAGCATTTGTAGGATTTAACGCAAATTAAATGTTAAAAAGCGTCCTTTTGCATTGCCATATGTCGACGATGTTATTATTCCAGCAAAAGACGAAAATTAAGCTATAGAAAATCTTGATTAATCTATGTAAGGACTATGGTCTTGAACTAAATTTAAAAAATTAAATTTTCTAAAGAGAAGGATTGAATTGTTGGGCCATGTAATAGAAAAAGGCCAAGTTTATCCATCACCTTCTAAGGTCGATGCCGTTGTAAAGTTTTCATCTCCAAGAAATGTAAAGCAGCAAACAAAGTTTCTTAGGACTCGCCTGATCCTTCAGAAAGTTTATCCAAGATTTTCATCTATCGCTAAGCCACTATGTGATTTGACAAAATGCATTGCAAATTTCGTAATGGAAGATGAACAAATTGGTGCATTTAACACTTTGAAAAGAACGTTAAGCGATAAACCAGTTCTAAACATATTTAATCAGTATTATGAAACAGAAGTGCATACAGATGCGTCCATGGAGGGATACGGTGCAATTTTGTTGCAAAAATTACTAGATGACGAAAAACCACACCTCATTAACTATATGAGTAAGAAGACTACATTTGTAGAACGAAAATATTCAAGTTGTGAGTTGGAAATATTGGCAGTGATCGAGGCATTAAAAAAATTTAAAGTTTATCTGATTGGACTACATTTTAAAATAGTCACCGAGTGTAAGGCACTTACCAAGATGTTGGAAAAGAAAGCGTTGTGTACGAGGGTTGATAGATGGGTGTTATTTTTACAGGAATATGACTACTCTATAGAACACCGTGCTGGTACTCATATGAGGCATGTCGTCAGTTTAAGTAGATTTCGAATGGTTAGCACTGATAGCACACTGACTAGATTGCGACAAGCTCAACTTCAAGATTTTTTTTAAAATATATTCTTTATTTACAATCTATCGGAAGATAATAACCAAATTTGTTAAACTTTGTTAAAAAAAAAAAAAATCGAGATGACGAATTAAAAGCAATTATACACATTCTACAGGAAAAACATTATTATGATGATTATTTTATGAAAGGTGACGTGTTATATAAGTTGGTTGATGACTACGAACTGTGCACAAGAAAAGAGTCACTTTGCGGTAAGGAAAGTCGAAAAACTTATACGTCGGGAATATTATATACCAAAATTAGAAGAAAAGGTTGACTATCATATATTCAACTGTATACCCTGTATTATAACCAATAGGAAACGAAGAAAACAAGAAGGAGAATTGCACCCTACGCCTAAAGAAGGCGAACCTCTTCACACTTTACATATTGATCACCTAGGACCACTGAAGTCCGAGAACAAGTAATATAAATACATTTTCGCGGTTATAGATTTATTTTCAAAATTTTGTTGGTTATATCCGACAAAAACCACAACGACGAGTGAAGTGTTAACAAAGTTTTAATAGCAGAGCGCTATATTTGGAAAGCCTATGCAAATTATTTCCGATAGATGAACTGCATTTACTTCTGAAGTATTCAAAAACTAGCTCGAGCTCGATAATATTAAACATTTTTTGATAACGACTGGATTACCACGATCAAACGGACAGGTAGAAAGGTTAAACGCAATTATAGTCCTTACTTTGTCCAAGCTTGGTTCAAATGAAACCACTAAATGGTAAAAGTTCGCGAAGTATAAACACAACACTTTTTGAACTTTTAGTTGGCGGAAAATGCGAGCTTGTGAGCAGTCAGAGATCAAAAAACTTATTGAAGAGGAAATGACATCTAATTTTATTGATGACAGACACGAAGCAAGAGTAAAAGCAAGGGAGCAAATAGCTAAGATTCAAGCTGAAAATAAGAAATATTACTATTTACGACGCAAACAAGCTACTAGGTATGGGAAAGGCAACCTAGTTCAATAAAACGAACTCAATTTGGTCAATATCTTAAGTTGAAGCCGAAACATCTACGGCCGTATCAGGTAGTGAGAGCAAAACCTAATGATACTTATGATGTTATGAGAGCTGATGTTTTCGATGGTCCAAAGTTTACACTTAAGGAGATAATACTTGTTTGACGAGCACTGAACTGTTTGTTTTTGTTTTTCTTTTTACATTATATATAATATTTGAATTTAATGTCTTATTTATTTTGTTTGAGTTATAAATTTTTTCAATTTCAATAAAACACATATCAGAATATTTTCAAAATAAAAACATCAAATCGGCCCACATGGGTCCTACAGCGCAATGGATATCCTAGCAGTTACTAACTAAGAAAATATTTAATGTATTAATATTTAAAATGTTTGAATACTTTTTCTTATGATTTTTTTTTTTTAAGTTTCTTCTCTGTACAGAATTTATTAAATTAAATAAATTAAAAACAAGCTAACAAATAGCTTTCTAATTTATTAGAAATAAATAATTTAGTTTTCTATCAAGTGTATATTTAAAAAAAAAAAATGTTTTTATTTCGGATTTCAGACGGCTTTATTGATCTACTCTCGTATCTCACGACAATTTTAGGTACCCAAGAAATTCAGGTAAATAAATAGTTAAATTTCAAAAATTTTTGTGACAATTTTATTTCTTTTCAAAAAATATTTTTGTTAGTAAAAATCAAAAAAATAAAAAAAAATAGTATAACCCAGCACTCGAAATTCGATTGCAAATTCTAGGAAATATTATTTTTCATTCAATTTGTGTCTTCCAATGTTTTTTAATCTATGTATGTATTTAAAATTTATGAATATTTAAATGAGTCTAAAGGTATGCTTATCAATTTTAGCAATTCACAATTCAACACAGAGCGTCTGATATATAATTTAAATCATTCGCATTAACAGGGTGTAACGAATTATTATAAATATTGTATTTAACTTAATTTAATATATTTTTAAGACAGATCAAACATAAATTTTATCATTCTCAGCTTCTCCTCCATATGAACATAACTATGCCAATTTTCACACTCCTCCGCGACCGCATGTTGCTTAAAAAGGGAACTAAAAATTTACCTACGCGTATTAATATATAGATAAACAAATATTATTTTAGTTTATTTTAAATTTTTTTTAAATATAAAAAATTTTATTTTAGATCTCTATCAACTTACGATTGAGTAAACAATTTATCCAGGCTAAAGACCAAATGTTTTTACTTTAATAAAATCAATAAATCAAAAACTGTTCTAAAACATGCGCTTTAAAAAAAAATAATCTATGTTATTGTTATACAAAGGGTTTAGTTTGCAAGAAATAGTATAGAAAAAGCAATTTTAATTTAACAATGTGGATGTTTTGTTGTTTAATTTCCAAACATAAATTTTCATCAACGCCTACAAATGTTGATGTGAATAGCCCTAGTTTCTTGTATTGATATTAATGTGCGCTTTAACACAGGTTTTCCACAAGCTGATTGGCAACAAATAAAAACAACTCAATTAAATATCATTGCTGGCGTTTTCTCGAACAAACTTCATATTTCCCATCCACAATAAATTCAATTATCGTAATTGTTGTTTATTTATTGAATTCACATTTATCCACTAAAATCGATTAAAAATTGAGTGCAATATTTTTTTTACACGTACTTAATTCTATTTAAAAAGTTAAACATAATCATCTTTTGTTTCCGCTTCAACAAGCTTTTCATTACAGGTTTGAGTCGATTTTAAAAATATTCAGACTTCAATGCAAAAATCATTTTCATTTTAATTAAGATTTCTAAAAGTTTTTCATAAAAAATAGAATTATATCTACAGTGGCTTCAAAAACGAAGTGCTCACGACCAACTTTAATTTTCAAACGAATATTTTTATCAAACATTTATATTTTGTCGAAATTTTTTACATTTCTTTTATGTACTACACTGTAATCTATAATATTAATAGGCTAGGCGATTTCTTGTGAATGATGTTTTGTTCTACCGTTTTATCCCGAACTTGACCAAACGTATATTATTTGAAAGGTATTTCTTTTTAGCCGTTTTGCAGATATACAGATTTTTAAATTTTTTCCTTTGTTTTGTGTAAATTGCATTTAAAGTTTCTACTAACACAAACATAAAATTATACAATGCTATGTGTGTGTTTATTAATTTGTTAATGTGTTTGTAATAAAAATGAGTTTGTTTTTTGTGTTGATTTGTGAATTGGCTATAATTGATAAGCATACTTTTAGGGTCTTTATTTAATGAAAAAATTAAATTTCCTAGAATTTGCGCTCGAATTTCGACGGCTGAAATCTGCTAGTGTTTATTATTATGTACTTTAATTTCACAATTCTCAATTTTAAAACAAAAACAAAATGGTAAAAACTAGCAATTTTCATGTTTGAAAGCATGTAAAAAAATAAATATAAGTATTTAGTACAACAAATATACACTTTTTGGAATCGTACAAGTAACAGGAATACCATCCTTAAATTTTGCTTGAATTCGGACTGTCGTACTGGCGTACTTGAAAAAGCTGGAAAATAATCCCTTAATAGATGTTTGACATCATTTTACAAAAAAATTCCCAAAATACATGGCCGTATATATTATAAAGTCAGTTATACTAATTGATTATCCTCCTGAAATTTTAAAACATTCTGATAAAAACTATGGAGGGGGCTAACTACTACTCGAAAAAGATCATCCACTTTAACTCAAATGTATGAAAAAAATATGTTCTTCTTATATGTCTGATGCCTATTTACAAAAAATTTTTATAGAACACTTGGAAAAAACTATAAGTATTTCATTTTAAGTATACATATGTAGAGAATATTTTTTTTGAAATTTCAAAGCATTTCGACAAAAATGTTGGCGTGTGCGAGCAACTACTCAAAAAAGAACGGGAATTTTGCAAAAAAAAAAAAAAAAAAAAAAAAAAAAAAAAAAAAAAAGTGTAAAAAAATAAAAAAAAATATTGTTTTTAACTTTTTTACTCTCTGTGACTACACTCATAGATTACTCATAAAATTTTAAACCATTCCGACCAAAATTGTGGTGTCGGTATAGCACTACTGGACAAATATTGGTAACTTTCTACAAAAATGTGTGAAAATATGCTCTTATTTGAAGTTTAATGATATTTTCCAGAAAATTTTCCACAATGATGTAACAAAAAATTATATTCGTTAGAGCTTTGTATATAAAGAGAACACTTCCTTCAAGTTTCAAAGCATTCCGCCAAAAATTGAAGCGTGGAGGAACTACTATTCGACAAAAAAACAGAAACAAAAAAAAATTTTTTCAAAACAAAAATATATTTTTTTCACTGCCCGTAATTGACCTTATTCACAGATGACTCATATAAAAAATTAAGTCATCCCGAATAAAATTGTGCTCTGGGCGAACTACTACTCGAAAAAGATCAGCCACTTTATATACAAATGTGTGAAAATTTGCTGTTATTTCAAGTTTGATGCAAGTTAAAAAAAATTTTCATCACGACTTGCTAAAATTTTTTACTATTTGTAGTTGCAAATATATCAAGATAATATTCTTAAAATTTCAAAGTATTGCGACAATAATTGTGCCATTGAAGAACTACTATTCGAAAAAGCTCGGTCACTTTCCATACAAATGTATGAAAACGTTCACTCCATTGTCATTTGGCATCGATTTACAAAAAATTTTAAAAGAACAGATGGTGCAAAATTTATACTTTTTAAAGTTGGAAATAATCTGACCAAAATTGTGGCTTGGACGAACTACCACTCGAAAAAGATCAGCCTCTTCCCCTACAAAAGTGTGAAAATTTGCCCTTATTTCATGTTTGAGATAATTTTACAGAAAATTTTTCATAATGACTTAGCCAAAAGTTATATTTTTTAGAGTTACAAATGTAAGGAGAGTATTTCTTTTAAATATCAATTCTTTCCGACAATAATTGTGGGGTGGACGAACTACAACTCGAAAAACATCGGCCACTTTCCATACAATACATTCACTGCATGGAAGTTTGACATCATTTTATATGAAATTTTACAAAAATATATGGAAAATAATACAAATTGTACTCCCTCATATCAAATGATTATTCTCTTAAAATGTTGAAACAATCGGACGGAAGGTTGGGCGATCAGTAAAAAACAGATCAGTAAAAAAAAACAAAAAATTAAAAAAAAAAATTTTTTAAATTAAATTTTTTTTTTAAAAAATTTAATTTTTTTTTTTCAACAATTGCAACTGACGATATCCTTAGATGACTCATTTAAATGTTTAAGCCATTCCGATCAATATTGTGCTGTTGGCAACCAACTATTTCAAAAATATCAGTCAGTGTCTATACAAATATATGGAAAAATGCGGTTCATGCAAGTTTGGCATCGATTTACATAAAATATGTAAGGCACACATGGTAGAAATTTATACATTCTAGAATTAAAAATAAGAGGAGATTACGTTCTTAAAATTTTAAGGAATTTCGGTAATAATTGTGATGTTGGCGAATTACTACCCAGTATGCATTGAAAAATTATTTCTCCAATGTTGGAGAAAAGTTAAGTTCTCAAATTGATATCTAATATAATTCTCAACTTGAGTTGAACAATTTTTCTCCTTGTTTGCTTTCAACTTGATATCAATCTTTGAGAAATATTTTAACATCAATTGGATAACCAACACTTTTCTCCACTTGAGACCAAACTTTTTCTCAACTTGAGTACGATTTATGTTGAGTTTGAGATATTATTTACAACTTTTGTATTCTCGTATGGTAGCGCTGTTCATTTCTCACAGTAAAGGCCGAGTTAGCCCCACGTAACCGTAACCTAACGTGGCAGCCGTTTTTTTTTCACATGAAAAACAGTTACCGAACAGAACCGTACGTAACTGGATCGTCCCAACCTGCTGAATTTGATTTTCGCTACTTTTGTACGTGACATTTGTGAACAGCTTACAAAGTTTGGTTAATTTTACGTTCTATAATTGCACTAAATGCCAACGTTACATTTACGGTACGGTTACATTTTAAAAATTTGTGGCTAACTCGGCCTTAACGTTGCGAATCATATGTTCTAATTTCTAGAAATAATAATAATTGTGAAAGTTTTCAGCTTTGTGGTAAATTTTAATTATCTTGATTTAAAAAGGAATTGTTGCAGAAAAGAAAAATTAAATAAATAAAAGGGAGGTAAAAGTATAAGTTTTATATAATTAATGATATATATCTATAATTAAATTTGTGATATACATTATAGAACAAAAAAGTGAAAAGTGTGTTGTCATCTTGCCAAAAGCACCATTTAAGCAGGCCTCTGAATTTAATGAATTCGAGTCCAAAGTACAATCAAGTACAAACAAGTTAAGCGACCTGGTAAGTTTCACAAAAATATGAGCAATATTCAAGGCTAATTACTTAATTTGTTATTAGGTTGCCGAACTTATGGCCATAATTTGTGGCAAACCTACAAAATTTCTAAAAATTGCATGGCGGAAATTGGTCACTGATGAAGTAGCCAACAAATACTGCTGGCAAGGAACAAATTCCAAAGAACCTGTACGAGCTCTCAGCGTAACGGCGGCATTAAAACGTGATTATATTTTTATGTTTTGATTCCAATTGATATTAATTAAATCTAATTAATCTTTCCAGATGCCTACAATCAAAAATTTTCTGCTGCTTCTTCGGACAGCGAGAACGATAATTTCATTTTTCCAGCATGCCAACAACCGCCTACAAAAAAGGTGAACTATTTAAATGAAAAGGATGGAAACAAAATTAATTGGTATATTTTTAACTATTTCTACTTTTTTGAATTTTTTAATATTAATTTAATTTAATATTAATTTAAATATTTAACATGCGATTCTTAGAAATTTTGTTTAATAGCCACAAATTAAGGCCATAAGTCCGGCAACCTAATAACAAGTTGAGTAATTAGCCTTGAATATTGCTTATATTTTTGTCAAACTTACCTGCTTAAATGGTGCTTTTGCCAATATTGACTTACGTTTTAAGGTTGCCGTACCGTCCCCAAATTTTACCTCTTCCAATACTCTTAATTTATTATTAATTCTATAGTTAAAAAATTTTTAACATGTTATAATATTTAATGTGTCATAAATAATAAATTAAATTAAAAATTGCCGAAAAAAGTTGAAATAATTAATTGATATATTTTTAATAATTTTTCTTTTTTTCCTTTTTCAATTTAAATTCTTATTTATGTCCTATATAATATTAATAGTCAAAAAAAGTACAAATAAGTAATTCATTTACTTTTAATTCTATATTTAAACAATTTTTAACATGTTATACTATTTAGTATGTCATAAATAATAAATTAAATTAAAAATTGCCGAAAAAAGTACAAATAATTAATTGATATATTTTTAATTCTATTTTTTTTTTGCATTTTTTAATTTAAATTCTTACTTATGTCCTATACAATATTAATATTCAAAAAAGTACAAATAATTATTTAATTTATTTTTAATTCTAAATTAAAAAAACATGTACATGATAATACATATTAAATATGTAATAAAATTAAATTGAAACATTCAGAAAAAAGTACAATGTTTCCATTTCTAAAATTAATATGATTTTTTTTAATATGGCAATTCCAATTCCATTTGATACCAATTGGAGAAATTTCTTTGCTATCAAGTTGAGAATCACAAATTTCTCAATTTGATAACTAAGAAAATCACCATATAAAAAATGTGCCTTTTAAGTTGAGAAGACTATAATCCGACTATTGAGGTGCATGTGAGAATTAACGTTGGAGATTTGAGAAATGTATTTGATCTCAAATGCACCTCAAGTTGATAGCAAACAATAATGTTTATTGGGTACTCGAAAAATATCAGTCTGCATCCATACAAATAAAAAAAAAAAAAAAAACTTCATGCAAGTTTGACATCGACTTACAAAAAATAAGTAAGGCACAAATATGTAAAATTGAAAACACGATGATATTATGCCCTTAAAATTTCAAAAAATCATTCCGACAATAATTGAGCTGTTGGCGAACTACTACTTAAAAAACATCAGCCACATTCTGCCGTTATTAAAATTTTTAATAACGGTATTTCAAATTTATCGAATTTTTGTTTAATATAAATTTTATTTTTTGTAAGAAAACATATTTATGTAAGTCCAACAAAAAAATTATAATTATTGCATTCATAGTTCAAATTATATACAGCATTGATCAACAGCTTACCAAATGTGGTAACATATATGAACGCACTGTATATACAGTGAGTGACAATACAATGGAGCGGTTTCTTTTATAATTAAAAAATAAAAATTTAATAAATAGCATGAACGTGGCTTAAAAACGGCAGACAACATTATAACCGACTAAGCTCCCTTTTTCCACAATGGTCAAAATTCGGAAAAAACTATAAACTCATAAAATTGTCACATATGTGATTTTAAAAATGTTTTGGAGATGTTCTGAAATTCAATTTGGGAAAGCCAAATATAGGAGTCGAAAGAGCATGAACGTGCCTTAAAAATGGCCTATAATATTATGACCGACTAAGCTCCCTTTTTCCACAATGGTCAAAATTTAAAAAAAAGCTTTAAATCCATAAAATAGTCATATATGAGATTCCCAAAATTTTTTGCAAAAGTTCTGAAATTCCTTTTGGGAAAGCCGAATACAGACTTCGAAAGAGCATAAACGTGGGCCCGTTTGGCGACAATGGTAAAAATTTTGCAAAAGAAAAATAACCTTAAGTCCACTAGTGGACTAATGATTAACAATGGAGTTTTCATTAACTTTGCTGAAAAATTATGGCATGCGAATTTAACTGTTCTATGCGAATTTAACTTTACATAACACGAACTTAACTTTTCGTTACGTAAAAGCGAATTTAACTTTCGAATTTAACTTCACACACTTAAATTTATAAAGGGTAATTCCATTTAAAATCAACGAAAAAAACGCCATTTTCGACCTTACCCTCTTTGAATTATACAAAAATTAGCAGGAATGTTCACAGTACTAAACTAATATAACTTCAAAAATTTTAGGTGTCTAGCTTTTGTGGTTCCCAAAATTCGGCGATTCGAAAAGTAGAACATTCCTTAAAAATACACATAAGTGGTCTGCCATTATTGCTCATATCTTCAAAAGTTTTAAACATAGAAGGTCGAATTTAATAGGTCTTTAAAATAGCTTTCAAACTAAGTTAAGCTAATTTTTTTCGAAAGGTCAAAGGTCATTATCACACGATTTAATGTTTGGGAAGCTATATCTCAAAAAATGAAATTTTTAAAATTCTAAACAAATTTTATGTTGATATTGAAAAAAAATTTAAAATATTTAAAAAATTGTATACTATTTTCTTTAAAAATTTTTTTTTTATTTATTTTTTTAAGAAGTACTATTTTTTTTACCAAAAATTGTAAAAAACATTTAATACGTTCTTATATTTTATATTTTCTAGGGCTTAAAACTTAAAGGAAGATGCTGATAGTCTTGTTTGTATTTCGTGATACATTTTTGGTCGCGCTGTTTTTCTTTAATTAGCGTAAAATTTTTTAAAAAATTTAATTATATATATTTTTAATTATTGTTTAATGTTTACTTTTGCTACGTACTAAATTTCGGTAATGTGGAAGAGTTTTTTAAAAACAGGTTTATTGGCTTGAGAGCTATATTACGAACACAAAAATTCCACTATTTTGTTCCTGAAGGATAATCAAAACTTAAAGTAAAACTGTACTCCGAAAACCGAGAATTTTTAATTGAAAATATTTACAATTAATTAATCGCATTTGTTTGTAATATAAACTTATATGTAAAATAAATATTTCTTATTTTTAACTCTTTTTGTCTAAAATAGTATATGTATTTAATATCACCCAAATAATTAAAAAACATATATATAAAATTTTTTCAAACAATTTCACATTTTTATCAATATCTCGGGAACCAATAAGAGCTCACTCAAAACTTTTGGCACAAAATGCAGAGAATACTATCAGGATTAACATATATTTTTTCCAGAATTTTAAAAATTTAATTTTTTGAGATATAGCTTCCCAAACTTTAAATCATGTGACAGTGACCTTTGACCTTTCAGAAGAAAAAAATTGACTAAATGCAATTTAAAAACTATTCTCAATACCTTTAAAATAAGACAAATTTTGACCCTGCATGTTAAAAAGTTTTTGATGTATAAATTATAATGGCAGACCAGTTATATGTGTTTTGAATGATTTTTTTCATTTTTTGACAAGCCATATCTCAGGAACAACAGAAGCTGAAAGTTCAAAAATTCGCCTTTATTTTAGTTAAGTAAGGTTTCATAAGATTCAAAGGTGGTCGGGAAAATCTGTTCGTTGATTATACAAATTTTAACCCTAAATTTGCAATCATTCTAATCCTTTTAAAAGAAACTAGCAGATTCCAGCGCTCGAAATTCGATTGCAATTTCTAGGCAACTTTATATTTCAACTTAGCCAATTCACACACTTTTTGGTTTATTATTATTGTGAACGAAGATAACAAACTCATTAACAAACACATTAACAAATTTAATAAGCACGCTATATGAGTGTATGTATAATTTTATGTATGTGTTAGTAGCAACTTTAAATGGAATTTACTCAAAATAAAGGAAATAATTTATAACTCTGTAAATATGGTGAACAGCTGAGAAGAAATACCTTTCGAATAATATACATTTGGTCAAAATCGGGATAAAACGGTAGAACAAAACATCAGTCACTAGAAATCGCCTAGCCTATTAATATTATAGATATTGTACCATCAGTATAAACTTATCTAAAATAAAACAAATAAAAAAATACATAAAAAAAATCGTTTTAACTTCTCTATAACACAAAAAGCTCCAAAACAATTAATCAATTTTGACAAACAAAGACTAATTTGGACTTAATGGGGCTTATGCAAAAAAAAAATTAAAATGTACTTCAATTAAATTTTGTATGAAAAACATACAATAAAGTCTACTTGAAGTACACCTTAATTTTTTTTTTGCATACGGCCCAATATCTTTAATACCAATTTTTATGCCATTACCTCAAAAAAAGATTTTCAAGTGTCATAATAAAACAAAGAACACATTTAAAGTTAAACTTCAATAGAATGATCTACAAATATTTAAAAAAAAAAAAAAAATATACCAGTGAATCACATGTCATTAGATGTTCATTTATAATCTGCCATGACCGTGATTTCTTCTACGCATAAACTACAATGGGGTTTTTTTATCAGCACAAAAAGAAAAAAAGAAAAAAACGAATCCGTCCGTTAATTATAATTGCTACTTTGACAATGAAGTTATATATTATATATGAATGATCGGTTGCTTACAATAAGTTTTTTGACAAAACTGTTTATCATTTTATTCAAATACTGTGAGATCTGTAGTTTTTATTTAGTTCCCGGGCTAGATTTTATTTAATTTTAATCGGAAATCATTAATAATTTAATAATAGTTGTCATACAAAATACCGCTTAAATGCATAAAACATCATAAATACAAACGGCTACTGTAAACAACTTAAACATACACAAAAACAAACAACAAAAAAACCAGCTGTTTGTCAATCGCCAATGTATTGATCATTGATTTGTTTTTTTGGTTGAATGAATCGAACGAATGAATGCTTCGAAGTCGTACTCGCCGTGGCGACGCAGTGGTGGTAGTAATCTTAATTACCACATTTGACCAGTGTGATGACCGTGGCGACATTATATTCCTCTATTGTTGTAATTATGACTTTTTGGGAAATTAGGCAATTTTTGAATTTAAAGACAAATAGACAGAGAGAATGGCTGGGCTTAGAGCTCACTCAACCAATGACTTTTAAAGTCACAAACGAACAATAAAAATAACAAAACAATAAACAAAAAATATACAAAAATGTGGCTGCTGTCAATGATATTTTGCGTTGTTTTTAACAGCAGTGTTGTGGTTGAATCTTTGATTACTGATATCTTACATGAAAATATGGTGATGATGATGGTGATGATGGTGATGATGATGATGAGGATGATTACCTAGTAACACCTACTCGTTCATACTGGAAACTACGTTTATGATTTTCTTTTGTGTCATCATTAGATGGGGGTTTTCTTTTTTTTTAAATAAAGTCTTGTACATTTACAGGCACTGTGGTGTTTAGTACGTAAACAATAGTTCTTTAAGTTTTTATTACAACAAATTGTGGATGCATTAATTTTACACTTTGATTGAAAGATATATCGCATATAGTATAAATCAGAGCTCCCCATTACTCGAGATTCAAGCTTCTCGAGACGTTAACGAGCTACTCGAGCTCAACGAGTGGTTCGAGTAGTAAAAATTAACATTTTTCATGTTTGAAACCATGTAAAAAGATAAATAAAAGTATTTAGTACAACAAATGTATACTTTTTGGAATCGTACAAGTACCAAGCATATCATCCTTAAATTTCACTTAAATCGGACTGTCCTATTGGCGTGGGCCAACTACTAGTCGAAAAAGGTCGACGCCTTTCCATACAAACTAGCAGATTCCAGCGCTCGAAATTCGAGTGCAATTTCTTGGCAGCTTTGTTTTGCAACTTAGCCAATTCACAAACCAAAATTTTTTTGTTTATTATTATTGTGAATGAAGATAACAAACTCATTAACAAACACATTAACAAATTTAATAAAACGCACATAGCATATGTAACATTTTATGTATGTGTTAGTAGCAACTTTAAATGCAATTTACTCAAAATAAAGGAAAAAATTTAAAAATCTGTAAATTTGCAAAACGGTTAAAAAGAAATACCTTTCAAATAATATACGCTTAGTCAAAATCGGGATAAAACGGTAGAACATAACATCGGTCACAAGAAATCGCCTAGCCTATTAATATTATAGATGTATGAAAATATTCACTTCATAGATGTTTGACTTCATTTTAAAAAAAAATTTCCCAAAACACATGGTATGATTTTATATATTTTGAAGTAGTTATATTGACAGATTACCCGCCTGAAATATTAAAACATTCTGATTTAAATTATTACTCGCAAAAGATCATCCACTTTCCACTCAAATGTATGAAAATATGATCTTCGTATATGTTTGATGCCTATTTAAAAAAAATTTTTTTTCAAGCACACTTGGAAATAGCTCTTGGTATTTTTATCTGAATAAATGTAGAGAAAATGTTTTAAAAATTTCAAAGCATTTCGACAAAAAAGATCGGGAAAGATCGGAAATTTTGCAAAAAGTGTAAAAAAAAATAAAAAAAATTTTTTTCAATTTCTGCACTGTCTATTATTGACTATATTCATAGATTACCCACAAAAAATTTTAAAGCATTCGGACGTCGGTATAGCACTACTCGACTGATATTGGCCACTTTCTATAAAAATGTGTGAAAATATGCTCTTATTTGAAGTTTGATGATATTTTCCAAGAAATTTTCCACAATAATGTAACAAAAAATTATATTCGTTAGAGCTGTGTATATAAAGACTACACTTCGTTCAAGTTTCAAAGCATTCCGCCAAAAATTGAAGCTTGGAGGAACTACTACTGGACAAAAAACAAACTAAAAAAAAATATTTTATTTCTAAAATAAATATATTTTTTTCACTTCCCGTAATTGACCTTATTCACAGATGACTCATATAAAAAAGTAAGTCATTCCGATTAAATTTGGGCCCTGGGCGAACAACTACTCCAAAAAAATCAGCCACTTTCTATACAAATGTGTGAAAATTTGATCTTATTTCAAGTTTGATGTAAGTTCAAAAAAAATATTTCCATCACGACTTGCTAAAATTTATTACTGTTTTTAGTTGCAAATATATTGAGATAATCCTCTTAAAATTTCATAGTATTGCGACAGTAATTGTGCTGTTAGCGAACTACTACTCGAAAAAGCTCGACCACTTTCCAGACAAATATATGAAAAAATTCACTTCATGCAAGTTTGACATCGATTTACAAAAAATATTTAAGGCACACATGGTACAAGTTTAAACTGTTGAAAGTTGAAAATATGATTATATTATGTACTTTAAATTTTAAAGTATTCTGGCCAAAATTGTGGCTCGGACGAACTACTACTCGAAAAAGATCAGACTCTTCCCTTACAAAAGTGTACAAATTTGCTCTTATTTCATGTTTGAGATAATTTTACAAAAAAAAATTTCATAATGACTTAGCCAAAAGTTATATTGTTTAGAATTGAAAATGTAAGGAGAGAATTACTTTTAAATTTAAAACGTTTCTGATAATAATTGTGGGGTGGACGACTACTGCTCGAAAAATCTCGACCACTTTTCATACAACTGTATGAAAACATTCACTGCATGGAAGTTTGAAATCATTTTAAAAGACATTTTCCAAAAATACATGAAAAAAATTCATACATATTTTAGTCCATCATATAAACAGATTATTTTCCTAACATATTGGAGCACTCGGATGAAAGGTGTGGTGTGGGCGAACTACTACTCGAAAAAGATCAGTAATGAAATAAACAAAAATTTTAAAAATAAATAATTTTTTATGTTTTTTTTTCAACAATTGCTACTGACTATATTTTTAGATGACTCATTTAAATTTTTAAGCCATTCAGACTAATATTGTGCTATTGACAACCTACTATTCGTAAAGTGTCAGTCAGTTTCCAGACAAATATATGAAAAAATGCATTTCATGCAGGTTTTAGATAGATTTACAAAATATATTTAATACATGGTACAATTTATGCACTATAAAATTGCAAATAAGAGGACATTAAGTCCTTAAAATTTCAACAACTTGCGGTAATAATTGTGGTGTTGACGAATTACTACTGCAAAAATATCAGCCTGTTTCCATACAAATATATATTTACAAAAAATATTCAAAGAACACCTGGTATATATTTATACATTCTAATATTTGAAATACGAGGACACAAAATTTGTATGTATAAGTTTGCTGCCTCCGCAATTTTCCCTGGAATAGTTTGCAATTTTAAGGCTATAATGTCCTGAAATCGATAACTTCAAAACATATAGTTTTAAAAATTCGTGAAGGAAAATTTTCAGTAAAATTACATCAAACTTAAAATAAGAGCAAATTTTCGCACATTTGTATAGAAAATGGCTGATCTTTTTCGAGTAGTTGTTCGCCCAGAGCACAATTTTAATCGGAATGACTTAATTTTTTATATGAGTCATCTGTGAATAGGGTCAATTACGGGCAGTGAAAAAAAAATATATTTTTTTAGAAAAAAAATTTTTTTTTAGTTTATTTTTTGTCGAGTGTAGTTCCAAGCTTCAATTTTTGGCGGAATGCTTTGACACTTGATGGAAGTGTTGTCTTTATATACACAGCTCTACCGAATATAATTTTTGTTACGTCATTGAGGAAAATTTTCTTGTAAATATCATCAAATGAGAGCACATTTTCACACATTTGTATAGAAAGTTGTCAATATCAGTCGAGTAATGCTATACCGACGCCAAAATTTTGGTCGGAATGGTTTAAAATTTTTTATGAGTAATTTATGAATATTTTCAATTACAGACAGTTAAAATATTAAAAATATTTTTCTTTTGTTGTTTTACACTTTTTGTAAAATTTTCGATCTTTTTCGAGTAGTTGTTCCCACAAGCCAACATTTTCGTCGAAATGCTTTGAAATATTAAAAACGTATTCTATACATATAGTCAGATTAAAATACCAAGAGCTTTTTCCAAGTGTGCTTGAAAAATTTTTTGTATATAGGCATCAAACATATACGAAGATAATATTTTCATACATTTGAGTGGAAAGTAGATGATCTTTTTCGAGTACTAGTTAGCCCACTCCATAGTATTTATCAGAATGCTTTATTATTTCAGGAGGGTAATCTATTAGTATAACTGACTTCAAAATATATAAAATCCTACCATATATTTTGGGAAAAAAATTTTTAAATGCAGTAAAACATCTATAAAGTGAATATTTTCATAAATTTGCATGGAAAGGCGTCGACTTCTTCGAGTAGTAGTTTGCCCACGCCAGTAGGACAGTCCGATTCAAGTGAAATTTAAGGATGATATTCTTGGTACTTGTACGATTCCAAAAAGTATACATTTGTTATACTAAATACTTATCTTTATCTTTTTATGTGGCTTCAAACATGAAAAATGTTAATTTTAACTCCTCGAGCTACTCGTTAAGCTCGAGTAGCTCATTTACTACTCGAGTCACTTGAGTAACTCGAGTACTCGAGCTTGACCGTAGACTCTGGTATAAATATACAGTATTAAAAAATCAAATTAAGGCAATCTTAGAACGTTAGCCTTTCTAGTCTAAACGAAGTTAATGGATTGTCAACAGATCTTGAACAGTTAAATAAATTATTAAAAATAATTTTAAAAGTTAAATAATTAATTTCTAAAAACTTTTTAAATGGATCTCATTCTCTTCAATCTATCTATTTATTTATTTATTCATCCACAGAATATTTACTCTTACAGACTAATTAGAACTTATAAAATATTTAGTTAAAAAATTTCAGTAAATTTTTAAATTAGGAGTACTAATATTATAAAGAGGTAAAGTTTTTAAGTGTGTATGTAGGATGTAATCTCCGAAACTACTCAGCTGATTTCAAAAATTTCTTCATCAGTATTTAGAATGTACCATCAGAGTGGGCATAAACATACTAAAAGCACTACAAAGTGCTAGTTATATGTTTATAAAAAATATTTAATTGTTCTTATTAATTTTCAAAAAACCTTTATATAATTTGTACATTTAAAATAATTCGCATTTAACGAAACGTTTTGATAACACAAGGCAACAAAAAAGAAAAAATTTTATGCCGAACAAAAACCAATATACAATTTTGATGTACTGTGGTTCCAATAGTACATATATGGTCCAAATTTTAAATTCTATGGAGAAGTTTTTTTTAGACGTTTCTCCACATAACTAATAATAACTTCAAAAGATAATAATTAAAATAAATTTAGAAAAATTCAGACTTACATAACCTTTAATCCGTCTATATATTTAGTTTCAATCGGCTCAGTAGTTTCGGAGTTATAATAAATAATTGAAGCAAAAAATATATTTTTTACGTGAAAATATCAAATTTTTTTGGTTTTAAAAAAATCATAAAAAATCGAAAACTTCAAAAATTGTTCTGATTTATTGCTTTTTCGCAAAGCCACATGTAATTGGAATAAAATGGGATATCGATCGTGAAAATCGATTGGTTCTTTTCGAATTTATTCACAATTAAGTGAATTCGCTCATTTTCACAAAAAAATTTTTATTCACAATTAATTGAAGGTGTCGCATTTTGCAAGCACTTTCATTATTTCTTTGGTTTACATAATAATGACTACATAATATTTTGTTATTGAATGAATTTAAAAACTCTTCTTCGATATTCTATAGAAAATGGTATAATAAAAATGCAGAACATAGAAAGTAAGTGCATTTTACGACACGGATTTATATACAAAATTATTGAAATAAGGAATAAGAAGAATTCAAAATATAATTAAGAATTACTGTAAATATAAAATATTCCAAATCTATTAACCTATACTTACTTTACGTTAGACAACAGATAAATTCATTCGACAGATAAACTCATTCCACATGAAAGGCATATAGTACTCGGTGTCCAATGCTGGTTCAAATTGTGCGGATATTCATTATAGCAATCTTCAAATAACTTTTGCAATGAAGGATAGAATTTCACTTTTTTCCCGGTGATATATTGGCCGGATTGTTTTTACAAACAAATGTTCTGGCTTTCTTGCTCATTTTTATTAATACGTGAAAATTATTTTTAACTTGTAAGCTGAATGGCTCTAATCTTTATGTAGGGATAAAATGATGTTTCCGTTATCGCAAACACTTCTTGAATGAAATGAAACGGCGCAATCAGTTCTTATTAATACTGAGCGCGATTTCCAAGTGTGCCATATCTATGGACCTGTTTTATGATACCATACTATAATTTGGGATAACCCTTTTTATGGGTCCAGTTTGTGTTTGTATAAGTCTGAATTTTTCTAAATTTATTTTAATTATTATCTTTTGAAGTTATCATTAGTTATGTGGAGAAACGTCTAAAAAAAATTTTAATTTTACTTAAAAATTAAAAAAAAAAAAAAAACTTCATAGAATTTAAAATGTTGACCATTTTTGTACTTATGTAGCCATGGTGCATCAAATCTATACACTGGTTTTTGTTCGGCATTTTTGCTGTTGACCTGTGTTATAAATAATAAAAAATAAAATACGTTAAAAAGTTTTCTGCTACCTGACCATTTTCAAATAACAACGTGTAATTATCACTCTCATCTTCAGGTCATAGTAATGTTTTTGTTTTTTATATCTTTCAAGAAAATTAACTTTAATAGAAACATTTGATTGGATTTTGTAATTAATACAATAGGCATTTTTAATCTTTAGTGTAATCTTTAATGTATATTAAAGGATTTACAGTGTTTAAAAAAATCTTGCACTGCACAACCTTTCGACTTCAGTGCTTCGATTACTGAAAGGGGTCAGCATATCTACAACGAAACTTGATAATATTAACAAGTAAGACCGACTAGACCGACTATATGATACCCTATACCATGCGTTTAGAAACCCTATCTCTTAGGCCCAACTAACTGGACATAGAAAATAAGCAAAAACCAAATTTGAAAAAATTTTGAAAAAGTTCATATCGGATGCTATATCTATATGGGGACTAGGTCCAAAAATGGACCGATCCTGACCATGGTTGGTAACGTCGCTTGTATTTTGCAAAAACATATACAAACAAAATTTGAGAAGAATCAGTGCAATATTTTTGTTTTTTAATAGATTTAAGTGAATATCGGGAAGCAGCTCTATATGGGGCCAAAGGGAGCATTTTTGGACTACTCATTAGTGGATGTAATGAACGCATACAAACACAATTTGAGTAAGATCTATATGACAATTTGGATCCTATGGCAATTTATGTCGATTTCATATGGGTAATTTGTATGGGGGCTATTTCTGAACATGGACCGATTCTCACCAATTTCAATAGCGTTCATCCTATGGCCGATAAAAGCTCATATACCAAATTTCATCGAAATATATTCATATTTGCGACCTGCAGTTTGATTACAATGTTTACATGGACACACAGACGGACGGACGGACATTGTTAAATCAACTCAGAAAGTGATTCTGATTCGATCGGTATAATTAAAGATGGGTCTGGGTCAAATATTTTTGCTTGTTACAAACAGCAGCACCAAGTCATTATACCCAAACCACATAGTGGTATGGGGTATAAAAACAAGAACTCCTATTTGTTAGGTTTACATTTTGAATTTCAAATGTCGGATTTACTTTATGTATTTCTGACAAAATTGAGTAAGTATGTTACATAAATATAGTTTTCGGAATCATTGTGCAGATTTTTTAAAAGTGTCGTCTCAAACGATTTATCTTTTACAGCGTTATAACGAGTTTGCCGCACAATCGACATATCCAGAATTGCTTTAATGGCACTTTTTATAGAAAACCATTTGGTTGGTGCTATCAACAGAATTTTTCTTGGCATATCAGAATCTCTTTTAATCAACTTTTGTATCTTGTTTTACAATATTTGTCTTTTGTCTTATAAGCTTTGACGAATTAGAATCAATTTAGAGTCTCTTCGACCAAAAAGTTGACATTTTGTGAGATATTGAAATATGAACATCATTGTATTGAAAAGCGCTAAAGCACTGAAAAAGAACAACGCAAAGCACTAATTTAGCGTTTTTTTTTTTAAAATTGCTAAATGACAAAAATGTGCTTTTTGTTTTTAGTTAGAAGCGCTAAGTTGACATGGTGTAAGTCGATTGAATATTAATATGAGGAGGCTTGCCAAAAACGGGTAGGACTGATCCAGTGGGCATGGCAACCCCATAGAAAGTATATATCTATAATATTAATAGGCAAGACCATTTATTATTATCGATGCTACGGTATTTTAATACTATTTTGACCATACATACATGCCTCATTTGAAACCTATTTCTTTTTAGCTGTCCACCGATTTTTAAATTTAAAATTTTTTTGGAGTAAACTGCATTTAAAGTTGCTACTAACACCTACATAAAATTATATAATCCTATGTGTGTGTTTATTAAATTTGTTAATGTGTTTGTAATAAAAACGAGTTTGTTTTTTGTGTTGATTTGTGAATTGGCTAAAATTGATTAGCATACCTTTAGGGTCTTTATTTAATGAAAAAATAAAATTTCTTAGAATTTACACTCGAATTTCGAGGGCTGGAATCTGCTAGTTTATATTAATATATTACTATGGTATTGAAAGGTTTGAGCATTATTTAATAGGTTGAACAGTTATCTATCTTATGCCTTTTAACTTATTAGATTATCTCTATTGGTTCAAAAGTTATGATTTTTGCAACGAAAAAACTAAAATGGCGCCACTGTGCGTCGACTAAAGGTGCGTGAAATGGTAGTCAAAAAGTGTCATAGCATCGCATATTGACCGAAAATTTGGAGATAAGAAAGATTTCCGCAAGACGAGTGCCGTATTACTCACAAAATAACAAAAAAAGTGTCGTAAAGATGTTTTAATATGGGTTTTTGGCGATGTTTCACTGCAATAAAGCCGATTTTTTGCGTCGATTCATAATGGAACACCTGAGATAAAGAAACAGTCAAAACAGCAGACTGGGAGAATCGTGTCCAAAGAAGGCGAAGACAGTTCCACCTCTGTTTTTTGATGCGCGTGGGTTTATTTTTATTGTTTATCTTCAAAAAGGAAAAACAATCAACGTCGGTTTTCACGCTAACTTAATAAAGTGCTTTAATAATGAAATTAAGGAAAAAGGCCATATTTGGTGAAAAAGAAAGTGTCTTGTCATCAAGACAATGCAGCAGTTTACACATCCACTATTGCGAGTGTCAAAATCTATGAATTAAAGTTCAAATTGCTCCATCGCGCATCTTTTTCGCCAGATTTAGCTCCCTCGGATTATTTTCTATTTCCAAACTTGAAAAAATGGTTCGGTGCTAAAGGATTTCCCAACAATAAAAGGGTGGAGTCTGCGATTGATGGCCATTTTCTCACTGCTCTGCCTGTCAATTATTTTAATACTTGTTCACATTAAATATTAATAGGCCAGGCGATTTCTTGTTACCGATGTTTTGTTCTACCGTTTTATCCCGATTTTGACCAAACGTATATTATTTGAAAGGTATTTCTTTTTAGCTGTTCACCAGATTTACAAATTTTTAAATTTTTTCCTTTATTTTGAGTAAATTGCATTTAAAGTTGGTACTAACACATACACCAAATTGTACATATGCTAAGTGTATGTTTATTAAATTTGCTAAGGTGTTTGTTAATGAGTTTGTTATCTTCATTCACAATAATAATAAACCAAAAAAGTGTTGGTTTGTGAATTGGCTAACTTAAGAAATAAAGTTGCCTAGAAATTGCACTCGAATTTTGAGCGCTGGAATCTGCTAGTAGTAATAATACCAATTTTTATCTCTTGACAGTATAATTGAGTAAGAACATTAACATTTTTTTATTATTAGATTTTTAATGGAAGCACACCGATATCTTATAGTTTTAAATAACTTTTAACAAAAAAAATAATTAAAAATTAATATATCTGATGCGGTGCTGAAAAATTTTCTAACTCATAACGTTTCGTAAATTTCTCTTAACGATTTGATTGAAACTCGTTTTGAACATAAATAACCCTAGAATGGGTTGAAGGTGAACGTTATTTCAAATATCATATATGATGAGAGAGAGTAGGGTAAAAATATTTATTAACTGCCCTTTCATAATTTTATACACTGTCTAAAACGATTATAAACTTTGATTATTTTTAGTTATTCTAATGTCTACCGAAAAATTATACCTCTTATCCAACATTTAATTATAATTAGCATGTCTACCACTTAAGTTTTTTTTTATCGAAACCACTGTGCAGTGATATTAAATGTGTTGTTGTGAACAGATATTGCCTCATCATTACGACGATGCCATACAGCTTTTTTGAACTGTTATGAACATGTTACATTTTTGGTACCATCTACGTTTTACCCTCTTCTCTGTTGTAGCTTTTTTTTTCATTTTCTGTTATTATTTATTAATTTTATTTTAGGTTTGCAGTTGCCTGCACAAAGCAAATAAATTGATGGCTTGCTAAAAATAAAATCTCCTATAAACAAAATAAAAACAAACCCGAAATTTTAACTTTTTTTTTTGGAAAAAAGCTTTTATTTTTGCAGCAAAACCACAAATGTTGGCAAAGCAGCTGGCTAAGAAAATAATAAGAAAAAACAAAAAAAAAAAGCGGCAGCAGAGCTTAGCTTAATGCAATACAATACGATGCGATAACGACAGCTGTTAAGCGTTGTGCCAGCCAAAAGCAGTCAGCAACGGCAGTGAGCGTTATGCTCATGCGTTTAGACTTCTTTGAGACTCGACTCAAGAAGGTCGTTTGAAATATTTGAACGCTTTCAGCATTTCTTTTTGATAAACTCTGTTAAAACTGAAACGTAACTTTCTGGCTAAGCATAGATGTTGGATTAATTTGTTAATTTCAAACGTTAGTACCAATTTAAACGTTATACACGGTAAACGGTAGCGCAGAGTTGGAAAAAATTTCGTGTAAACTGTAACGTCTTTTAACTAAAGTGGATTAATTCGTTAACTAGATTTTGTTAAAAAATAAGTGTAAGTGTAAATTATTAAAACAAAAGAAATTAATAAATTTTATTTAAATCTATGAAAATCTATAAAACAAAAAAATTTTAAAAATTACAACAATTTTCAAAACAAACAAAACAAAAAAAATCCCTTAGTTAATAAAAAAAAAGTTTAATAAAAAAAAATACCGATACAATGGAATTTATTTTTTTTTACTAATTTGTTTTTATGTTTGCTACATCGTTGACGTTATGTTGTCGTTATCATTGTGTTGCATGTTGTTTATGTTCAAAAGCCGTTAAACTTTAGAAATTTGAAATTAAACAAAGCAACATTTAAGTGGTTGGAGTAGAGTTGTATCAGTATGTATGAATATACTTTGTTTTTTTTTATAATTTTCGATTTTTTTTTTTACATTTTTTTATGTTGACAACAATTGCAACATATTAAAATCGACCGATTATTTTTATTTGTCTTAACCACATACAATTGCAGAAAGAAACAGATTTTGTTGTTAAAAATGCAATCCATCCACCATTTACATGCAAGTAAATGGTGGTTTCATTTTCTATCAAATTGACCGAACAATTTGCATTTTAATCTGTTACATCGATAAGTTGGTATACGGTTTTTATTGGCAAAAGAAATAAACACAAATATTGAATACAAAATTGGATTAATTTTGTATAACATTATAATGTTTATTAATTATTTAAGACATCTCAAAAGCGTTTAATGAAGTATTTTTTTTTAATTGTGTGCAGGATATTGAATGTTTAACAAGTCCTGTTTCCATTTGGTACTCGGTTTTTTGAAGTTTTTCATCTTAACTATAGATCCAACAAAATGTATTTTGGAAACTTTACTATTTTTTTTCTCGAACTTAGAAAAATCTGTAACTTTAAATTCGTTTAAACTAAAATACGAAAATAATTATAACAAGTAAGAGTATTAAATTCGGCTGTGCCGAATATTTGATATCCTCCACCCGTGTTCTAAACACAAGGTTGTTAACACTAAGAGACAAAAAAGGGTAAAGGTAATGTGGAATACATTATCATGGTTAGATTTTTAATAAGATAATTATAAAGATTTTAGATATTTTCGTGATTTTTTAATTGAAAGCGATAATTATATGTACTAGCAGATTCCAGCCCTCGAAATTCGAGTGCAAATTCTAGGAAATTTTATTTTTTCATTAAATAAAAACCCTAAAGGTATGCTAATCAATTATATACCAATTCACAAATCAACACAAAAAACAAAGTTATTATTATTACAAACGCATTAACAAATTTAATAAACGCACACATGTATTAGTAGCAACTTTAAATGCAATTTACTCAAAATAAAGGAAAAAATTTACAAATCTGTAAATCTGCAAATCGGCTAAAAAGAAATACCTTTCAAATAATATACGTTTGGTCGAAATTGGGATAAAACGGTAGAATAAAACATGGGTCACAAAAAATCGCCTAGCCTATTAATATAATAGACAGATAACAGGAGTAAAATGTAAATATGTACATACAAATCACATTTTTGGTTGTTTGTTTATTAGCGATGTATACATATTTTTTTTTTGCTTACTGTTGTTCACATGTACAAAAAATATAAAAAAAAACAAAAGGAACAAGCCATTAAAAATATGTATGCATCGCTTATAAGCAGATATGCAAATGTTCTGTTACGTATAAACATTTTTTATAATTTTATATGAAATTTTATCGGAGTATCTTTACATTTCCATATGTCATTCCTCGGCTATGAGGCCTAGAGGCTCCAAATGCAATACCAGACTGCTGCAGATTATAACGCACATTTTAAGCTTAAGTAGTATAACCTAGTCCGCCTATTGCGGACAGGAGAATGTTTTCATTAGTCAGACTGACGGACATCGCTAGATCGACTTATCCTTTTATAAGGCTCAAGAATACATATAGTGTATGGGGTCCGCGGAATTTATTTCGACGAGTTACAAACGGATTGAAAAACTGATATATACTCTCAGCACAGCGGTGTGGCGGATATAATAATGGGTGTTTACTATAAAATAATTATACTTCTCCATATGGCCATTTTCAATGAATTCGTTTAGATTTGAATTATAAGCTTTCTCAAACTTTACAATTCCAGCAATTTCTGACCCTTTGACGACCGAATTTAAACCGCAGGAAAATTTGCGACCACTATGTGGTTTGGGTATAATGACTTTGTGCTGCTGTTTGTAACTACCAAAAATCTTTGACCCAGAACCAGCTTTTATTATACCGATCGACCCAGAATCACTTTCTGAGTCGATTTAGCGATGTCCGTCCGTCCGTCTGTGTGTCCATGTAAACCTTATAATCAAATAAGAATATATTTTGATGAAATCTGGTATATAAGCCTTTGTCGGTCATAGGATGAACGCTATTGAAATTGGTGAAATGCAGTCCATGTTAGAACTTAGTCTCCATACAAACGACCCCTATGAAATCGACATAAATTTTCATAAGATCCAAATTATCATATAGATCTCTGTCAAATTTGGTTTTTATGTGTTTATTATAACCATTAATCAGTATTCCAAAAATAATCCATATAGGGCAATTCTTAGTCATAGGCCCCATATAGACCTGCCTCCCGATCTTCACTTAAGTCTATCAAAAAATAAAAATATTGCAAAGATTTTTTTTCAAACTTGGTTTGAATATAAGTGACTTTACCGAATATGGTCAGAATCGGTACATTTTTCGACCTAGTCCTCATATAAATATAGCACCCGATATGAACTTTTCAATATCTGCAGCCAAAGAAATTAATAAAAATGCCACTCAAATTTGGTTTATGCTTATTTTCTATATCCAATTAGTTGGACCGAAGAGATAGGGTCTCTGAACCATGGTGTAGAGTATCATATCGTATAATTTTCTTACTTGTTTTTTTTCGCGGATTCATGACAATTGAACCAACTTTTCTAACTAAAAGTCTTGTTAAAATATATTTTTTTTACACTACTTTTATGAAAAAAAAACAATATACATATGTCCCATTGGTCATCAGCGGTCAATATATGCGAACAAGAAATTTTACTTTTTTCAAAGCGAGTACAGTGTCCTTTGTTTTTATTCTTCCGTAAATAACTGTTTTTTTTTATTATTATTGTAACTATAACACCTAAAAAAATTGGCCAATCCAATAATTTTAAAGTTTGCTGAACTTTACTTTCGATTATATCAACTGAGATTTAATAACAGCAAATCAATGACTGTTATGATAAAATATTTACTGTTGAGATAACAGAATTGCAATCGTTATGAAATATAGAATATAAAATTATTAAATTCATTGCAATTTGGTTGGCAATAAATTCGGTAGCTATAATGAATCGGTCTTCTGTGTGTAAATCACACAATTTAAATTTTTATTTATTTTTTATTTAATCTATAGTCTATGATGTTTTGTTCTACTGTTTAATCCGATTTTGACCAAACGTATATTATTTGAAAGTTATTTCTTTTTAGTCGTTTTGCAGATTTACAGATTTTTAAAACTTTTCCTTTGTTTTGAGTAAATTGCATCTAAAGTTGCTACTAACACATAAATAAAATTGTACATATGCTATGTGTGTTTTATTAAATTTGTTAATGTGTTTGTTAATGAGTTTGTTATTTTCATTCACAATAATAAAACCACAAAAGTGTTGGTTTGTGAATTGGCTAAGTTGAAAAATAAAGCTACGTAGAATTTGCACTCGAATTTCGAGCGCTGGAATCTGCTAGTACATATAAAAGTTCTGTCGTGAGTGTTATATGATAAAATCTCCGCGTGTAGTTTTTATAATTTAATTCACAATAAACCACTCAGTTGCCTTCAATATAAGGGCCAAAAACGAGCAATATATCTATATTTTTTTTTCAGAGCAATGTGTTGAGGGAGAGTCTTTTATGGATGTTTGACTTAAATTTTATTCAATTTTAAGTGCCAGGGAAGACATGTGCGGGGAATAATTCCACATAAGGCTAATTAGACTTCTATACGAATTTTCTCCGTAATGCGTTGTGGAGTAGGATGTGTATTGCTAGATAAGCGGTTAGTATGAAATAATAAAACCCGGGCACAAGGCATGGGTACACTTATTTCAGAAGAACATTTTCCATGTAATTGAGTTCCCGAGTCAATTGAGTTGGATACTCCATTGTCATTAATAAACACTAACGTCTTTGTATACGGTAAACGGTCCAGTAGCTTTAAAATAGACTTTGAAGCTTTTGGCCATATATGGGAGTTTTATTGTCAGTCAGTAACTAGACTCACTAAAATGGACAACGTATATGGAATGATGTGTTGTTTGTACAACAAACCGCATAAACATTTTTGTTTCACCAAAAGATCGAAACTGCTTTAAAACTTAACATCGTTTGTTGGAATTAACTTATCTTTTCTTTGCCTTTTAAAGCGAAATTTAACAATTGATTTAAGGTTTGCGCACATAAAAATTGTTACATAAATAAATCGCAATAATTTTTAAACAAATTCAAATTCAAATTCAAATTTTATTGAGTCTTAAAGAAAACATTACAATGATATATAAAAAAAAAAAATGGAATAAAAAAGAGTACCTTAGAACTATAGTGCATTATTCTAATAAGATTGGATGTGAGGTGCTGCTTGCTGCTAGTGTTTTATATTTTCAATTGGAGTTAAGTGAGTAGGTTTGTTTGCTCCCGACAAAATATAAGATAACTTGAGACGTGTGTCTCGGTAATTTTTAAACAAAATAACTAAAAATACAAACACAAAAAAAAATAAATAAATAAATATATATATATATATATATATATAAAAGCGCCCTAGTAGGTGAGTAGGTAGCGTGCTCGCCTATCATGCGGGGGCCGTGGGTTCGATTCTCACCAGAGGCTTTGGTCTATCGCTGCAAAAACCAGCCAAATGGCCTTTGTCACCCGGCTTATCCCTGGACCCAAATTAGAATACAAATTTACTTTGTATTGTAATTAATGTAAAATAAAAAAAATTAAAATTATATACATATATATGTATATATATATATATATATATATATTATTTTATATTATATTAATAGGCAAGGCGATATCTTGTTACCGATGCTACTGTGTCAGTTTTATTCCTATTTTGACCACACATGCCTCGCTTAAAAGGTAATTCTTCTTAGCTGTTCACCAGAATTACAGATTTTAAAATTTTAATATTTTTGGGGTAAACTGCATTTAAAGTTGGTACTAACACATAAATAAAATTATAGAATGATATATGTGTGTTTATTAATTTTGTAATGTGTTTGTAAAAAAATGATTTGCGAATTGGCTATAATTGAATAGCATAACTGTAGGGTCCTTATTTAATGAAAAAATAAAATTTCCTAGAATTTGCACTCGATTTTCGAGGGCTGGAATCTGCTAGTATATAACATTTTGCTAAATTAATTTGTTTGTTTGAAAATTTTATGTTTTTAAGGAATAAGCGCTCCTTATTTTAACTGATACTCTCTGTCTGTCTGTTTGTCTGCCATGGGGCAACCCCATTCCCCCTTATCCAATTGATCTGAAATTTGGCCCATAGTCTTGTTGTGACTATAGATTAATTTTGGTGTAGTTACGCACAGTCAAGCACAGTCATGGAGTGATTTAAAACCCATTTCCCCTTATCCGATCGATCTGAAACTTGGTCGATAGACTTGCTGTGAAAAAAGCTTAACTTTGACATAGTTACGCACAGTCACGGATAGATTAAAACCTCACTTCCCCTCATCCGATCTATCTGAAGCTTTGTCAATAGACTTATAGTGGCCAAAGCTTAATTTTAAGATAGTCGCAGATAGTCACACATAGTCACGCACAGTCACGGATCGGATTAAACCCCATTTCCCCTCATGCAATCAATCTGAAACTTGATCCATAGACTTGTCGTCATCAAGTATTAAATTAAAGATAGTCACGCATAATCACGCACAGTCACGGAGTGATTTAAACTCCATTTCCACTCATCCAATCAATCTGAAACTTGGTCCACAGACTTGTTGTGACCAAAGATTAATTTTAAAATAGTCACGCAGTGCGACTGTGCGCGAGAGATTCAAAACCCATATGCATAAGGAAAGAAAGAGTAAAAACTTTGTTTTTATGGGTTAGATTATTTTATACTATGTTCAGTGATCCTTTTGCTGACCAGAGACCATTCCGACCAGAATATGTGATATTGTTGGTGATTTGCTTTGTGTTCTGCATCACTTTTTTTGGCAAGAGAAAATATCTTTATTTGGCCCTTAGTGCTGCAGTTGGGTTGAATTGCATCTCTTGGCTCGAAATTTACATAATTTGTTTCGCCCGTTCAATAGCGGATTTTGCTTTCTGGACCTATGTCCAGAAATGATCTGTCATTTGCAAAAAGTGTGGTATTGCATACGACTTACTCTGGACCCTTAGTTCTGGTTACTTCGATGGATTTGAATAACTTGAAACGAAATTGACATTACCTTTTTGTACCATCCAACAGGCGATTTTTTGTACCGATACCAGGTTGGAGCTTAATGTAGTTCTTTAGTTAAATTCAGTGAAATTAAATGGCACACATACATACGTTCATTTTACATCAGGCTCCAGTATGAAAACGAATAAACTAGTTTGAAATATCATTATAAAGGATTGTTCCGCGACACAGACATTTTGATCTAGTAGATCCAATAACATCCAAGATAACGTCTTTTAAAAATGGTGGGAAAAAATTATATTTTTTAGGTTAGATTAACCTTTTTAGCCTCTGAGACAAATTAGTTGGTATAAACTTAAAATCCACAACTTTTCTGTAACGATACACGTCAGTATAAGAATATAAAAAATATAAATATAAACAAAAAAAATAAATAAAAATGGAACATATATAAACCATTGATCGTCAAAGGGTTAAAATTTGCTACAACTTTAGTCCAAAAGTTGAGCCCAAAAGGAATTTAAAATTAGTTGGAAGCTTTAGATTTATTTTTTTTACTCTCTTTTTCTTAACTCGTAGTGCCTGCTTGTCCAGAACTTTAGATCGATTTTTACCCTTTTCCCGTGAGCCAATCGCGACGACGATAAAAATGATCTGACACATTTTTTTTTTGGAAAAAATTTTTTTGATTTTTGACATATCGCAACTTAAATGCAAAACACTCACAACTCAAAGTTTTTATTTGTGGAATTAAAATATAATTTTGAGTTATGACTCTCTGACTGAAATTTTTTCATTTGGCAAGTGATATTATCTCAAGTATGCCCCAGATATAACAGCATTTTTCCTGTTATAGAAGACAGTTATGAGAAATAAATTTTTGCAGTAGATAGAAATGTGTACTGTGAATTAATTTGTGGAAAAAAGTCAATTTTGGAAAATTTTGAGTTGTGACTCTTTTGTATTTAAGCTGCGATATGTAGATGTTTTTCTAGACATGTTTCATTTTCAATCAATCAATTACAAGCAAATTACATGATGGTAAACCTAAAGGGAAAAAAGGGAGTATAATAAAAATTTGGTTTTTATGGGTTGGTTTTTTATGAGTAAAAATACTCTATTTTTATACATTTTTGTCATATTACACAAAATTTACCGCCAATTTAAGATAAGAATTGATTAACTGACTCAAGGAAAAAAATGTCTAAATAATTTCTTTAAAAAAGAAATTTGTAATAAAAATTTTCAAAGATAAAAATGGTAATTATGCCATAATTATTGCAAAGAAGTCCAGTATTGATTTCTTCGAATAATGAAATTGAATGTAGTCTAAAAAAAAAAACAAGTAAGAGTGTTAAATTCGGATATGCCTGATCTTTGGTATCCTCCACCTGGGTTTTAGAAAAGAAAACAATTTGATAAACTTAATACAAAATTTTTACAACAGAAATACTAAATTTTTAGCTTTTGTTTAGAGGTGTCTCCATATTTAAGGTCATATCTTGCAACAATGATATCGGATTAACCCCATATTAAATACAAAGCTGCTCGAAATAATGAAAAATAATATTAATATTTACCCAGGACATTGGTTTAGTTTGTGAATAAGCGTGATTTCAACAGACAGATGGACACTGCTATGGGGCTGCAAATTTGAATAAATGAATATTTTAATTTCCTTTCTAAATTTACACAAAAAGGTTAAAGTTCAGTATAAGAAGCATAAAATAGCAAAATTTAGTTTAAAAAACAAATTTTTGAATAACGAACTATTTTCTAAGGTAGTTTGTTCAATGTTTTCAGTCATTGTTTCAGATTTTTCATTAACTCAAAATTCAAATCTCAGCTGGCAAATCTATGTTGTCTTATTGTAGCTGGAATAAATTTTCTCGAATAATATTTGTACTGTTCGAAGTAACCTCTTCCAATATAACTTTAAAAGTGAAATGAAACTTTTATAAATTATTTATTCCATGTGGGGTTTCTTTGCAAAAAAAAAAGTTGCTAAAAACATTGTGGATTTATGTAATATTGTACGAGCAACAAAACAATTCGCCCACATTTATTTTTCACTTTCAATTGAATGTATATAAGTAAGTTATGTAAAATATTATGAACATCGTCTTCTCTTAATTATACCAAAATCATCAGACAAATATGGCAGATTTATTTTCTTCTTTTTATACAAAATTATATAAAAAAAAATTTAAAAATTATGTTGATTGATGTCTCATTAATTTATTAAGTTTAAAAGTTTTCAGACAATTTATTGCTATTTTCAAACAAGGAATTTGGGAATCCCCAAATTTTTAAGACTTAAAAAAGTATCAAAGTAATTATCAAATGAGTGAATACTCGTATCGTAATTTTAGCAAAAATGCATCAAACAAATATATTATTTATGCAAAAATGTGTTTTTAAGAGAAAAATATGATGGCAGTCCCAGAACAAACCGACTGACAAAGAGAACACAAGAAATTTTGAAAAAAATTTTCTTTATTTGTCAGTATAATTTCATTTTACCTCGATATAATTTTCCCACCGATATTCAATACCTTCGATACGCTGTTTGTAGTAAGAACTGTCTGGCTCCTTAAAATAGCCATCAGCACTTCATTGTTGGCAAATATTTTACCGCAGAGCTATTTTTTTAGTTTAGAAATAGAAAATAATCCAAGGGCACTAAATCTGGCGAACAAGGTGCGCAGTGAAGCAATTCGAACTTAATTTCATGAATTTTGGCCATCACAATAATAGAGGTGTGGCATGGTCTATTGTGTTACTGATACAATACTTTCTTTGTCACTTAAACGCTGCAATAAGTTAGAAAAATACTCGTCGTTGATTGTATTTCATTTTTGATGATAATCAATAAAAATTATCCATCGCGCATTACGAAAATTAGACGTTCTTTTGTCTCAGGTGTGCATTGGTGGACCCATATCTCACCCATGGTTACGACCCGACGCAAAAACTCGGTTCCTTGCGGTGAAACATCTCCAAACACTTTATTAAAACATCTTCATGACCATATTTTTGTTCTATTGTAAGCAAACGTGCCACATATTTTGCGGACAGCTTTCTCGTCTCTAATGATTCTGCCAATATGCGATGTACTACACTGTTTGAATTGCCTATCATCTCAGCTAGCTCACGTACCTTCAGCCGACGAATATCCAATAGCATTTTATGGATTTTCTGACGTGGCCACCTCAATTGGTCGACCACTGCAGTGTTTGCCTTGGCAGCTCGTACGGCCTCGTTTAAGGAAGGAGCAGACTCCCCCAGAGTATAATCTAGTTTGGCTTTAATATTGGTTGGACTGAGATCTTTCAAATGAAAGCATTGTATTAGACAACGGTGACCAATTTTTGCATGGTTACAAATTCACTGAGATCGTTTACTTTTGATCGCCCCAAACAAAAAATACAAAACAACGTGGCCCATTAAAACTGAAAACAAATGTTTTATATGGTTGCCACTTGTCACCAAAGTATTTTTTTCAAACTACTTCTGCCATCTACACGTCAGGTCGGGTTGTTCCGCTATCTTATATAAAATCAAATATTTTTTTCATCATCAAGGAATTATTATGGCAATAACTTCCATGTTTTCAGAGATGTAATACAAGTCTTTCTAAAGGAATCACTTTTGCTTTGACTCCAAAGTAGCAGCACATGAAGATTTTCTGTCTCTTAAGAAGTTGTTTCTAGCGAGTTCCCAAAATCCCTACATAAAATTATTGTGACAATCTAATCATGGCATCTGAAGAGGCTCTAAAACACATTTCTTCACATGCAGAAGATCAACAAACAAAAAAAAAATCATATTTTCATTAACTCATGAGCACCACTTAGAATTAACTTCCCAGCATCCATAAAAAAACTTCCATTCTATAGTAACAGATAAACAATGCAATAATAATAAGGAAATTATAGGATCTAGAGTGTACATTTTTTGATGTGTAAACATCGATGCGCTGAGGGGGGTAAAAATCTATTTCACAATACAATCACAAAAACAGCGTAAGGCAAAATCGGTGTGAGGTATATGTAAGTGTATTGGTGCAAAGATTATGATTTAAATTTACTTAGCTGATTCAACAACCAACAGAAAGCGCCATGAATGTATAGCAAACAAATGCAACCATCAAGTATAACAACCATAGCAATTGCTTGCTATACTTAGATGGCGCTTACTGTTTGATTTTAATTGTGTAAATAGATGTTTACACATCTCCCCTGTGATCGGACTGACAGTTTTTTTTTTTTTTTTAATTAGCTTACAAAAAGGTACTTTTTATGGTTCTAATCAAGACTTATTAACTTATGGACCTTTTCCGAACATCCTTCCATTAGGGATTTTATAGTGGTTTCTTTCACTTTTTCCTGTCCTCGTTTAAACGCTTCCATATATTGGCACACCTTTTTTGTGCTCTTTAACTCTTTTTTCATATGAGTCCAATATCTCCCCACTGGCCTATGATCCGCACAGTTTGGAGAATTTGCCTCTCTTGGTATAAAAACCACGTTATTGTTCTTGTACCATCATGAGCCTTCTTACCGTAGTGACAGGATGCCAAATCGGCCCAGAAATATTTGGACACATTGTTTTGGCACATGAGAGGAAGAAGAAGTCTTCTTTGCAAACATTTCTTAATATTAATTTCGGTATTTAAAGAGCCCATGACTCGCTTCTTTTGCCGCAACTGCATATTGATTGTCATACCAGGATCTTTTTTGACAATTTTGTCCTAAACTTATCTTTGGAATTTCCTCGGTAGCTGCGAAAAATCTGCTGCTACATACATTATGGAGTAGGAGCATTTTTTATGACACATGATTTTAATTTCCGTGCTCTGTTTTTGGGTTCTAAATTTTTTGCAGCGTTCCAGTCTGGACTTTTTTGGACTTTGTACATGGAGTGAAAACTCCGTGGCCTAACGTAGAAAAACCAGCTTTTTGAAATGCACTTCTACCAACAATCCTCTAACATCTTGATACCCCTGAAAAAATACGATTTGTCCATATGTCGACATGTCTTCTTCATTTGAGGAAAATCTCTTTCGCTGGAGCCATTTTTTCAAGTTTGAAAACAAATAATAACCGCTGGGGTCAGATCTGGAGAATACGAGGGGGGGGGGGGGGTGGTAAGCAATTCGTAATGTAGAGATTTAAATTTTTCTAAAGCCAAAGCAGATGAATGCGCCGTTGCATTGTCATGATGGTTCACGGTTTTTTTTTCTTATTTATTATTTATTATTTTTTTTCTTAATTTTTTCATCCAATCTGTCCAATAACTCAACATAGTACTTGTCAGTTATTGTTTTTCCTTTTTCCAAGTAATCAAGAAATATTATACCATGTGCATCCCAAAAAAATACACTGGCAATTACCTTTCCAGCCGATTGTTAAGTCTTTGGCCGCTTTGGTCGGCTTTCGCAAGCTTGTAACCACTCCGCAGACTGCCTATATCAATTAATCCACGTGTCATCCATTGTTATAAATCGACGTAAAAATTCAGTATATACTTCAAACAACTCCAAAGCATACTTTGATCATGAACACGTCAGTTTTTGATCAACCACCCATCAAGCAGAGAGATTTTCATATTTAAATGATCATGTAATATATGCTGAAATCACTTTGTTGATATCTTTATGATGCCAGAAATATCACTCACTTTAACGTTTCGATCATCCAATACAACCAGATGCACTTTTCTTACGTTTTCTTCGGTAACTGCCTCATTTGGACGACCAGGACGATACGTTAAAATTCGGAATACCATCTTTTAACCATTGAACATGATGGCGAAGATTCACCATAATGTTTATCAATCCATTCTTTACATTGGGCAGCATTTTTTCTCACCAAAAAACAATGTTTAATCGAAACACGAATTCTTTGCAATCCATTTTTCCTCAAACTTAAAAAGCAGCATCATTTTTATAACGGTAACTTTTATTCTAATTAATGAAATGTCACGAAATTTTGACTCAATTTCTCAAACAGTTAGCCCTACGGAATAAACAGATAAAATTGGCGCTTGTCGCGCCATCTCTATGTGAAGCCACGAACTTCTCACTCGATGGGGTATGTTTTCAAATATACACTGGCTTTAAACTTTCGCATCAAATAGTCCGAGCACTGAGCTAACCGGGCTGCTTTCCTATCAGGTTTTTTTGGGAACTCTTTTCAATATTCTTTCTATTTTCTTGGTATTACGGACATAATGTGGATCTTTCATTCTTCCCGAACCATGTTTCCCGTCATGTTTCCTATGCTAATAATATAGGAGACCTTTAATACTTTGGGAAACTTTTTGTAGAATCAAGTTGGATTTTGTTGAAAATATTTAATAATTTAGAGTTAATCAGGGTTGCCATTAAGCACAATAACTGCCATATTTTGCAAAGATAACTTGATAAAAAAAAATAATAGAAAAAAGTTAAGCCTGCGAAAAAAGTTAAGAGAAAAATGTTCGACCTCACTCCTTAATTCATTTTAATATGTTAAAATTTTTCATTATATCCAGATCATTAGTATAGGATATTTTTCACGCCTTTGGATATTCTTTTTCTGTTGGGAAATACAATATGAAAAACAATACAATACAATACAATATGAAAATCTGGAGCAATCAATAGAAACAAGAAATTACTATAAATTTATTCTTTTAATGTTATTTAAGTGAAAGATTGTTCATTTCCTAACAGATTTATTATAGTCATACAGTAAATTTCTCCCGTTTATATTCAAAAGGCTTAGAATATTTTAGAGCCAATAAATCATTTAATTTCTGGCGTACAAATCGCAAAACGAGGGAGTGGTATATTGTAATTTCAATACAAACTGAAGTGTTTGCTTTTGTTTAGTTTAGTTACAATTGCAAATGTATTGGTAAAACTTTTTGCATGTAGTTGTGATTTTTGCAATGTGTGTTTTTTTTTATTTTTCAATTTAAGATGATCTTTTTTTGGGCTGAGTTTTTTTTTTCGTTCATCTGAACTTCTTAGTGCCAGCGCCAGAGTTTAAGTTTAAATAAAATTTATGGGAATTTCTTTGTGGTTGGGGTTTGTGTTGTTATTGTTGGTTATGTGTTGTATTATATGTCGCAGCATTTTGTTGGATACTTTTTTTACGCAAGCTTATACATACTTATTACAACAACAAATTACACATCATCCATCCATCTGCCATCTACTCTACTAATACTAACACTACGGCTACGACTGCTTACTGTCGACCTATGTATCAACTACCAACACACATCTATTAATTTACCAGTGTACTGACGAATTGACTGCCATGGTTGCCTGCCGGCCTGCAACAGATTTGCCTTCTTCTGTGCTGCCACCAGTGAAAGTGATTTAAGTTTTATTTGAATTTTTCAGTTTAATAATTTTACACTGCTCCGTGTATACAATTACAAATGTACTAGGGTGGCATTTTTTTGATGTGTGAAGAACATTTTCATTAAGAATAAATTTTAAAAGAATGACATCAAAGAGCGAAAATAAGAGTTATTTTAAATATTTTTAAACCAGAAAATCATATAGAAGTAAATGTGAAGTGTATAGTATTTATACTGACGAACTAGTCCACCTTTTAGTTTTAAAATTAAATTAATTTTATTTTTTTTGCGAGCGAAACCAAAAGCAAATATAAAAATAAGACAGCCGAAAAATCAACTTCATGTGAATTTTTAATTGCATTTAATACTAAATGACAACAAAAATATTTACATCGGTTCTCTCTTACATTGTTCAATATTTGCTAAAAAAAATAAAAAAATAAAAAAAAATATTAATTTTAACTGCTAAACAAAAAAAAAAAATAATCAACAAAGTTTTTATTAAAACTCTTTCTTTCCTTATGCACATGAGTTTTGAATCCCTCCGTGACTGTGCGTGACTTTGCGTGACTAGTTTAAAATCGATCTTTGGGCACAACAAGCCTATGGACCAAGTTTCAGATTGATTGGATGATGAGAAATGGGGTTTAAATCACTCCGTGACTGTGCGTCATTATGCGTGACTATCTTTAGTTTAATATTTGGTGACAAGAAGTCTGTGGACCAAGTTTCAGATTGATTGGATGAGGGGAAATGGGGTTTAAGTCGCTCCATGACTATAAGTGAGTATGCGTGACTGTGTGTGACTATCTTTAAATTAATCTTTAGTCACAACAAGTCTATGGTCAAAGTTTCAGATCGATCGGATGAGGGGAAATAAGGTTCTAATCTCTCCGTGACTATGCGTGACTATGTGACTATGTCAAAAGTAATCTTTTTTAGCAGCAAGTGTGTCAACCAAGTTTCAGATCGATCGCATAAGGGGAAGTTTTAAATAACTGCGTGCTTGTGCGAGACTACCCCAAAATTAATTTATAGTCACAAAAAGACAATGAGCCAAGTTTCAGATTAATAGGATGAGGGGGAATGGGGTTGCCCTATGGCAGACAGACAGACAAAGAGTATTAGTTAAAAGAAAGAGTTTAATAAATAAATTTAATCTTGTGACATGCCAAAAGGCAAAATTATTATGGTCCCTGAGTAAAATATAACAAAAAGGAAATCTGTAAACTTTTTCTTTTGGCTGCAGAAAAAATTATTCTGTGACTTATGCTAAAGGCAAGTAGTATAACAAAAACAAGTAAGAAAATTATAGTCGGTTTAGACCAACTATACGATATTCTATACCATGCGTTTAGAGGCCCTATCTCTTAGGTCCAACTAATTGGTTATAGAAAATAAGCATAAACCAAGTTTGAGTGGGTTTTTTTTTTATTAATTCTCATGCTTCGGATATGAAAAAGTTCATATCGGATGCTATATCTATATGGGGACTAGGTCGAAAAATTGACCGATCCTGACCATATTTGGTAAAGTCACTTATATTTTGCAAAAACATATACAAACCAAATTTGGGAAGAATCTTTGCAACATTTTTGTTTTTTGGTAGATTTTGTGAAGTTCAGGAAGCAGCTTTAGATGGGGGCTATGACTAAGAATTCTCCTTAGGGTTTAGTTTTCGACTACAACATACACAAACCCAATTTGAACGAGATCTATATTATAGTTAAGATTTTATGGCAATTTAAATCGATGTCATAGAGGTCACTAGCATGGGGACTAGGTCTGAATTTTCACCTATTGCAATAGGGTTAATCCTATGGCTGGTAGAAGCTCATATCCTAAATTTCATCAAAATATGTTCATATTTACGACCTGTAGTTTGATTACAAGGTTTGCATGGACACACAGACAGACTTACGGACGGGCATACATAGCTAAATCGACTCAGCGAGTCATTCTGAGTCGATCGGTGTAATAAAAGATGGGTCTAGGTCAAATATTTTTGGTAGTTACAAGCAGCAGCACAAAGTCATTATACCCAAACCACATAGTGGTATAGGGTATAAACAGCGTAACATGTAAGACGTAAGACAAAATCGGTGTGACTTTTGATTGTATGGATGAAAGAATTATGAGATGTAATAACCTTTTTGTCGCTGTTGAAATATGAAAAACAAAAAATAAAAAACGAAAATTAAAAAATAAAATATTAAAAATGAACAACAAAATATTAAAAATAAAAAATGGAAAAATAAAAATAAAATTGAAAAATAAAAAATTAAAAAAGAAAAAGGAAAAAAGAAAAATAAAAATTAAAAATAAAAAATAAAATATCAAAAATTAAAAATTAACCAGTTGAAATAATAAATAATAATAAATACTAAATACAGATTCCATATTCGAGTGCAATTTCTAGGCAGCTTCATTTTTTAACTTAGCCAATTCGCAAACCAACATTTTTATGGTTTATTATTATTGTGAATGAAGACAACAAACTCATTAACAAACACATTAACAAATTTAATAAAACACACATAGCATATGTATAATTTTATGTATGTGTTAGTAGTAACTTTAAATGCAATTTACTCAAAATAAAAGAAAAAATTTAAAAATCGGTAAATCTGCAAAACGGCTAAAAAGAAATACCTTTCAAATAACATACGTTTGGTCAAAATCGGGATAAAACGGTAGAACAAAACATCGGTTACAAGAAATCGCCTAGCCTATTAATATTATAGATTTTTATATCAGCAGAGCCCCTGCAGTTGATTGCTATAAGTGATACATATATGACGCTTTGTGTTTGATTTTAAAAAAGTGCCATAAAAAATCTTTAAGTACTAGATGTTTACACATCTCCCCTATGATACGACTCACATGTTTTTTAGCAAAGATTGTTGTAAATTACGAGATTTTTTCAATCTTTGTTCTAAGTGTGCGAAGTTAGCCCCCCATTTTTGGAAATACAATTTTTTGAAGATTGTTCTGAATTGTTCTAGGATTATTCTACAATGTTCCAAAATGATGAGATTCCAACATGTAATTTGTACTGGTAAATCGAAAAAAACCAATTTTAAGCATTGTCCCCCACTTTTGGAAAAAAAAATTGGCGGTTGTTCTAGGTTGTTCTAGTTGTTCTAAACATTGTTCCAAAATAGATATGTCGCAAACCGTAACGTACGCAAATGAGAACGAAAAACATTTTTCCACGATTGCGAAGTTAGCCTCCCATTTTTGGAAATAAAATTTTTTGAAGATTGTTCTACATTGTTCTACGATTGTTCTACATTAGCGGTATTCACATTTGGTGTTAAATTTACAACCCTGTTATATTTGCAACGATTTTATACTACAAAGCGTGAACGTCTTCTGTGTTGTGTATTGTAAACTAATGAATCAGCTGTTTTTTGTTTTGTTTTTTTTTTTATTAATTTGAAAACTTAAACTATCAACAAGAATTTGCAGATAAGTAAAATGCCCAAAATTACGGAAAAGGATAATTTATAAATTTTTTAGAACAAAATGTAGTTGACGAAATAGAATTGGCAGAGATTCTGGATGTTGAAGGTACGGTATTACTTGCAATAATAAAAACAATACAAAAATATAACTACTCTCCTTTTGTAGATACATGTGAACATGATGCCATTGACCACATTTTACATGAATTAGTTGATGACATTATTTTAGTTAAAGTGTACGGCCGCGGAGCTTGGAATTCGGTTCCAAAATCCATGAAGTGGTCACTAAATGTCTTAACCCAATTATATGACAACAGATTTTTGCAAATGCTGAGGGTTAGTTAAATTGAGTTTCATACACTGGTGTCTATGATTTCTGGAGGTACAGAATTTAACCAACCCCATTCATGTGAACAATTTCCAGTTGAGTACCAGGTAGCATTTGTCCTATACAGACTCGGGTCATCTGATACGTTTTTTTGTATTATTTTGATTCATTTACCACAAAATGAAAAATAAAACATAAACAATTGCTTTGGCAGCTCAACAATCAGCTTTTTCACTCTTTTAAATGTTTAGTCTTGTAGATGTACTACAGATTCTACCCTTGTACTTTTAACACAGCGTAGTAAAATTCAATTTCATATATTTTGTTGTTGTGGTGTTGTAAATAGTAGTAATTTTACTATATGTACAATATTTACAAGGGTTACAAGGGTACTTTACTACCAAGAGTTAAAACCCTTATTGTTCCAAAACGATGAGTTTCTAAAATGTAATTTGTACCGGTAAATCGATAAAACGAATTTTAAGCTTTGCCCCCCCACTTTTGGAAAAAAAAAATATCAACGTTATTAAACGATATCAATATTTTTATGTATCACGAAAGTTAACGTACAGATTCCAAAATTTCTTTCGTACAAGGTATCCTGAAGGTACCCTCAGATCGCTCTGAAACTTGGACATGTTATAGAGAGGATGTAAAATTAAGCGACTCGTATATTTGGGGTTGATTGAAATAGTGCTGACGGTGCCATTAAGGATACCTTGAACGAAAGAAATTTTGGAATCTGTACGTTAATTTTCGTGTTGCATGAAAATATTGATATCGTTTAATAGCGTTGATATCGCGGAAAAAATGTTTTTCGTTCTCATTTGCGTACGTTACGGTTCGCGACATATCTATTTTGGAACAATGTTTAGAACCACTAGAACAACCGCCAAATTTTGTTTTTTTCCAAAAGTGGGGGGGCAAAGCTTAAAATTGGTTTTTTTCGATTTACCGGTACAAATTACATGTTGGAATCTCATCGTTTTGGAACATTATAGAACAATCCTAGAACAATTCAGAACAATGTTCAAAAAATTGTATTTCCAAAAATGGGGGGCTAACTTCGCACACTTCTTTGTACTTCCGTTTTTTTTTTATAGATTTCGGAGGAAATTCTTGGTCAAATTCAGCATGTACAGTAGTATTACCACTTTTAGGTAAATCTACCGTCGAATTACATATTAAACTAGTACACTACTTATCTTTATACATAACGAATAAAAATTCTTCTTCCCAATCTTCATTGAAAGGGTATGTCTTTGATTTTTTATTAATACTCATTATGAACAAAATTTTAATTATTTAATTTATTTGCAGAAAATATAACATCTTTTCACAACAGAAAAAACACTACTAATATACATATTTCAAAAATCAAAGCTAAAGACTAACCAGCCTACTTAAATGAAATTTTAAAAATATATCGTTTTTTATTCGGTTTGATAAATCAGTATTTAAAAAAATCAAAACTTAAAAACTACCAGCCCACTTAAATGAACTAGGAAAAAAAAATCCTTTTTTGTTTATTCTGTTTGGTTTATAAATAAGAAATTATGTAGAAGTAACTTTAACTATTTACACTTTTCCTATTTATACTTTTAAATTGCATTACCAATTTGTATTCGAAAAATCAATAAGGCGATTTAAATTTAAAATTTAAGTTATCTCGGGATCGAGCTAAAATTTCTTGCCTATCAACCAGTAGATCGCGATCGACGTGTTGGGCACATCTGTTTTTGAGGATGTTTGTAAAACACAGAAGAGCTCTGAAGTTATTTCTATGAATAATAAGAAATAGTTGTTTATAGTTAATATAAGAGCTAGTTTATTAATAAAGCATATAAGAAGAAGTATTTTGTAACGTGACAGACATGACACTACCATTATTTTCAAAATTACTTAATTACACTTTTTTTTTTTTTTGAAATAGTAGGTATAAATAAAAATTATTTAACTTAAAATTTTAAAATTGGACCTAAGGTTGACCATTGTTTTTATTTAAAAAAATGTTTGTTGCCAAATGGTTACATCTATAATATTAATTGGCAAGACGATTTCTTGTAACCTATGTTAGTGTGCCAGTTTTAATCCTATTTTGACCAAACATCCCTCATTTGAGAGGTATTTCTTATTAGAAGTCCACCAAATTTACAGATTTTAAAATTTTAAAATTTTTTTGGAGTTATGCTTCTTTAAAGTTGCTACTAGCACATACATCAACTGATACAATGCTATGTGTGTGTTTATTAAATTTGTTTGTTCACTCACAATAATAATTGTGTTTAATTGAAAAATAATTTTGGAATTAATCAATAATTGGACATGAACCAATAAACAATAACGCAATCGATATTTAAAAAGTGTTGAATTGTGAATTGGCTAAAATGTATTAGCATACATTTAGGGTCTTATGAAATAATTTATTAAATGAAAAAATAAAATATCCTAGAATTTGCACTCGAATTTCGAGGGCTGGGATCTGCCAGTTATATATTAAAGGGTTAATGGATATTTTAGTCAACTGATCAATAAATATTTTTAGATCTAGTAGAGAAATTGGATTTCCTCGAACTCTTCAAAAAATTTGTTGAAGCAGATAACACCTTTTTTCGACTTGGTCCTCTTATAGTAATACCGACTAGACCGCTTATTCACACTTTACTATCAAAAATAATTGTTTTACGATTTTTTTTTTTTGGGTAAAACTAAGATTTTGTAATTTTTTTTTGTGATTTTTCTGTTAACGAAAGTAGTTTTCGGCAAGCTAGGAAGTAGTGACTGATTTTGTCTCTCCTCGGTTAAAGTAATTCAGAATTGAATAATCTAAATGGCAGCCTAATGCTTGTATCGTCATACGTACGAGTGTACAACAACTTTAGTGGCTTTTTATTTTACTTTTTACTGTTTAAGTACAATTCATTTAATTTGCTTTTTATTTTCAACAATTTATATTTCATTTTTGTTATTTTTTTTTTTTTATTATTATTATCATTTTTACAAGTGGTAAGCGTTTAAATTTGTACAAACGAGTGTGTGTGTGCATAGTACACATTCTCTTAAGCTTTGTTTTTTTTTTTTTTTTTTTTTTTTTGATATTTTTGTGTAAAAAAAAATATATAATTTGGTTTTGAGTTTATATTTGTTTGTTACACTTATTGCGCCTCTACATACAACTAACTAAACACATGTACTGACAATACAATGCCACATTTCTTTGAAACTAGAGGAGATTTGATGTAAAAAAAAATTTTTTAAATAAAACAAATGAATTAATGAAAACAAGAAATACAATTCAAAAACAAGTTTACTTTCATCTATTGAAAGTTTGTTAACTGTTTTTCTATGGATATGTATGTGGATATGGATATGGATGGTTGGGATATTCCATCATCCTTCCTTCTTGTTGAACTTGGTTTTGAAATTAATTGAGTTTGATATAAAAAAAATAATAATAATAGAAAGAAAAGATTACAAAGTAATAATAATTTGCATTGATCTGTTGCTACAGCAAAGTGATTCACTCGAATGGAAAAAATTGTAAAAAATTTTTTTTTTCAACGAATCTTTAAAGACTTTGAGATGAGCATTTAAGTTCACATCAATAAATAACAGGATTGTCTTTCTTTAATTGCAAACTCCATTTTGCTTTAAAAAACTTTTATTTTTATTTTTGTTATTTTTGGCATTTCTGCTCCACTGTGCAGAAGATATATATCAGTTTGTCATTCCGTTTGTAAAGCATCGAAAAATGAGTTTGCGGCCACAAACAACTTGATCCTTATAACAACTCAAGTCCGTCCGTTCGTCCGTCTGTCCGTCTGTCCGTCTGTTGAAATTACGCTCATTCACAACATAAACAATTTACCTGAGAAATATTAGTACAAAATTGTTTGGCATTACTTCGAGCTGGTTTCTTCTTAAAATGGGGTAAATCGGTTATCATTTCGCCAAGATATACCCTAAAATGTGGAGACACCTTATAAAATGTTAAAAATTGATTGGTTGTTTGTTGTAATACTTTAGAATTAAGATTATGAAATCGCTTACTTTTTCGTATAATTTGTTTACATTTATTACAAACTAGTGTTATGCTCTGACGACTACGACTTCCCTAGACATTTGATTTGTAGGTTTTCATAACCAATTTTTCCTACGAAGTTTATAAATAATAAAATTTTTCGGTCTTCCTACTACGGAAGAAGCTGCATATCAGAAAAATGTGAATTTTCCAAATTAAATCCGGCAAAGCTTAACGACTGGCCTTGAATTTAGAATATCATTTAGTAATTTATTATTTTGGCAATTTTTGATTTTGAAGATTTTGTTTTTGGCGATTTTTGATTTTAGCGATTTTCAGTTTTGGCGATTTTCCATTTTGGCGATTTTTGATTTTGGCGATTTTTATTTTCTGCGATATTGTTATTCGTGATTTTCGGTTTTGGCATTTTTTGTTTTTGCGGATTTTTCTTTTTAGCGATTTTCAATTTTGGCAATTTTTATTTTGGCGATTTTAGATTTTGCCGATTTTCGAATATGGTGATTCCGCCATATTTTCCACGACTACCCAAATTGGTAATTAATGTATTTGTCAAAAATTTCAAGACTGTCGCCTTTATAGTACTTCATATTTTTTGTATAGAAGGTGCCACGCCCACTAATCCTACTCCGCCCATTTTTATCTGAATACTTGCATTAATATCTGCTGGACTCGTACAAATTGTCAAGGCTTTCCCTTTTATAGTGCTCCAGTTGTATGAAAATATATATTTACCTTGTATGGGCGGTGCTACGTCCACTGCTACGCCCACGACCATGTTTTGTTCGACTAACACATGAATAACTTATGGGCTCACTTAAAATCCCAAGGCTCTCACTATTACGTACTCCAGGTATGAGATTTAATATTTTCTTTGTAAGGGGAGTGCCACGCCCATTAGTCCGATCCTACCCATTTTTGCCCAACTACTCAATGAATAACAGATGACCTAAGACAAATACGCAAATCTGTCTCTTGTCATAGAGACATATGATATTGAGTAATTAGTTTGTATGGGAGGTACCACGCCTACTTATCCGATCCCTCTCCATTTCAGGCATAGCTACTAACATTAATAATAGGTGATCTCACATAAATTATCAAAGCTCTCCCATTCATAGTAACCAAAACATATATGATATTAAAAATTCACTTTGTATGGGAGGTGCCACACCCACTATAAATATAAAAAATCTATAGCCTATAGACCCTTCGAGATACACAGCAAGAGTCTGTAAGGATTTCATGAAGAACGTTCTAATGGTTTAGCCTCCTATCAAATAGCAGATTCCAGCCCTCGAAACTCGAGCGCAAATTCTATAAAATTTTATTTTTTCATTACATAAAGACCCTAAAAGTATGCTAATCAATTGTAGCCAATTCACAAATCAACAAAAAACAAACAAACTCATTTTTATTACAAACACATTAACAAATTTAATAAATACACACATAGCATTGTATAATTTTATGTATGTGTTAGTAGCAACTTTAAATTAAATTTACTCAAAATAGAGGAAAAAATTTAAAAATCTGTAAATCTGCAAAACGGCTAAAAAGAAATACCTTTCAAATAATATATGTTTGGTCAAAATCGGGATAAAGCGGTAGAACAAAACATCAGTCACAAGAAATCGCCTAACCTATTAATATTATAGATACTATAGATAGTGCATTAAGTCAAGATATTAATGTAAACAAAAAGAACCCAGGTAATACTCTTGCATGTTAAAAATTGTTTTGAAATATAATTTATCTTAATTTGACAGTTTTTAACCTTCTTTTGAATTGTAGTTATGAAAAGCAATTATTTCTGGTTAGATCTGACTTTTTTTGTAAAATGATTAGATTTCAAATTTCACAACTTTCCTTAAACATAATTACGATTGTGTTTCTCAACACCATTGTAATTTGTAAAAAACTCATTACCGGCATTTTGCCACCAACACAAAAACAAAAATATAAAAAGAAAATAAAGATTATGAAATGTTTCCAAACATCAAAGAATCACCCTAACAATTGTAAATAATTAAAAAATTATCTTTAAAAAAAAATTGACTTGGGGAAGCCCTGATATGCATGACCATTTAAGAAATTGATGTCGCGGCATTGACATATATTAGTTTGTTATGCTAATACCGAAAAAAAAGAAAAAAAATCATAATACAAATAAGTGTTAAATAACTAAAACAACAACAACTACACTAACGAACCATTTACAAAATATGCTCATACGAACTAAATAAAACTTAAGCAAGTCAGTCATTATTGGTTAGAGCGATTATTGGGTAAGGTAAGTGCGTAAAACTACACAACAGAAACAACTGAACGTTCAAACACCTTTTGAAAAGCTGCCATAATAACAAAATAACCAAACAGCTCTGGTTTCAAAACGATAAAAATTTTAAAAATGCACAACACATTTTTTCAACGTAACTTTGCGCAGTAGCAACAGTTGAGCAAGACTTTTGAAAAATAAAATAAAATTGATAAAAAAAAAATAATAAATAAATGATAATAATAAAGACAACAAACTAAAACGACAAGTACTACCTTTAATATTTAAGAAAATTACAAGCAATTTTCTATTTTTTTTTAAGTACACACTTTTTTTGGGAAAATCAACTTTAGTTTTTTTTAACAACTTTGTATTTCTATTTTTTTTACTATTATTGATAATAATTATGCAATTAAAAGGCCATTCAAATGTAATAATTAAAAACTAATTTTTTTGTTTTATGTAATAATAAAAACAATTTAATAATCAAGCTACAAAGACTTAGTTTAGAGCAAAAGATGGGTGTTTTAATAGATTTTAATGGCAAAGAGAGTAAAAATGATGGCATGGTAAAATAAATAACTTTTTGGTTGGTTGACTTAGATGGATGCATGCTAAAGGCTACAGCAACAAAATTAAAAAAAAAAAAACAAAAAAATACGCAAAAGATATAAAATGAAATTATAAATATTACTTAAGAGCACAACAACAACAACAACAACACTTTTTGTTATAACAGCCAGCTGTTATAACATAAAACAAAATATTATGTTTATTTATAAATTTGTAGCTGCTTGTAGCCGAATAAATTCCATGTACAAATACAGTCAAATAAAGAAATAAAAAATAAATTAAAAAAATAAAATGAAAGACTTGAGCAACAAACTTAGTTTAAAAAAAAATTATTTAATTTAACCCATTTAATGGCGTTAAACGATCTGCGTTGGAGAAATGTTATTTTATATCGTCAAGAATTTTAAGATATTTGAAACAGTTTATTCTTTTAAGGAACAGCAGATGAAGTGATTTAGTGTGACGTGATTTTGTTTAATTGTGGAAAACAAATAGTTTCAATTTTTTAAATAGCAAATAGCTTCAGCAAATCAACTTAGACTAATTTTATCGAATTAAATCTTAAAATAATTAAAATTTTTTTCCTTTTTTAATAATTTTTTTAATAACATAACATATTCTTGGCTTATGGTTATTATTAATTAATAGAGAACAAGAGATGTGTACGTATGAGTGATACTTTAAAAATTAAATCCAACATTTATTTTTCTATTCTTTATATCGATATATTAATAATAATTATTATTTAAGCCTTAGTTAAAGAATGGAATGACAAATCATTAATGATTCTTGAGTTATACCTGAAAAACTAAGCAAACAAACATCAAGATAAGGAAAAAATTATAAAAGGTCATAAAAAAAATTTGGCCTGGAGATTTTACTCTACAGGCCTAGTTCTTTCACCCTGACTTGGAATTTCTCACCCCCTCTACAATGACTCTGAAAATCTTCAACAGTGTTATTAAATATGATTTTTGTTGCCATCACACTTTTACCTAAATAGAGTGCAAAAACCATTTTTTATATTTAAAGTATAAATTATAAATGCACATTGCAATTTTAACTAAATGAAAAAAAATCGAGTGAGTCCGACCACTGGGAAGATGTGTACACATATAGTAATTAAAGATTTTTTTATGACACTTTTTTACAATCAAACAGAAAGCGTCATCTATGTATCACTTATAGCAATCAACTGCAGGGGCTCCGCTAATATAAAATTTTTTATTATTATATATTATTTCAACTGGTTAAATTAAAATTTTTCGTTTTTTGTTTCATTTTTTGTTTTTCATTTTTAATTTTTTTATTTTATTTTTCATTTTTTATTTTTCGTTTTTCATTTTTTGTTTTAAATTTTTTATTTTTCATTTTTATTTTTTATTTTTCTTTTTTAGTTTTCATATTTCCTTTTTTTTATTTTTCGTTTTTCACTTTTTATTTTTAATTTTTTATTTTTCATTTTTCATTTCTCATTTTTTATTTTTCATTTTTTATTTTTCATTTCTCATTTTTTATTTTTCATTTTTCGTTTTTCAGTTTTCATTTTTGCGGGCCTTAGTTCTGGGCAGTTGGGTGGATTCGCATCACTTGGTACGAAATTAGTATAATTGTCGGGCCAAAAATCTAGATAGCTCATGTATAGCTCTGTTTTCCAAGCATTGTTTCTATGGTCACAAGCATTAACCGCCTAAATCGAAAATCATGCTTTCAAGAAAAATAACTTTTTATATAATGGGGCTTCGTAATGACTTAGGTCAGTATATTTTTATACCCTATACCACTATGTGGTTTGGGTATAATGACTTTGTGCTGCTGTTTGTAATAACCAAATATTTGACCTACACCCATCTTTAATTATACCGATCGAATCAGAATCGCTCTCTGATTCGATTTAACGATGTCCGTCCGTCCGTCCGTCCGTCTGTGTGTCCAAGTAAAGCTTGTAATCAAACTGCAGGTCGCAAATATTAATATATTTTGATGAAATTTGGTATTTGATTTTGATCTTTTATCGGCCATGGGATGAACGCTATTGAAATTGGTGAGAATCGGTCCATGTTCAGACCTAGCCCCCATACAAATGACCCCTATGAAATCAACATATATTGCCATAAGATCCAAATTATCATACAAATCTTAGTCAAATTGGGTTTGTATGTATATATTACATCCATTAATCAGTAATCCAAAAATGATCCCTATTGGACAACTCTTAGTCATAGGCCCCATATAGAGCTGCTTCCCGATCTTCACTTAAATCTATCAAAAAACGAAAATATTGCACTGATTCTTCTCAAATTTTGTCTGTATATATTTTTGCAAAATACAAGAGACTTTACCAAACATGGTCTGGATCGGTCCATTTTTGGGCCTAGTCCCCATATAGATATAGTATCCGATATGGTATCATATCTGCACCCGAAAAAATTAATAAAAATCCCACTCAAATGTGGTTTATGCTTATTTTCTATATCCAGTTAGTTGGGCCTAGAGAAAGGGTCTCTAGACGCATGGTATAGGGTATCGTATAGTCGGTCTAGACCGACTATAATTTTTTTACTTGTTATTAATAACTTTCTAAAAAATAGTGTTAGAGAAATGGGAATTTCACGTAAATTTTTAGTAGAATATGAAAACATACATAATTCAAATCATTCTTAAGTCGACTTAGGTGGTTATCGCTTGTGACCACAGATTTAATATACAAACCGATATTAATCGTATCTGTTTTCACAAACGAACTGTTTTTTTTTCTTTTTTCTACAAATACTAATAGCCCGCCAAAGTAAAAGCTTTTTCAGGAATATTAATATGTGTTTATTTGGGGCTGTGACAGGTATTATTTGGCTGACGGACTATGCTTTTCTCCTTAAGTTTATCACGTGTAACTGCCGATTATTGCCAAAGTATTTAGCGAATTAAAGAGTCTGAATTTGTTATACTCCAGAACCCTTTCTTTGCGATTGTATTTGGAACAAAAAAAATATGCAAATATGAATTAATAATTTGTTTTTTAATGTTATTTAATGGTTGAGTTAGAAATTAATCCGGTTCGAATTCGAATTATTCACTTTAGTTAAAACAAAAACATATATTTTTATCAGAAAAGTAATCTGTATTCTGCATAGCAAATTATGTACAGTTTATACAGTTTTGCCCAAAACTGAACTGATGAGAATCTAAGTATGAAATATTGATATTTAAATTTTTCTAATAGAATAAATTGTATTAACAAATTGTATTAACAAATTTTTGTTTAAAAATACCTGAGGTCATTGTGCTAAAGTATTTGTCCATTGAACCATTTACCTACCTTTTATTCAGCGATGTCAACTTAGCGCTTTTCGCGCTGGAATAAGCGCCTTTTAACTATCCAACAAACTAAGACAATAATTCATGTTAAAAAAATTGTACATATTTGAAGAACTGCCCTCCAAATTTACATTTTTTGGTCAAGGAGACTCATAATTGGTTCTCTTATTAGTCAGTAATACAGAAATTTTATGCCAAGATAAATAAGTTGATTAACAAAAATTCCAGCCATATGGCTTTCTATAGAAAGAGCTATTAAAGCCATTCTGGATATCTGACTTGAGTTGAAAACCGATAACAAAAATCGTTTGAGACGCACAATGCTTCGTCCCATGGACAAAAAAAAAAAAAATATTGCCTCAAATTGAGATTAAAGATAGATTTTTTGATTATAAGATCGATTTTTTTGAAAGATAATAAAGTAACTCAAACAAATATTAAAAAGATCTTTGGTCTGATTGCTTTTGTGGTCACGAGAGGGCGCTAAACTCAAAGAAGTTTATGCAAAAATGACATAACAGAAAAATGGGCTGTAATTGTTTCACGAAAATAATTCTTAAAAATTAGTTTTTTGTAAACTGGTTCGAATTACTCTAATATATTTGTAGTTAGATTAAAATATAGATTTTAGTATATGTTTACAACAATTAGTTTTATTTGCTCCGAAAAATACTTTTTTTTTTTGTTGAAAATGCAAAAATAATTACTGAAGTTTGATGGAATATAAAAAAAAATATATGGGGGATTTCATGTCAAGTGCACCAACTTTTGAAACCGATGTCTTCCGATCGGGATGCACCAAGGTTAGTCCTATTGGATAGTAGTTTAGATACAATTTTTCAACAAGATCGGTCCAGATCTCTCTGAGTTAGAGGGGATCAAAATTTGACATTTTGGCCAAACAGGTGTTTTTTCTCATTCATGTAACTTATTACCTATTGTTCCTAGAAAATTTTCTCCCAAAGAGTTTAGATAGCTATTTCTTCAATATTTCGGAAAAAAATACTTAAAAAAAAAAAAGATTTGTAGACTTTTTTTTTTTGCTAAATAAAAGCATTTTTTGCCTTTTTTTTTTCAAAAAGGGCATTTTTTTTTTTTTTTTTTATTTTTTCATAAGAAAGCTTAGGATTTTTCATTTAAGAGATTTTTGGTCGCTTAGTGGGATGGGAGTGGGACATCTATCAAAATAAATATTTTGTAACTCAAGACAACGGTTTTTTAATTTTTCACAAATGCACTATTTTGAATTTTTTCCTATTTGTGTGTAAAACCTTACAAATAAAACTTATACTGAGAAACTAGACAAATTAACCTTTCCGAAGGTATGTAACATATCTTCATAACATAACAGAAGAGAATGGTTATCTGTAACCTGAAAGAGTTATTTGCAACATTTCAATCTGAACACGAGGATGTTAGAATTGGCTTCACGAAATTAACCCGAATGAGGCCAAAACATTGCGTTTTGGCAGAAAGCAGCGGAACTCACACAGTATGCGTTTGCATTTACCATGAAAATGTTAAACTGATGTTGAAGGAAATCAACTTAAAGTATTTAACAGATGATTCGGCAAAAGATTTACACGATTACCGCGATTGACTTAAATTGACTATGTGTCCTAATGCAACAACTTCTTGCCACTTAGGTGAATGTACCAATTGCCCGAACACCACATTCATCAAAGAAAATTTAATCAACTCTTTAGATCGAGAATATATAGAGGAGGTCAAATTTGATTCTTGGATTCAGACAGACAGATGCACATTGAAAACTATCATTTTAATTGTGGATGATTTTGTGGAAGAAATGTGTACAGGATTGCTAAACTTGAGAAACCATGCCTTTTTAGTTAAAGAGCAATGGTCATTCTACAAGAATTTGAAGATACATTTGAAGTCTGGTGAATTCGTTATTTCATATGCTTTCGCAGAAAACTATAAATATGTTCTTCAGGATGCCATACAAGCATTCCACTTCAATAACGACCAAGCAACTATATTCACTGTAGTTATTTACTACATGAACGATGAAAAACTGGAACACAAAAGTATGGCAATCATATCCGACGATTTTAAACATGATACCGTTACAGTTTATGAGTACCAGAAGATAATACTAAAATATCTAAAATCTAATTTTACAGTAAAGAAGGTATACTACGTTTCGGACGGAGCTCGTCAACATTTTAAAAACAAAAGTCGCTTGGCAAATCTTATGGCCCATGAAAAAGATTTTGGAATGCGAGCTGAGTAGCATTTTCATCCTACTGCTCATGGTAAAGGAGCATGTGATGGTATTGGAGCAAACCTTAAAAGAAATGCAGCGAAGTATAGCCTCCAGTGCTCTCATCAAGATCGCATCTTAGATGCGACTGCTTTATTCCATTGGGCAAAGAGTTATTGTAAAGAAACTAAAATAGTTTTTAGTAGCAAAGAGGTTCATCAGGAAACATTGAAAACACTGAAGAGCAGATTCGATGCTGCGGTAACAATCGATGGCACCGCTCAATACCATGCTTTTATACCGCTTGTCGATGGAAGACTCAAGTTGAAAAAGTTTTCTGCCTCTATTCAATGCGATTTCTTTCCAAAGACAACAAATAAACCAGCAGCGAAATCAACAGCTGAACTTAGTAACGCCAAGAAAGGATTGACAAAAAAACGCAGTAAATAAAGGCGACAAAAAAGCTGGATGAAAGACTGGGTATTTAAAAATTTACAAGACTTAAATACTTCATCAGCTACAATAAATTAAGTATAAAAATAGTTATGATATAAATGGATCTAATGCCATTAAGATTAAATTTTAATAAATTATTTATCTTTTTATTTTTAATATTATTATTATATATTAATTTAATTATTATTAAAAATAATAAAAAATAATAATTTTTCAACATTTCTATAGAAAAAAAGGGATTTTTTCCTGAGGTTAACATATTCTGAGTATTACAGTATCAAGGGTATAAAATTTTAGTTAGCTATGTTACATACCATCGGAAAGTTTAGTTTGTCTAGTTTCTCAGTATTAGTTTTATTTGTAAGGTTTTACACACAAATAGGAAAAAATTCAAAATAGTGCATTTGTGAAAAATTGAAAAACCGTTGTCTTGAGTTACAAAACATTTATTTTGATAGATATCCCACTCCCATCCCACTAAGCGACCAAAAAGCTCTTAAAGTAAAAATCCTAAGCTTTCTTATGAAAAAAAAAAAAAAAAAAATGCCCTTTTTGAAAAAAAAGGCAAAAAATGCTTTAATTTAGCAAAAAAAAAATTTTTTTTCTTTTAAGTATTTTTTTCCGAAATACTGAAGAAATAGTTATCTAAACTCTTTGGGAGAAAATTTTCTAAGAACAATAGGTAATAAGTTACATGGATGAGAAAAACACCTGTTTGGCCAAAATGTCAAATTTTGATCCCCTCTAACTCAGAGAGATCTGGACCGATCTTGTTGAAAAATTGTGTCTAAACTACTATCCAATAGAACTAACCTTGGTGCAAATTTCATCCCGATCGGAAGACATCGGTTTCAAATTTGGTGCACTTGACATGAAATCCCCCATATATATAAAATTTGATACTTTATTTTCCTTTTTTGTAAAATTAGTGCTTATTTTTTATCACAAATTAAAAAAATGAGTTTTTTTGAAATACCTAAATTTATTATTTTTACTCAAATTTTATGTATTTAAGAGTGTTTAGTATTCAACTTATATCTATGATAACCCCTTCTATTTTTAAACTCTTTCGTTGAACTCGAACTCTCTATCTGTCTGTCTGCATTGGGGCAACCAATCCAATTGATCTGAAACTTGGCCCATAGTCTTGTTGTGACTATAGATTAATTTCGGGGTAGTCACCCACAGACATGCATAGTGACGCACAGTCACAGAGTGATTTAAACCCCATATCCCCTCATCCGAACGATCTGAAACTTGGTTCATGGAATTGTTTTGACCAAAGATTAATTTTATAATAGTCACGTAAAGTCACGCACAGTCACAGAGAGATTCACAACTCATATGCATAAGGAAAGAAAGAGTTTTAAAAAAACTTTGTTTTTTATGGGTTTAATTATTACAACGTTTTTAAGAAAAAGGATGTATGTCAGGTTTGCGAGTCCTATATCTTTGATTTTGTAACCAATTTATGAACTATTTTGACAACCTAAGTAGCTTTTATATAGGAGGTATACGTGTCCTTGCTTTATTTTTTTTTCTGATTTTTCATTTATACATGCGCTTCTATTATGAAAACCAATATAAGTCTTATTCTAATCATTTGGGGCGGTATAATTACATTTTTGTAATTCAGAAATTTATTTTTACTAATTTGCGCCATTGATAATAGTGTACCAAATTTCATTAATCTACGATAACTCCTAATTTTTTTCCATTCGTTATATGGGAACGAAGAACTGTGTGACGTTGTTAAAAAATATGCACAATGATTCGAAAAATTATATTTATACAGCGTCGTACAGTGGCACCATTTGAGTTTTTTCGTTGCAAAGATTATAACTTTTGAACCAAATGAGGTAATCAAAAAATTTGATCAACCTATGAAATTGGTATTTGAAAAGAGTTATACGCCTTTTAAGAGCCATAAGTAGTAGGTTAGAAACTTTGAAATTTGTGGAAAACTCAATTTTATGGGAAGTAAAATAAAATATTTTTTTTAAATTTTTGTTTTTATGTTTCTTTTCAAAGCCTTTTATGATTTAAAATTATTCCAGAAGATTTAAAAAAAAATTTTTTTTATTTATATTGTTCACAATCCATAAAAGAAGGTACATTTAAAAGACTAAAGACTTTATCAACAATTTTATATGAAAAACATACAATAAAGTCTACTTGAATTTTTTTTATTCTTTTCTTATTAAATAGCTCTATCAATAAAATCAAAAAGAAAGACGATCCATTACCTAGTTTTCGAGATACTCTATCTGAAAGCAGAGCAATTTACCTAAAAATGGTCTGTCTGGTTGTTTGAACACTGAAAATCAGTCAACTTTGAAGAGCTATATCTTCTGAATCAAAAATCTGATTGTAATAAGAGTAGCATATTTGAAATCGTTGGACAATTTCCTGTAAAATATGAATTTTTTGATTTTTGCAACCTCACTTGTTCTAAGGCGCCACTATGCGTCGTTGGTTCAATTTTATCAGAAGTACAAGAAGCGAATTTGGCATTTTAAGACAAAGCGCTTCATTAAAAAGATTGAAAAATAGGTCAAGTGTACGTACACATAAATTTGATTATTTGGGGGATGAGATTGAGCCAGTACTTAATGAAATTTTACATTTAGGTTATAGTTTTAAATTGGCCTGTTTTGATCATAATAATGAAGAATTATCATCTAATTCTAAAGCATTAAAAATATTGAATTGATGAGATAAAAAAGGAATTGAAAAATAGAGACAGAACTGATTTATTTTCGATTGAAGTAGATAAGTTCAAAAATTCAATCGATCCGGGAATTCATTAACTGAATTTTTTTTTATTTAAATTATCAAGTTTCGTTGTTTATATATTAAGTTTACCGTGCTCAAACGCTAATTTCGAAAGAGTGTTCAGTGCAATGAATCAAAATAAGGTTTTTCTTTTTAATTCATCATTATTTATTGGATCTTCTCATAGGTTTGTGAGCTAACAATAAGTTATTCAAATCTTAAAACTAAAACTTAAATACTGAATCCAGCCAGTGCCAGACAAAATTTAATTTATTCTATATACATAAGTATGTAATCCAATAATAAAAAAATCTTTGTATATCAACCCATTTTTCCTCCTATGAGATCAGCAGTCTCCCTCCTTCTTAAGCATTGGTGGATACGATTATTGATTAAGTTGCGTGCTAGAGGATTCGGGTGAGACTCTAGCTTTTTCAAATAGTTTGCACTATATCAAGTGCTTTCGCATTTTACTAGAGAAACCTTTAAGTCTCTGTACAAATGTGAGTTTCTCACGTATTGTAATTATTCTCAAAATCCTGTTTTGTCATCTTTCTCTTATTTATGTGTTTGAATCTGAGGCTGTTGCCCATAACTGAATACTATAGCATCAAATGGGTTTGAAAACCGAGTTATAAAACAAAAGCTTACAATCGAGACTTAACTTTGAGTTCCTGCCAATTAGCCATGTGAATTGGACTAATTTCAATTTTATTTGTGTTAATTTAGCGTCTATATGGGTTTTCCAGGTAAGCTGGCGATCAAAATGTAGTCCGAGATATTTAACAGAGCAATGTTGAGGTATAGGCTGGTTCTAATTCGAATTTGAGGGCAAGTCTCTCCTCTTTGGGTAAAAGTTACGAGAATACACTTTTGTTCAATTACATTGATCTTCCACACATTTAGCAAAAAGTCGACGTAAGTGTACTTTCATTTGTTGGCATGTCTGATGTGTAAAGGATGTAAAGAAGCGGGCCTAAGATACTACATTGTGGTACACCAGCATGAATTGTCTGTGGAGGGCTCATAAAGTTTTTCTATCCTATAGAGAATTTTCTATTAATTATCCAGCTTTCCATTAGCTTATATGTGTTCGGGGGGCAACAACTGCTTAACTTTGTAGAGGAGTCATTTGTGCCAATCTCGGTCGAAGGCTTGCGAGACGTCTACAAACTGTGCAGAACAGTATTTTTTCTCTTCAAAAGCTCTTCTTATGGCACATACAATTCTGTGAACTTGTTCAGTGTTGCTGTGTTTTCGTCTGAAACGACATTGATGTGCTCGAATGACATTATTTTGATCTACGGATATTATAAGTTTGTTTTCCCAAAATTCTCTCGAATAATTTTTACAAGTTCGATGGTAAATTTATTGGTCTATACGAATCGACATTTGTGTGATCTTTACCTGGTTTAGGTATCTTTCTAAAAAAAAATTAACAGAATTATTGTTAATTCTATTTGGGGTAACTCCAAAAGCATTTTATTATTGATCCCATCGATCCCCGATCCCTTTTCGACCTCTCGAATCTCAAAACGAAGGGACACTTTATGCTGTTGAGTAACAGGTGGCAACTCATCAATAGAGTAATCGTTTTTTTTCTTTTGGATCCAGATTTTCGAGATATCTATTCAGTTTCCGTAGGTTTCTCGTGCATTCTTTCAATTGTTGCTTAAGTTGAGGAGATCTGTGCAGTTGCCACTCTCTTCGAATTCTTCTTTTTTCGCCTTATAGCCTTTTAACATCTACGGAAGAAGGTCTATATGGCCTGGTGTGACGAGGGGGTTTAGTAGCAAGTTGAGCAGCTAATTTAAAAATTTTGTTCGAAGTTAACAATCGAGAGATCAATATCATCTGGTGTTCTTATCGGAAAGCTTTCTGTGCAATGGGTACTAAGAAACTTTTTGTATTTTAGCCAATCAATATAACTTGAAAGCGTTAAATTACTAGATAGGGACACAATTTCTTGGGGGTTCGAAATAAAAACAATAACGGGTGTGTGGTCAGATGACCAATGAAGATTCTACATGCACAAGTTCTTTTACGATTTCTTCGTTACTCCGAAATTGATGAAATCGGTTATTTTTTGTTTTCCGCTTGGGACCACATCCATACCCATTTTCGAAATTGTGTTGAACAAAACACGACCCTTCGGGGAAATCTCTTGTGACCCCCAGAATGTATGATTGGCAATTAGAATTGCCACCAGCTATGAAGCGAGGGCCTAGTGATTTAAAAAAAACTTGTATATTGATTTTCTGATATAGAGCACCTTGGTGGAGTATATATTGATGAAATCACTAGCCTGTTTCCAAGTTCTTTAAAGCAAATACTAGTAGCTGAAGGTAGTTTTCACAATGATCACACATTAAATAACGTTTTAATGTTGATTTAATGAGGATAGCTGAGCCACCACATGCTCTACATAGAATGTATTTAAACACTGTAGATACTATAATAAACATTATACATGGACTGATGATTAAAAATATATTAATTATAAAATCTATATATTAATACGTGAAGGTAAATTTTTAGTTCCCTTTTTAAGCAATATGCGAGCACGGAGGAGTGTGAAAATTGGCATAGTTATAGTTCATGAGGAGAAGTTGAGAATGATAAAATTTATGTTCAAGTTGTCTTAAAAAAATATTAAATTAAATAAAATAAAATATTTATAATAATTCGTTACACCCTGTTGATGAGAATGATTTAAATTGTATATGACATGCCCTGTGTAGAATTGTGAATAACTTAAGTTGATTAGCATACCTTTAGGCTCATTTCATAAATTTTTAAATTGAATGAAAAAGTAACATTTTCTAGAGTTTTCACTCGAACTTCGAGGGCTGGGCTATACTAGTCTAAATGTGTATATTAAATTTAACTCTGTTTAAACATATAAAAACAAACAAAATTTGTTATTCAAAAAATACAATATAAGGTAATATTTTTTAAAGGTATTTTTAGATAACTTCCAATGCTAGAAGTTTGTAATGATTCATTCATTACTATACTTTAATGAATAATATCTCGAATTATTTTCCAATATGAATCTTATAAATTTGTTTCCATTCAATTTTTTTTTTAAGGAAAAGTCTGTAAATATTATGACTTTTTGAAACAAAGATGTCACTTTTAACAAAACTTTAAAAAGATTTTTCAACATGTACTAAAACTGCAGTAAAATAATTTTCTTTATTATAAACGACAAAATTTAGTAGTTGATTTGTTAGATATTCAAAGTTAACTTTTACCTTAAATACGGGTAAAGTAGTGCATTTATTGCTTATTACTGAACAATTTATAAATGTTCAAACTTTTTTTTTTTTTTTAAGAAAAACAAGATTTTGTTTGATTTGATGAACTCAGTCAAAATTTCAAAACTGCCTTTGAATCTCGGCTAATAATAGTTACATAAACCAAAATAAATTTTATTAAAATTTATTTAAATGTTTAGTTGCAAAAAGTTTAAGGCAAAATTCAAAAGACTTAAGCAACAAACATTAATAACAAATTTTTTCTTCTTTTTGTTTAAATAATTGGTTTGTGAGATTTTTAACTCAAATAAAACAAAAAAAAAAAAAAAACAAATTAATATTTGCTCGAAAAAAATACACCAACGCAATATTTGTATTCATATTTTTTTCAGCTAGATGCCTTAACATCGGCCAGACAGTAGCCTACTTCCGTAACTAAATTACACCGAATATACAAGAAAAAATATATGAATACAGATATAAATAAATACAAAAAAAAAAAAAATAAAGCACAACCGTCATCATTTGCATAATCAATTGGGTAAACATTTTAAAAATGTTTATGTAACAGAAAACAAAAAAAAAATAATAATAAATACACAACACTCTGCCACAAAGCAAAAAAAAAAAAAAAACGAATAAACACAGCACATTTCCCGAACTTAAACACTCATACCAACTCAATTAACAACAACATAGGCTACAGTTTGAAAACTTAACGGTTAAAAAGGCTGTGTTTTTTTTTTTATAATATCCGATATTTGTTGCTTGCTGCTAGCTGCTGCACTTACAATGTCCGTGTTAATGATCAACTAACGAAAAAAAATGTTACCAACAACTCATGTTTTTTTTCTTCGTTTTCCATGGCCATGGCCACAATAATACGAGTATGAAAGAAAAAAACTGGTTTCTTACTTAAATAAAATAGTTTGACTACTACAAAAATTAACAAAAGAAAAGAAAAAACCAAAACAAGATGATGGTAACAACAATGTTGTTGATGATGATGATGACGATGACGCCGATTGATGATAATGGACATATTACGTGATTTTTAATACAAGTTATTTATTTTGTTGCTGTTGTTTGATTTTTTCAACCTCATTTTTATTTTATTATTATTATTTTTTATTTTTTTTTTATTTTTGAAGATGAAGATGTGCCCTTAAATCGAAAACAAGTTTATTATTACAGTATCAATTTTTATGTATTTTTTTTTTTTACTTTTGTTTACTTGCACAAACTCTATTTTTGGTAATATTGCTACTCTATAGCTTTAGGCCAAGATATGGATAAGGATGGTGACGATGAGGAGTTAATATGAAAAAAAGAAAACAGGTTTTTTTAAGAGTTCTTGAAGAAAAATATTGCAATTTTTTGTTATTTTTTTTTTTTTTTTGGCGACATTCACTCACCACACTCAAAGGCCAACCACTAACTCTACACTCTATTCAAAATATACAATAAACAATACTGAAGATAAAAATTTCTCCACTTATGCAATGACTGAAATAAAATATAAAATAAACACCCAAGCAAATGATATAAAAATAAATTATTGAAAGTAAACATAAATCTTTTGTTAAATTTTTTCTTTATTTATTTATTTTTTTTTCGAAATTTTACTCCTTGAAAATTTTCAGCAAATGAAAAAAATTGTTTTTTTAACAGACTTTGTTTGCAAATATTAAAAAAAAAAAAAAAAAAAAAACTCAAAAATATAGATAAATCATTCAACAAATAACTAAATATTCCGTCATTTGGTTTATGTAAGCTGAGTGATATTAATAAATAATTATACAAGATTGTAACCAACTATTACGTTTTGAAATATTTTTATATGGGTCCCTGGTTTTTCCAAATTGGATTTTATCTTTAGTGCTTCAATTATTTCAAAGCCACTCAAATGTAGCCCAATTAAGCCCTCAATAACCTTCATAAAATTTTACAAAAAAATTAATTCAATTGTTTTACATCAGTTAATTGCAATTTTCATGCACCAATATAAAAATTTATAATATCCCCATTTTAATTTTTAAGTTTTAGTTGAGAAACCAATATTTCGAAATTTGAAATTACTCAATTTCTGTGAGCGGCTTATTTAACTAGATTAGAAAGAATCAATAAAAAAACATTTTTTTTTTTTTTTTTTTTTTTTTTGAAAATAAATGAATAAAAAAGTGAAAAAAATGTGGAAAAATATGTTGAATTAAAAAATTAATAACTTTCAGTTAAATATTTATTTAATTAAAATATATAAAAAAAGGCTAAATTAAAGAAAATAAATTCACAAATAAATAAAGAAATATCAACCAATATCGTGTGTTATTTTAATTGTCTTAATAACTTTACTAATTAGCTTTTTCTATGAGAATCAATATTTAAATAACTTTTGAAATTTTAAAAATTATTTTAGTAATTTGAAATATTACTAATTTTTTAAAAATTATCAGTATAAACATTAGAAGCGTTTCGTCTATAGAGAAATTTAATCTATAATATTAATAGACTAGGCAATTTCTTCTGACTAATGTTTTGTTCTACCGTTTTATCCCGATTTTGACCAAACGTATATTGTTTGAAAGGTATTTCTTTTTAGCTGTTCACCATATTTACAGATTTTTTATTTTTTTTTTTTTTTTAGCTGTTTTCCGGATTTACAGATTTTGTAATTTTTTCCTTTATTTTGAGTAAATTGCATTTAAAGTTACTACAAACACATACATAAAATTGTACAATATGCTATGTGTGTGTTTATTAAATTTGTTAATGTGTTTGTAATAAAAATGAGTTTGTTTTCTTGTGTTGATTTGTGAATTGGCTACAAAAATTTCATAGAATTTGCACTCGAATTTCGAGGGCTGGAATTTGGTAGTAAGTTTAAATCGCTCTTAGCTCAATTCCCAAAACTGCCCGATATAATAACAATTCAAGAAACTTGCTTCAAAAAAGATACTTTGCAGATATACGAAATAGCTGGTTTTGCTGGTTTACATTGCTGTAGGAATGATGGATTTTGTCGTACATAGCGCAGTGGCTGAAAATCGTTTTTTATTGGCCAAAATTCTGTAACTTTTGAACCGATCAAAATATTTTAGTATCTTTTTTTTAATGGATAGATATTTAGTTTAACTTGACTCAGTTTTAATTTCATTAAATTTATTGAGTATTTTTAAGGAATTCTAGGTCAAAGTTGAACTTTCGATTTTTTTTTTTTTTGACTTTTAGCGTGAAATATGGGCTTTTTTTATCTATTAAAAAATGTCATATTTGGATTATAATAATATTTTTTATAAACATTTTTTGTAATAATGAGATTTTTTTAAATGTTTACACTCAAAAAAAAAAAAAAAAATTAACTCTCAAAAAATAAAATAGTAAATAACTGGAAATTTTGCTTTTATTACTGAAGAATTACAAATTTTTTGCTATCAAATTTGCAAATTTGTTTACACTCATAGAATATTTATACTAAAAACAACTTCAGTTATATTGTCTAAAAACTTTTCTATTACTATAGAAAAATTTATTTTTTGCTGCCAAATTTGTTAATTTTAGCAAAATAAATCTGCTGAACATTAGCGCAATGATTCTGATTTTTTTTCTTAAATTTTGATATGAAAATATGGGTTTTTATTTTTTGAATCTTTTATATTTATTAAAACATTTCATACAAGCTTTCCGCTAAGAACACCAGATGATATTGACCTCTCGATTGTTAACTTCGAACAAAATTTCTAACTAGCTGATCAACATGCTACTAAAGCCCCTCGACACACCAGGCCATATAGAACTTCTTCTGTAGATGTTGAAAGACTATTAGGTGAAAAAAAGGAAAATTTAAAGAGAGTGGCAACTTCAAAGAGATCCTCAGCTTAAGCAACAATTGAAAGAATGCACGACAAACCTACGGAAATTGCTTGAAACACAAAGAAACGCTCAATTGAATAGATATCTAGAAAATCTAGATCCAAAAGAAAAAATTATTACTCTTTGTGGCGTGCTAAAAAAAAATCTTAAAAGACCTGTTGTATGCAAGCCTTGTCTCAGAATTGAAAGTGGAGGATGGGCTAGAAATGAGACAGAATAAGGAGACCTCTCTGTGGAACATTTAAAGAAAGTTTTTACTTCGCATATAACTAGTTGTTCTATGGATAAGTTTCTGCCTGTTACTCCACAGCATAAAGCAGTGTCCCTTCGTTTTGAGATTCGAGAGATTGAAAAGGCTATTGTTGATTTAAACCCCACAAAAGCATCGGGGATCGACGGGATCAGTAATAATCCTTTCATGACCAATGGGACATATATGCCCCATTTTTATTTTTTCTTATATTTTCCACATTTTCCAACTGATTTTTTTAAAGCTGACCTGAGTCGACAGAGGATAGTTTTAGCTTTCAGACCATACTAAAAAAAATGGCATATGTATTCTTAGGACTTAAGACGGTGACTCCAAAGTAGGAAAATTGTGTGTAACATGGACCAGTATTTATGGTTTTCACAAACACCAAAATATTTGGAATCGGTTTATTATTCAGCAAAATTCAGTACGGGGAAAAAAGATGTTTTTTAGTTTTATATTTTTATTAAATTAAAAGAATTCATAATATTAAATCAATAATTAATTAAACTATAAATAAAAAGACTTAGAAAAAGATTAATTCTAAATATCACAAAAATATAAAATCAATTCTGGTAATCTTCGAAGCAATTACAGTTTTTTTGTGAAATAAAAAGATTTTTTACAAAAGGAACGATTTTCCTTTCCATTTTTAGTCCAAACTAAAAAAGTGGTAATCGATTTTCTGTTATCTATATTTAAAAATTTAAAACAAATACAAACCCAAAGCAACAGTTATTTATGAAAAAAATAAAAACACAAATCTCTAACTTGCTTTGATAGGAGCAAATTAGTTGCTAATTTTGACCGTTGACGACCAATGGGATGTATATGGCCCCTGGATTTTCTCCTTGAAGGAATTAAAAAAAAAAATAGTTTAGAAATGTTGGGTCGTTAAGTACGAATCCGCAAAAAAATAAAAATTTTCCAGCTGTTTAGCTTTGGTCGTGAAAGGGATAAAATGCTTTTGGAGTTACCCCGAATAGCATTAAGAATAATTCTGTTTATGTTTAATGCTATAACACGCCTTGAAAATGATACCTAAGCGAGGTAAATATCACACCAAGGCCGATTCGTGTAGACCAATAAGTTTGCTGTCGAACTTGTCAAAATTATTCGAGAGAATTTTGGTAACCAAACTTACAATATCCGCAGATAAAAATAATGTTATTCCAGCACATCAATTTGGTTTCAGACGAAAACACAGCAACACTGAACAAGTTCACAGAATTTTAAGTGCCATAAGAAGAGCTTTTGAAGAGAAAAATACTGTTCTGCACAGTTTGTATGACTCCCTTATAAAGTTAAACAGTTGTTGCCCCCGAACACACATAAGCTAATGGAAAGCTGAATAATTAATAGAAAATTCTCTATAGGACAGAAAAACTTTGTGAGCCCTACACAGACAATTCATGCTGGTGTACCACAACGTATCATCTTGGGCCCGCTTCTGTACATCCTTTACCATCTGATATGCCAACAAATGAAAACGCTCTTACGTCGACTTTTGCGGATGATACTGCAATTTTAAGCGTACACGAAAACCCCTCAACAGCTTCTCTTCTTTTACAGAGCCATATTGAATAGCTGGAAGATTGCCTAGATGTGTGGAAGATTAGAGTAACTGAACACGTAACTTCTACCCTAATACGAATTAATAACCAGCCTATACCTCAACATTCCTCTGTTAAATATCTCGGACTACATCTTGATAGCCGCCTTACATGGAAAAACCATACAGACGCTAAATTAACACAGTAAAATGCGAAATCACTTGATATAGTGCAAACTATTTGAAAAAGCTAGAGTCTCACACGAAACCTCTGACACGTAACTTATTCAATAATCGTATCCACCAACGCTTAAGAAGAAGAGAAGATGAATTCAAAAAAAAAAAAAAATAAAAATTCACACATATGTGTATAAGAAAGCCTTTTAAAAATAAAGGCTGCAATAGATTTTAATAGCTTTTGTAACAATAGGAGGATCCGTTTATTATTATTTTTTACTAATACTTTGTTTTTCGTACTTAAATAAAGGCAATTAGACGATTTCTTGTGACCGATGTTTTGTTCTACCGTTTTATCCCGATTTTGACCAAACGTATATTATTTGAAATGTATTTCGTTTTAGCTGTCCTGCAGATTTACAGATTTTTAAAGCGACCCTATAATTCCGAAAGGGTATGTTGAGTAGATCATTTTTGTAGAACAAACTTATGGTCCAGTACGTCTGAGTATTTTTTTACAGTGGGTCAAAGTTTTCATTTTTTGGTCGAAGGGAGCATTATACTTTATGAAAAAAATGCTGCAAGTTAATGTCTGAGAGAATTCTTATGGTCAGAGTTGTATTGTGGAATTGTATGAGGATTATTTTTGTGGAAGATCTTAACCCTCTAACTGGTCTCTTTATGGGTCAATTTGACCCTTTTATCGAGAAAATCAAAAAAATATCCTTTAAAAAAGGACATTTAAGGATCAAAATATTCTACGAAAATGTTTGCCGGAAAATTTCAGTGGGGGTCAACAAAGACACCATTGTTGTAAATAAAGCTCTTTATGCTTAATTAGTAAAATTCATATGAATCGGTATTCTCTAATAATTTTATCGGGACTTGGTTTAATTGGCCTGATGTTGCTTAACATATAATGCAGCTGTCATTGTCAGCATTAATTGCTAGCTTACTTCAATTTGCTGTAGTATTGCAATTTGGGCCTGATATCAGTAACTTCTTTGTTAATGGCATCATGAGTTTATATTTTGAATTCAAATTTGGTTGGCCTGCAGCATTTCGTAGAAGATGGTGTCTCAATTTTCCAAACATCCTTTGTTTGAGTTGTACTAGTCGCAGGCTCTGAATCTTCCAAAATTTATTTCAATCGCGATGGTACAAATGATACCATGAAAATATCTGAGTCCGAAATATTTTCACATACTACTTGTTCGTATTGTTTTTGTCCGGAAGAACCACCACATCCCCATTTACAAAAAAGAATTAGCTTTGTGTTTCAATTGACATTCTTACTTACAAATATATAAAAAAGGGTGGTGTATTTTGTAAGCAGATATCATTGCTGGTAATAGAATAAATAGTGACTATTACAAGCTATAAAATACCTAAAGCACGCATTTAATACACGATTGTATACTTATAGGGCTATTTAAGTTATCGTAATAAGAAATTTTTTTGCTTATTTCATTAAAATTAAAAAATTGTTCCACCGAAGGGTAGTGGCGGGTGCAATAGTATATATAGGGTTAAAGAGGACACTTTCACCTTTCTCAAGGTACGTTCTTTGTTCCCTTTTGTTTCCTAGAAGTTTTATTCCCCTAACGTTGAAATTTGACAAAAATATAGTAGCTTAATAAGTATTTCACAACGCCCCTAATATTAAACAATAGGGCTGTGACCACTTACAACAACTAAAGACTACAATCCTAACAACCTTGTAAAAAGGACCGCAGGTCATTATCGATTATAACTTTCGAGTACTTACCATTTATTTTTGATAAAAAAAACAAAAAAAAAAATCATCTTTTTCTGAAATTAAAAAAACAGTTGAGTTTCACAGCATGCCACGCCCACATTTAGCAATAGTTTAAACTAATTTTTTGTCTACCTTAATCTGGATATAGTAGCTACAAAATGGCGTTAACATTTGAAAATCGGTAACAAAAAAAATAGACTTTTGGCCCATAAAATCAAAATTTCAGCCACAGTGCGTCGTAGTGGAAAAAAACATGAAAAAGTTTGCGACCAATGCAAATTAGTGGCAAACGAAGATACAGATTATATTGAGTGTGACAAGTGCATTAAAATTTACCATGTACTTTGTACAAAACCTGATAAACGTAAATACGGACATCTCCAACAACATGATAGTGAAGAGTATGTATGCCATCTCTGTGATTGTAGTGGTACCCTTTAAGGTGAGTTAATTGAGATCAATAGAGAATTGAAAAAACTTGATGACATATAATTTTTATATCTAAGCAGTTTGATGACATTATAAAGGGTGCTGCAGAAAACAAAACAAAAATTGGATATTGTACAAAAAGAAAATAAAATATTAAAAGCTGAAGTTGAAACGTTGAAAAATGCCTTAAAAATTTTAAATGATCAAAGAGTCGGACATGAATGTTTAATACGAGTTATAAAAGTAACAACAGGATTGTTTGCAGTTAACAATATTTGAAAAATCTCAAGTGGAGCTGGGGTGGAGTTGCAGCCAGAATGTATTGGTGATGCTGATTTCATTATAAATAAAAATGTGTCCAATAAAAAACAAATGATGGTGGCGAAGTTTAGTTCAAAAGAACCAAAACAACAAACTTATGTCATTGAAACCAATATTGAAGGAGCAAGAGCAGGGAATTTTTTTATATCCTATACCACTATGTGGTTTGGGTATAATGACTTTGTGCTGCTGTTTGTAACAACCAAAAATATTTGACCTAGACCAATCTTTAATTATACCGATCGAATGAGAATCACTTTTTGAGTTGATTTAACAATGTCCGTCCGTCCGTCCGTCCGTCCGTCCGTCTGTGTGTCCATGTAAACCTTGTAATCAAACTGCAGGTCGCAAATATGAATATATTTTGATGAAATTTGGTATATAAGCTTTTATCGGCCATGAGGTGAACGCTATTGAAATTGGTGAGAATCGGTCCATGTTCAGACCTAGCCCCCATACAAATTACCCTTATGAAATCGACATAAATTGCCATAAGATCCAAATTGTCATATAGATCTTACTCAAATTGGGTTTTTATGCATTCATTACATCCACTATTGAGTAGTCCAAAAATGATCCCTTTGGCCCCATATAGAGCTGCTTCCCGATCTTCACTTAAATCTATTAAAAAACAAAAATATTGCACTGATTCTTCTCAAAATTTGTTTGTATATATTTTTGCAAAATACAAGAGACTTTACCAAACATGATCAGGATCGGTCCATTTTTGGACCTAGTCCCCATATAGATATGAACTTTTTCATATCTGCAGCCAAATAAATTAATAAAAATACCACTCAAATTTGGTTTTTGCTTATTTTCTATGTCCAGTTAGTTGGGCCTAAGAGATAGGGTTTCTAGTCGGTCTAGACCGACTATAATTTTCTTACTTGTTTATTAATGACTACTTAAGCAAAGAAATCCTCAGCTTACTTAATTATGCTAAATCACTATAAAAAAAAGTTGGTTACCGTTCTGTATATTCTGGTGGATGAAGTGGTTTCATAAGGAAAAGTGAGTTGTCCCAGTCGGGAATTATAAGTAGCGAAGCTGAAATTGGTAACCTTTTACTAGAAACAACAACAAACAACCTAGCAAATAGAAGATCACAACGGGTTGAAGCTGATGATGAGAATGAGTCAAATGACATGTATTTATCGCCAAAATAATTTAAGTATTTTATAAATTTATGATCAATAATCAATAATTTAAATTCATTTAAAAATCTTGTTGATATTAATTCATATTTATTTTTTAATATTATTTCTATTAAGATCAGAAGTATTTCTTCAATAAAGAAATTTAATAAATTTAAAATGTTATCACGTCTACCCAATATTGTTGCTGTACAGGAGACATGGTTCGATAATAAATTTATTCAGTTTTATACTATTCTGGATACAATAGTGTTCATTGTTGTCGGTCGGATGTGTTAGTAATTGATACAATTGTTTCAACCCTGAATAATCACAAATTAAAGGGAAAGAATATGAAGTTCGGCTCATTTTACAGATCACCAAAGTGTTATTTACGAAATTTTTTTTTTTTTTTAGCAAATTTTGGATAATCTCCTTAGTATGTATGGTCGGAATTCATGAATTTTTGTTGGTGAGACCAATACTGATTGCTTAAGTATAAATTCCTAAGAAGAGCTCTTAGAATTACTGACGAATTATGATGTTAGAAACTGTCATACATTAATAGCACGACTGAAAAGTGGAACTTCCATAGATCATGTATACAGCAACATTGTACCCTATACCACGATGTGGTCAGGGTATAATGAGTTTGTGCTGATGTTTGTAACTACCGAAAATACTTGACCTAGGCCCATCTTTTATTAAACCGATCGACGCAGAGCCACTTTCTGATTAGCGATGTCCGTATGTCCGTCCGTCCGTCCGCTGTGTGTCCATGTAAACCTTGTAATCAATCTACAGGTCGCAAATATGAATATCTTTTGATGAAATTTAGTATATAAGCTTCTGTCTGGCGTAGGACAAACGCTATTGAAATTGGTGAAAATCGCTTTTTGTCCACAACTAGGCCCCATACAAGTGACCCCTATGAGATCGACTTAAATTTCCATAATATCCAAATTATCATACAGATCTCGGTCAAATTGAGTTTGTGTGTGTTTATTTACCAGTACTCCAAAAACAAACCCTATAGGACAATTCTTAATCATAGCCTCCCATATGAAGCTCATTCACGATCTTCACTTATATCTAACGAAAAACAAAAATATTGCGTTTTAAGTTTTGCACAGTTTTTTTATAGAATTAAAAAATTATTTCAGGACGCTCTAATTAATTGGGTGACATTGTGAATAGAAAATAAATCGGCCATATTTTAGTGGCCATACGTCATCCCTCTTTTTATCAGTGGGAAAAGTTAAAAAAGCTCTATCAGCCGTCATTAGAACTACATATAATATTTACGCAAATTGTATATCATTGGAGAGCTTATAAAAATATATCACAAAAATCTATTATATTTAGATTTTTAAACTTAACTAAAGTGTTGATAACTAAGCCGACAAATCAAAAGCTAAGACTAAGCTTTATTTCAACTAAAAGCTTATTAAATTGTATAAATACTGTGTTAAATTTCTAATTCAAATTACTTTATTAAAAAATATAACAAAATTTAATTCCATTGAAATGAAAGTTATCAAACAAAATTTAAAAAAAAATTAACAAGTTAGTTCTGGATGAATTATTTCTTTTATTGAAAATTTAATTCGAAATAAAAAAAACAATCCATAAAAATCAATTTTTTATTATAGTCCCTTTATTTGTAAATTAATTTACCATCATGTAATTAAATAATTGTTAGACTGAAAATGTCTATGTCAAAAATTAAAATTTTTCCAAAAAAAAGGCCTGCAAAGGTTTTAGCTGGATTGGATCACGGGAAAAGGGTTTAAAATCGATCCAAAGTTTTGTCGACATCCAGACACTACGAATTGATATAAAGGGAATAATTAATTTAAATAATTATAATTTTCAAACTAAAAGAAAATCTGAACATAGTCTAAAAAAAAAATATTTATAAAAATTGGATATAGCAAATTTTGCACGTAAATATAAATATTAAAATTAAAAAAAAAAACAATTTGCAATATTATTTATAGCTGTAAAGTGAAAAGTATCTGCAGATCAAATTCTTCCACTGTGGAACAAATTCAGGTTAGCAAAAGTTAGGTCGATTCTGAGAGTGAGGGGTGAAAATAGAGGCTAAATTAGAAGACCCGTATCGCGGCGTTTGTTTATGTTAGTTCGAATTTTTTTTTAAACGACCTTCGAACTTTGCAGTCAAATGCCGATTTTCAGCATATTGTTTATATGGTTTTTTGGTTATAACTCGTCGACTAATTGATATTTTTTCAATCTGTAAAAGCCAAATTATTGCTAGAGATCTGTGCAAAAATTAAATGACTGAGAAGCATATTATAGATCAAACAGAAAGCAAAAAAAAAGACTTAGTTTTGTGGAAAATATTTTTGAAAAAGCATGAAAAAAAAATAATTTTTCAAACATTTTGCTTCACACCACAAAAATTTTCTAAATAAATTTTATTTAAGATTTTAATTTGGCTTTTACAGATTGAAAAAATATCAATTAGTCGACGAGTTATAGCCAAAAAACCATATAAACAATATGCTGAAAATCGGCATTTGACTGCAAAGTTCGAAGGTCGATTAAAAAAAAAAATTCGAACTAATATAAACAAACGCCGCGATAAGGGTCTTCTAATTTAGCCTCTATTTTCACCCCTCACTCTCAGAATCGACCTAACTTTTGCTAACCTGAATTTGTTCCACAGTGTGATTTTAGTGCATTGTTTATATTCTATAACTTTTTTTGTTAATAAATTGTTTCGCTGGGAATAGGTTAATGTTCTAAAGCCGCTATCAATTATCTAAAAAATAATAAACTAATAAATAAATTGATTATAGATACACATCTAATAAAAAAAATATTTCAACATCTTAATTAGTCTTTTCTGTTCGAGTTTACTGACTGTTATTTAGCAACAATTATCAATGATCGTTCAGCGTGAATAGACTTATTAGAGCTTTTTAATTTTGGTTTAAAAAACAAATAAATTAATATAAAAAAAAATGTTTTTGTTTTTGCTATTTTGGTCATAATTATTAAATTACAATATTAAAAGATTGTGTCATGTTTTCATCATATTCACAAACCATAAATAAAATGGAGATCTAATTTCATGCGTTAATAAAAATTAATGTTTTTTATTCAATGGGCATAGAAAATATGAATATTTTAAAGGGAAGAAACTTTGTGGATTTGCACAGATTAGTTCAAGTTTTTAAATTTTCTTTTGCAATGATTTTTTAAAACAAAAGGAAATTTTAGAAATTTAACTATATTTTTTTTAACACATATTACTTATTATTGCTTTTTTTAGTTTTAATTTTTCGAATATCTTCAATATTTTTGGACAATTATTTCACAAATATTAAAACTTATAAGAATCCCTTTATGTCTTTATACTAACGGATCTGAATGACTAAATTATCATAGACAGGAAATTTTTAAACTTTGCGCTCTTTGGACCTAGTCATTGAATAGTTTTTAAATAAAAAATTTTAAAACAAAGTGTAGGTATTGTTTTTTTTTTTTTTTTTTTTTGAAATGTAAATTTATTTATAATTAACTAGAAGATTCCAGCGCTCGAAATTCGACTGCAATATCTAGTCAACTTTATTTTTCAACTTAGCCAATTCACAAACCAAAATTTTTTAGTTTATTATTATTGTGAATGAAGAAAACAAAATCATTAACAAATTCAATAAACACAGACATAGCATATGTATATTTTATATGTATAAATTTAAAAATCTGTAAATTTGGTGAACAGCTAAAAAGAAATACCTTTCAAATAATGTACGCTTGGTCAAAATCGGGATAAAACGGTAGAACAAAACTTCGGTCACTGGTCCTGAACTAGGATAATTGGACTAACATTATTACTGAAAAGGGGTGGGGCAGACCCCCCCACCCCATTAAAAAAACTCACTTTTGAACTTTTTTAAAAAAATCTCGCCACTTTGTCCATTTTTTATGTTTTGGAAATATCCTGCCTGACGTGATTACCAACAAAATTCCTTCCGCCGAATTTCGATGCGACATCTCGTTCTCAAGATAAGCGACACCCTGTTTGCCTTCTAATTTTTATGTACCCATTTTAAACGCTCTGGGGGGGATAAAAAAACATAGAAACGTAAACAGTTACGGAAAAATTTAGAAAATTTCGTCTACTTTCACATAAAAACACCCAAAGTTGATGAATTGGAAAACGACTGAGCTACAACAGTTTTAAAAAACGTTCTTTTTGTCGGCTCGAACCGCAGGTCATACCTTAAGAAAACAAAAATTCCCCTATCAAGAAATAAGCAATTTTAAGTTCCCCGCCAAAATTTTGGGTTCTTTAAATTGGCAATCCAAAACATAATTAAAACCCCATTCGGACGGTTTTGATCTCGCAACCCTAAAAATAGTTACCGCCTGGAGGCCAAAATTTCAACTATGTATTTCATTCTAAGACTCTTTGTTTTGTAGATATAAGTGAGTTTGTATTCCACGTATGATTACAGAAACAGCAGATCAGTGCTTCAGTTATGAGAGTAATTATTCTAATGACTTTTGTTATGAAATTTGTTAAACAAACTTCACAAACTTTGATGGTACGAAGGGTTTTACATTGACAACTCGTAAAGACTTCAAATCTATAATATTAATAAGCTAGGCGATTTCTTGTGACCGATGTTTTGTTCTATCGTTTTATACCGATTTTGACCAAACGTATATTATTTGAAAGGTATTTCTTTTTAGCCGTTTTGCAGATTTACAGATTTTTTAATTTTTCCTTTATTTTGAGTAAATTGCACTTAAAGTTGCTACTAACACATAAATAAAATTATACAATGCCATGTGTGTGTTTATTAAATTTGTTATTAAATTTGTATTTAATGAAAAAATAAAATTTCCTAGAATTTGCACTCGAATTTCGAGGGCTGGCATCTGCTAGTTGATATAAATATTTCAAATTAAAAACAAGTAAGAACATTATAGTCGGTTTATGGGATTCCCTATAACATGTGTTTAGAGAATTGGGGTTAGGTCCAACTAATTGGGTATAGAAGATAAGCATAATCTTAATTTGTATTAATTTTTATACCCTATACCACTATGTGGTTTGGGTATAATGATTTTGTGCTGCTGTTTGTAACAACCAAAAATATTTGACCCAGACCCATCTTTAATTATACCGATCGAATCAGAATCACTTTTTGAGTTGATTTAACAATGTCCGTCCGTCCGTCCGTCTGTGTGTCCATGTAAACCTTGTAATCAAACTGCAGGTCGCAAATATGAATATATTTCGATGAAATTTGGTATATGAGCTTTTATCGGCCATGGGATGAACGCTATTGAAATTGGTGAGAATCGGTCCATGTTCAGACCTAGCCCCCATACAAATTACCCTTATGAAATCGACATAAATTGCCATAGGATCCAAATTGTCATATAGATCTTACTCAAATTGGGTTTGTATGCGTTCATTACATCCACTAATGAGTAGTCCAAAAATGCTCCCTTTTGCCCCATATATAGCTGCTTCCCGATATTCACTTAAATCTATTAAAAAACAAAAATATTGCACAGATTCTTCTCAAATTTTGTTTGTATATGTTTTTGTAAAATACAAGAGACGTTACCAACCATGATCAGGATCGGTCCATTTTTGGACCTAGTCGCCATATAGATATAGCATCCGATATGAACTTTTTCAAAATTTTTTCAAATTTGGTTTTTGCTTATTTTCTATGTCCAGTTAGTTGGGCCTAAGAGATAGGGTTTCTAAACGCATGGTATAGGGTATCGTATAGTCGGTCTAGACCGACTATAATTTTCTTACTTGTTTTATATATGAAAATGTTCATATCGAAAAATTGACTGATCCTGCCCACATTTGGTAAAGTCACTTATTTTTTTTTTTTTTTTTGCAAAAACATATACAAACCAAATGTGAGAAAAATCGTAAGTAATATTTTTGTTTTTTTATAGATTTAAGTGAAGATCGGGAAGCCACTTTATATGGACTGTGATTAATAATTGCTCTATAGGGTTTATTACTACTACTGATTAATGGACGTAATAAACAAATATAAACCCAATTTGGCCGAGATCTATATGATAATTTGGATCTTATGACATTTAAATTGATCTTATAGGGGTCACTTGTATGGGGACTAGGTCTGAACATGCACCGATTATCACCAATTTCAATAGCGTTTGAACTACGGCTTATGAAAGCGTAAGGTAGGAGACAAGGTATAAAAATAGTTAACTATTTTTTTCTCTGTGTGTTTTATCAAGTCGAAGTAAAGGTTTCAGCTAAATTCAATTCAATATTTTTTTGTTTATTAACCCATAAATATAAAAAAAATTTAAAAACAATTTTTAATTTAATTAAATTTAAAGTTAATTAACACAATTTTTTTTAATTAGCTTCTACTAAAATTCTACTATTATTAATATTTTTAATCGATAAAATAAAATTCTAAGAATTGTGTTACAGTCTAAGGCATAAAGGATTATGGGTGCTGATTTGGAATAAAAGTGAAAAGAAATTCTGACGATTGTACGTCCTTTTGATATGTAAACATCACTACGCTCAGGGGTAAACATCTATTTAACAACACAATCACATAAAAAGAGTGAGAGAAAAACGGTGTGTGGTACGACTGTATTGGTGAAAAGATTAGGAAGAGTTTGCAGATAAAATGAAGGCAAGATTTCATTAGGAAGTATTTGAGAATAAAAAAATGAGGGAGCGAATAGCGTTACAAAAACGTTTTGAAAAATTAAAAATTAAAGATTAAAAATTAAAAATTAAAAATTAAAAATTAAAAATTAAAAATTAAAAATTAAAAATTAAAAATTAAATATGAAAAACTAAAAATGAAAAATGAAAAATGAAAAATTAAAAATTAAAAATTAAAAATTAAAAATTAAAAATTAAAAATTAAAAATTAAAAATTAAAAATTAAAAATTAAAAATTAAAAATTAAAAATTAAAAATTAAAAATTAAAAATTAAAAATTAAAAATTAAAAATTAAAAATTAAAAATTAAAAATTAAAAATTAAAAATTAAAAATTAAAAATTAAAAATTAAAAATTAAAAATTAAAAATTAAAAATTAAAAATTAAAAATTAAAAATTAAAAATTAAAAATTAAAAATTAAAAATTAAAAATTAAAAATTAAAAATTAAAAATTAAAAATTAAAAATTAAAAATTAAAAATTAAAAATTAAAAATTAAAAATTAAAAATTAAAAATTAAAAATTAAAAATTAAAAATTAAAAATTAAAAATTAAAAATTAAAAATTAAAAATTAAAAATTAAAAATTAAAATTTAAAAATTAAAAATTAAAAATTAAAAATTAAAAATTAAAAATTAAAAATTAAAAATTAAAAATTAAAAATTAAAAATTAAAAATTAAAAATTAAAAATTAAAAATTAAAAATTAAAAATTAAAAATTAAAAATTAAAAATTAAAAATTAAAAATTAAAAATTAAAAATTAAAATTTAAAAATTAAAAATTAAAAATTAAAAATTATAAATTAAAACTTAAAAATTAAAAATTAAAAATTAAAAATTAAAAATTAAAAATTAAAAATTAAGAATTAAAAATTAAAAATTAAAAATTAAAAATTAAAAATTAAAAATTAAAAATTAAAAATTAAAAATTAAAAATTAAAAATTAAAAATTAAAAATTAAAAATTAAAAATTAAAAATTAAAAATTAAAAATTAAAAATTAAAAATTAAAAATTAAGAATTAAAAATTAAAAATTAAAAATTAAAAATTAAAAATTAAAAATTAAAATTTCAAAATTAAAAATTAAAAATTAAGATTTAAATATTTAAGATTAAAAATTAAAAATTAAAAATTAAAAATTAAAAATTAAAAATTAAAAATTAAAAATTAAAAATTAAAAATTAAAAATTAAAAATTAAAAATTAAAAATTAAAAATTAAAAATTAAAAATTAAAAATTAAAAACTAAAAATCAAAAATTAAAAATTAAAAATTAAAAATTAAAAATTAAAAATTAAAAATTAAAAATTAAAAATTAAAAATTAAAAATTAAAAATTAAAAATTAAAAATTAAAAATTAAAAATTAAAAATTAAAAATTAAAAATTAAAAATTAAAAATTAAAAATTAAAAATTAAAAATTAAAAATTAAAAATTAAAAATTAAAAATTAAAAATTAAAAATTAAAAATTAAAAATTAAAAATTAAAAATTAAAAATTAAAAATTAAAAATTAAAAATTAAAAATTAAAAATTAAAAATTAAAAATTAAAAATTAAAAATTAAAAATTAAAAACTAAAAATCAAAAATTAAAAATTAAAAATTAAAAATTAAAAATTAAAAATTAAAAATTAAAAATTAAAAATTAAAAATTAAAAATTAAAAATTAAAAATTAAAAATTAAAAATTAAAAATTAAAAATTAAAAATTAAAAATTAAAAATTAAAAATTAAAAATTAAAAATTAAAAATTAAAAATTAAAAATTAAAAATTAAAAATTAAAAATTAAAAATTAAAAATTAAAAATTAAAAATTAAAAATTAAAAATTAAAAATTAAAAATTAAAAATTAAAAATTAAAAATTAAAAATTAAAAATTAAAAATTAAAAATTAAAAATTAAAAATTAAAAATTAAAAATTAAAAATTAAAAACTAAAAATTAAAAATTAAAAATGAAAAATGAAAGATGAAAAATAAAAAATTAAAAATGAAAAATGAAAAATGAAAAATGAAAAATGAAAAATGAAAGATGAAAAATAAAAAATAAAGAATGAAAAATGAAAAATAAAAAATGAAAAATAAAAAATGAAAAATGAAAATGAAAAATAAAAATTTAAAATTAACCAATTGAAATATTAAAAATAATAAATAGTTTTATGTTAGCAGAGCCCTGCAGTTGTTTGCTATAAGTGATACATAGATGACGCTTTCGGTTTGATTTAAAAAAAGTGCCATGAAAAAATCTTTCATTACTAGATGTTAACATATCTCCCCTGTGATCGGACTCACATGTTATTTTTTATACCCTCTACACCACTGTGCAAAGGGTAAATATCAGTACGTATATGTCAGTAGGTTTGTGACGCATCGAAAGAAGTATTTGCGAACCCGTAAAGTATATATATTCTAGATCCGTCCTTCCGTCTGTCCATCTGCCTCATTCATAAAATAACCCATTTACTTGAGAAAAACTTAAGATAATATTATCTTTCAATTATTTCTATAAGCTAATAAGGCCTAACGTTTTAATGTAAATAAAACCAATTAATTACATATTTAACCGACGTTTCGTCAATAGTTTGTTGACTTTTTCAAGGTATTTTTTTGTCTATATTTTAATTAAAAGTAAATATAGTTATTAAAAAATTCATACATTATAAAATAATATTGACTTACAATAATAGTGTTTGTCATTATTTCGAGCAGGTTGCTATTTAAAATGGAGTAAATCGGAAAAAGATATGACCTAAAATATGGAGACACCTCTTTAAAGTGTTAAAAATCCATTTTTTTTTTTTTTTTTTTTTTTTGTAGTAATAACTTATCAAATTGTTTAATTTTTTCAAATATTTTGTTGACATTTGTTAATATGTCTAGATATTAATGTAAAGCCCAGGTGAAGGGTATAAAAGATACGGCATAGCCGAATTTAATTAATTACCACAATACGGAGTTTCAATTGATTTTACTCGATATCGAAGGCTGAATTTTACCCCGTTTGCCGACAAAAATACACCGTGTAAGTGGGCTATGGAATTTGAAAGTGTATGACTCATAAGTATGTATGTAGAATACATTTTTGCTCGTCCTCACTCTTTGTCTTATTGCATAGCGTAATGACATGATTTCAGATAAAATTAAAATAACAATAAAAATGTAATAATAATAAACAAAAAAACATAAAATGAACAGAAATAAACTTTCACTGCATAAAACGCATATTGCACTTGCGTGACTGTGTGTGAGATAAAACAAAAGGGTACAACAAACACTTCACCACTGATAATGTCATTGTGTGTACAAAGTACAAAATGACAACTATTTGCCATGCAAAAAACAAAATAAATGGAAAAAGTTCACAAAATTTACAACAGATTTGAACAATGCCATTTCTGATAAAAATATTCACTTAATTTGTTTAACAATATTCCAAAAACAAACAAAAAAAGATTTACAAAAAAAATAATTTCCATTAACAAAACTACGAAAAATGGTCGTTTTTGTTAAATAGTAAAAGTTTGTTGTGAATGGATGCCTTAAGAAGGACACCCAAGCAAATTAATTTGCTTGCCTCACGATATCGCTCACGTACAAACAATTTTTTTCAGGACCGTTCTTTGATATTTGGAAAATTATATTATTCTATGATAGTAATTTTGCTCGAAAATAGATTTCCTTAACATATTTGTTAACCTTGAAATATAGTTTTCTTTTTAAAATTTGTTATCAGCCGAGTTTACATTTTTCCAACTGCTTCCAACTTTGTTTTAAAATCTAAAAAAATATATATATATTTATATATAAGTTTTTTCAGTACAGTTAAAACTTCCAAAATTTTAAACTTAAAAATATATATATCAAATAGTTTTATTTTTTTTTTTCTTATGCATTTATTTATTGGATCTTCACATAGTGTACCAACAACAATTATTCAAATCTATAATATTAATAGACTAGGCGATTTCTTGAGACTGATGTTTTGTTCTACCGTTTTATCCCGATTTTGACCAAACGTATATTATTTGAAAGGTATTTCTTTTTAGCCGATTAGCAGATTTATAGATTTTTTAATTTTTTTTCCTTATTTAGAGTAAATTGCATTTAAAGTTGCTACTAACACATACATAAAGTTATACAATGCTATGTGTGTGTTTTTTTAATTTTTTAATGTGTTTGTAATAAAAATGATTTTGTTTTTTGTGTTGATTTGTGAATTGGCTATAATTGATTAGCATACTTTTAGGGTCTTTATTTAATGAAAAAATAAAATTTCCTAGAATTTGCGCTCGAATTACGAGGGCTGGAATCTGCTAGTCTTAGAATTAATACTTAACTTATTATTTCCGTCCAGTGCCAGAAAAAATTTTATGTTTCTACATAAATTTGAAATAAATAAATCATCATTGGCTTAGATAACCTCAAGCATTTATTATGAGATCTGCAGTCTCTCTCCTACTTAGGCGTTGGAGGATGCGATTGTTGAGAAGGTCATGTGCTAAGAGATTCGGGTGAGTTTCGAGTTTTTTTAAGTAGCTTGAACATTTTTTCATAATTTCGACTTTGACTAGGGGTACGTTAAATTCTCTATGCAATTGTGAGTTTCTCACATACTAAGGATCTTAGTTTGGCATCTTTGTATTTTTTTTTTATATTAGAACTTGAGGCGGTTCCCCATAACTGTATACGTAGCACCAAATGGGTTTCATGATTGAATTATATATCAATAACTTGCAATCAAGACTTATCCTTGAATTTCTGCCAATTAGCCACGCAATTTTAATTTTATTTCTGCTAATTTTTATTCTTTGTGTTTGTTCCAAGTAAGGCGGCGCACACAGGGACAAATAAACGAATTACGACGACAAAAATGGAATTTTTTATTTTGTTAAATGTAGCCAGGACGCAGTGAACCTTTAAGTATTTATTTTTTTAACGCATCACATTAGTCTGTACGTGCGTGTAAAGTATTATTATCTGTTACACGCATTTATACACTCGACAATTTTTTGTAAATTTACAGTTTAAAGTTTTTTAAATATATTTTTAAGCATCAGGTATCTAATTTAATTTGCAGTTATTATTAAAATAACAATTATATGTAGTGTAGGTATAGTATAGTGTTTTTATTACGAAATATATTGAAAAATTTGCTTTGGCTAGAGCTATAAAAAAAGTTCCACACAGTTCCACGACTTTTCCTTATAAGTTAAAAAAAAAACAACTACTTATAAGTGTAAAAAAGTCAAGCGGAGGTCTCCCCGTTTCCCCTTTCAATAAATAGAGCATATTTTTCTTAGGTAGTACACCTAATTCTGAAAATCCCACTGCAAAGGCCTTTTTTAAATCGCTAAATTTTTCATTCTGTGCAGTCTCCTCACAAAATTCTTGTATACACCACTGATGTATACTTAAACTGCTATGAAAAAATATAAAAAGGGGAATTCCGTAACTAAATAGTAACTAACACAACCGTAATAGCTAAATTTTTCATTCAGTGCAGTCTCCTCATAAAAAACTTGTGTGCACCACTGATGTATACTTAAACTGTAATTGAAGAAAGTCATAGAGAGTATAAAAATTTAAGACAATATCACTCCAGAAAAACTTCAAGAGTCAATACCAACAGTGACATATTTAACTGGATGCCGAACCGAAAAAAGTAAAGCAAAATTGAATGAAACTATTAAATATGCTAAAGCTGCCGACTTTCAGTGGTAACGAAGAAGAGAATTATGAACAGGAGTTTGATGAAGTCCAAGACTATGAAGCTGTTACTATAGAATAAAATAAAACTTAATATTACGTCCGTATGTCATCTCGATAATTAAAAAAAAAATGTAAAACAATTAATTATAATTCTTATTATTTTAAGTAGTACTATCAGTTGATCAAACTTAAATAAAAGCTTTAAAAAATATAATTATTAATTCCGCTTTTTATAAGTATTCTCGTTTTAAGTTTTAATTTGAATTTTTAATTTTTAAAAACAGACATTAAAAATCCCGAATCGATAAATTTTTTAAAAATTGTACGCCATATTGGATCCCCCATTTGAAATTTTTAAAAACGAACATAAGATTCGTAATCAGCGACCCCAAAAAATTCCGAATTCGATAAATTTTTTAAAAATTGTTCGCCATATTGGATCCGCCATTTTGAATTTTTAAAAACTGACATCAGATTCGTAATCAGTGGCCCTAAAAACCTTGAGGTACCTAGTTTTATTAAAATTTATTGAATCCATATGAAGTAAATAATTTTGTCGCACTAAATTTTCGATTTGTCCCAGTGTGCGGCGGTCAAGATGAAGTATTAAATATTTTACATCAGAATGTTGCGGTATTTGCTGATTGTGTATTCGGACTTGAGGGCATGTTTCTCCTCAGAGCGTAAAAGTAACGAGGATACATTTTTACCCTTTTATTCTTATTTTCCACCTGTGTAACCAGTGCTCCAATTGTAAATCATGTCGTTGTAAAAGTATAGATGCTGTTGAGGGGTCCTCATTAATGCTCAAAATTGGCGTGTCGTAGTTGGCATGTCCGCTGTATAAAGAATGTATAGGAGCGGACCCAAAATACTGCCCTGTGGAACAACAGCTTTTATATTCTGAGGAGGCTGCATTTGACGCTCGCTCTCCTTTATTGAGAATTGCCTGTTAATTATATAGCTTTCCATTAGTTTAGTAACGTTCGGGGTCAGCAACGTTTTAATTTTATAGAGCAAACCCGACCCTCGTGCCAAACATTATCGAAAGCTTGCGAAACGTCAATAAAGAGAGCAGAGCAGTACTTTTTCTCTTCAAAGGCTTTTCTTATAGCGCTTACTAACTTATGGACTTGCTCAATTGTCCTTTGTCTTCGCCTAAATCCGAATTGATGTGCTGGGATGACGTTATTTTGATCTACAGCTACAGTAAGCTTATTTACTAGTATTTTCTCGAACAATTTTGACAGATTTGACAATCGACCTGTACGAATCGACCTTTGTGTGATCTTTACCTGACTTGGGAACCATGGTAACGAGCGAAACTTTCCATTCTCAGGATGATATTCAAGGCATAATATAGCATTAAATATAAAAAGAATTATTCTCAATGCTATTCGGGGTAGCTCCAAAAGCATTTTATTACTGACCCCGTAGATCCCCGATTCTTTTTGAGGGTTAAGATCAGAAATGGCCTTTTCAACATCTCTATTCTCAAACCGAAGTGACACTGCACTGTGCTGATTTATTACTGGTGGTAACTCATTTATTGAACTAGTAGTTATATTCGGAGTAAAAACTATTTTTAAATGTTCTACAAATAAATCGCCTTTTTCGATATAATTTCTACGTACAACGGGTGTTTTAAGATTTTTTATAGCTCGCCATAACGAGTAATCAGTTCTTGAAATCGGATCTAATTTTTCGAGATATCTTTTTAGTTTATTATGTCTCTGGGTTTCAAGCAACTTTCTTAAATTTGATGTACATGATTTCAATTGTTGCTTAGGTTGAGGAGATCTGGGGGTAAATTGTCGCATTCGATATCAAGTAAAATCAATCGAAATTTCATATTTTTATTTATTATTTAAAGAAGACGGACAATCGTCAGACCTCGTTTTACTTTTACTATTAACTATGGATCACAACTCGTTAGCTGTAACAGAGTAAAATTACTCTTAGTATTTTATTTTGGAAAATAAAAAAATAATTTCGATCAAAAAAATTTCGATAACGAACGCGACGATTCACCCCCTGTATAGTTGCCACTCTTTTCGAATTCTTCTTTTCTCATTTAATAGCCGCTCGACATCTACCGAACAAGTTCTATACTACCTTCTGTGCCGGGGGGGTTTCGCAGCAAGTTGAGAAGATATTTTGAGGTTTTGTTCAAAGCTAACAATAGCCAGATCAATATAATCTGGTTCTCTTAGTGGTAACCTATCCGTACAATGGGTACTGTGAAACTTTCTTTACTTTAACCAATCTATAATACTTTTTGGCGCTAAATTACCATTCGGGGGCACAATTTCTCGGGAGTTAGAAATAGTAACAATAACTGGTGTGTGACGTGATGAGAGTTCCAATGAGGATTCAGCATTTATAAGATCCATCGCAATGTTCTTCGTTACTCCAAAATCGATTAAATCGGGAATCTTTTGTCTATCTGTCGGCCAGTATGTTTGTTCTCCGCTTGAGATAACATCTATAACCATATTAGAAATTGTGCCAAACAAAACACGGCCTTTCGGGGAGATTAAACGTAACCCCCAGAATGTATGCTTGGCATTGTAATCGCTAGCAGCAATAATTTTAAGCATTTTGCCAAATTTTTAAGATTTTAATTTTTTCAAATTAATACAAATTTAAAACTAAAACTCTACTTGAATTTTTGCCAGAAAAAGTATGCGTACAAAAGTAAAATAGTTAAAATAAATAAAAAATTAAAAAAAAATGTAGTTTTCATTAGCTGGTACGATATATCTTGCGATGAAGAACTAATGGTAAGCGCTTTGGAATGGATAGAACCACTTTTTTCTTCTTCTCTATCGATGTTTTTCACCATTCCTCAGAAATGACGTTCTTGAGCATTTCTTTTGAGGTTATGTGGTGCTGACGAATTTTCCTCTCCAGGAAATCCCACAAATTTGCAATAAGTTTAAGGTACGAGGATTGTGGCGGCGGTTGTAGCTGGTTTTTGGTGTTATAAAGCAACCAAACCAATATTCATCATAAGAACTGCTCAAATATGGTTTTTGAATTAAAACAAGTAAGAAAATTATAGTCGGTCTAGACCGACTATACGATACCCTATACCATGCGCTTAGAGACCCTATCTCTCAGGCCCAACTAACTGCATATAAAAAAATAAGCATAAACCAAATTTGAGTGGGATTTTTATTAATTTTTTTGGCTGCAGATATGAAAAAGTTCATATCGGATGCTATATCTATATGGGGACTAGGCCCAAAAATGGACCGATCCTGACCATGTTTGGTAAGGTCTCTTGTATTTTGCAAAAATATATACAAACAAAATTTGAGAAGAATAAGTGCAATATTTTTGTTTTTTGATAGATTTAAGTGAAGATCGGGAAGCAGCTCTATATGGGGCCTATGAATGAGAGTTGTCCCATAGGGATCATTTTTGGACTACTGATTAATGGATGTAATAAACAAATACAAACCCAATGTGACTAAGATTTATATGATAATTTGGATCTTATGGCAATTTAAGTTGATTTCATAGGGGTCATTTGTATGGGGGCTAGGTCTGAACATGGACCGATTCTCACCAATTTCAATAGCGTTCATCATATGGCCGATTAAAGCTTATATACCAAATTTCATCAAAATATATTCATATTTGCGACCTGCAGTTTGATTACAAGTTTTACATGGACACACAGACGGACGGACGGACGGACATCGTTAAATCGAATCAGATAGTGATTCTGATTAGATCGGTATAATTAAAGATGGGTCTAGGTCAAATATTTTTGGTAGTTACAAACAGCAGCACAAAGTCATTATACCCAAACCACATAGTGGTATAGGGTATAAAAACAGTTTAGGTCAATACAACCGGTGAATATTAATACTCTTTAAATCCCACAAGATGATGAATTTTTTATTAGACATGCGAGTATATCTAGAAAGAGATTATGAAAGTTGTAACTTCGTAGTAAAAGATCAAAGTCAAATTTTAAACATCATTGGGGCTTATTTATAGTCAATTCACTCTTTCAAAGAAAGCGATCCTCAAAAGAGAGTGCATATTGATGTGGATACTTATTTCAAAACTTTTTTGGAAACAAAAAACGAATATGAAACTAATCTATCTTCCCTTTTAACTTTTACGGATTATTTCAAGGCTAACCAGGTAAATAAATATATACACAAAAATTATTTTATAATGCATAGTTCGTTGTTATACATTTTCAAAAGTTTGAAAAAAAAAACTATCTTCAGGCTTAGATAATATTCCAAATATTGTATTAAAAATCGTGTCAGTCCGATCACAGGGGCGATGCGTAAACATCTAGTAACTAAAGATTTTTTATGGCACTTTTTTAAAATAAAACAGAAAGCGTCATCTATGTATCACTTATAGCAATCAACTGCAGGGGCTAGTTAATTTTTAATATTTCGTTTTTAATTTTTATTTTTCATTTTTCGTTTTTCATTTAATTTTCATTTTTTACTTTTAATTTTTCATTTTTCGTTTTACACTTTTTTTTTTTTTAATTTTAATTTTTTATTTTTAATTTGTTTTATTTTTTATTTTTTAAATTTCATCGTTTTTAATTTTTTTTTTATTTTTCATTTTTCAATTTTCATTTTTAATTTTTTATTTTTCATTTTTTTATTTTTAATTTTCCATATTTTGTTTTCCATTTTTATCATAATTTTTTAACCAATACTGTCATAAGTCACACCGATTTTGTCTTAAATCTAACATCTTACGCTGTTTTTTTTTTATTGTATTGTGAAATAGATTTTTACCCCTCCGCGCGTATAGATATTTACACATCAAAATATTCCTGATGGAATGGTCCGTGAATATTGCACTCTTTTCAATAACATGCTAAACAATTCCTATTTTCCTCTAGCATGGAAAGTAGCGAAAGTTGTAATTTTACCCTTAAAAATAAGGACACAAGTAAGCTAAAAAATCTCCGTGCTATTAGTTTACTACCAAATATTAGTAAAGTTGTTGAAATTTGCATAAACAATATTTATTTATTTATTTATTATTTTATTAACTTACAATTTAAATTATAAGGTAATATAAGGGTTAGAGCTACTATGGCCTTCAGCTCGATATAATATAATAGATTTATATAAGATTATAGGTATTTGTTACTTTAAGAAATTTTATTAATTTTGTAATATTTTCAGGAGATGGGTTAGATAAAGTTCTAATTGGATCGATTTCGCCAAATATGGCTTGTCTTTGATTATTGAACTTGGGGCAGTGTACAAGGATGTGTGAAGGGTTTGGAATGGAAGATATGCAATGTAGATTTGCGGAGTAGGAATGTTCATCAAATGTGCATGTGTTAGTCTAGAATGTCCGAGTCTTAGTCGTTCAAATTTGACAATTTCAATTCTTTTGCAAGCAATTTTGTTTCTTAGGAATGTATGTATGTTATTCATTTGTTGGTTTAGATTTTTGTACCAAATTGAGGTGGTGTTGAATAAATTAATTTTGTAATATTTAATAAATTGTTTAACAATGTAATTGTTCCAATCATGGGGATTGTAATTCGGTGTGGTAACTAAAGGGAAAAAGGTAGCTTCTCTTGCAATAAGATCTGCCAACTCGTTTCCTTTTATACCACAATGACCAGGTACCCAAATTAATTTTATATTAGGTTGTCTGTCAATTAAGAGATTTCTGATTTCGGCAATGAAGATAGAGAGTCAAAACATATGGCAAATTTTCCTGTTTTTGGATGTACATGTTTTATTGATTCATATATAGCTATTAGTTCTGCAGAATATATAGTACTATATTCAGGGAGAATGGCAGATTTGATAGTCATATTTTCTGTAGTTATACTAAATGATATAGTTGTATCGGTTTTTGAACCGTCAGTAAAAAAGAATTTGTGGTCGTAAAAGGTATTTTTAAGTTCGTTGAATAAAATTTGGTATTGTTCTGAGCTGCAATTAGATTTGGTATGGTTGTGTAGGGTGGTATTTATAATGCAGTCATTCAAATGCCATGGTGGGTGTTGTATGGGACCAGATTTTATTATATCAAGCGGAAGACCTAAATGTTTGCAGTTTTGTAATGAACGATATATAGTTGATGGTATTCTCGGTATTATTTTGGAAGTTTTACATTGTTTAACAATAAACAATAATTTAGTTAAATTCTGTGAAAAAAAAATCAATTAAATAATCAGAGACAGTTTGGATTCAAATACAAACTCTCAACAATTCACGCAACACATCTGCTTGTCTCAAATATTCATTGGAACCTCAATAAATCCTGGTGTACAGGTGTCTGTTTGATTGATTTCGAAAAGGCGTTTGATAGCATATGGATACCGGCACTAAGTTACAAATTATTGAAATATAAAATACTTATTCATTTAGTTATACTATTACACAACATTTTAAACAACAAATCTTTTCTAGTCGGCAATAGGAAACAAATAAGTACAAAAACATTTATGGCAGTAAATGGTCTTCAACAAGGAACATTGAATTCCCCAATTCTATTTAATCTCTTTATATTTGATTTATTAACGAAAATTGATAATATCATTGCTTTTGCTGATGATAATATAATATATCATGCAGATAATAAAATAGAGAAAATTAATAATGAATTACAAACATAATTTAAGATAGTTGAAAAATACGCGTTATAGACTGGAAAATGAAAATTAATTTTAACAAATGTCAAACCATTCTCTTCCGTCCGCCAGTAGGAAAATGTAATCACAGCATAAGTACAAAATGGAAAGATCTTGGTATAAAATCCAATACCCATATATGTATACCCAACAAACAAGTTGTAAAATAATTGGGAATTAATCTAGATAAGTTTTTATATTTAAATTCTCATATAAATACACAAATAATTAAAGCAAGAAATGCTTTTTTCATGTACAAAAAACTGTTTTATTCACAATACATCAATTTTAGAGTCAAGGTCATCCCGTATCAATCACTAATTAGACCAACTATAACATACGGTTGCCAAATCTGGTTTAACGTTTCTCCATTATATATGGAGAAATTTCGAGTTTTTGAAAGAAAGTGTTTAAGATTATGCATGCTAGCATATTATACTAAAAACGCTTTATATTTGCATATCCCCATTTCTCTATCACTGTTTATTAAAAAGTTATATATGAAAACATACTGACCTATGTCATAATGAAGCCTCATTATATTTATATAAAAAGTTATTTTTCTCAAAAGCACGATTTTCGACATAGGCGGTTAATGCTTGTGACCACAGATATAATTAGTATACTTGAGAGCCCGATTATGGAACTATGTATAATAATAATTTATAGTTACTATTTGTTTATTTATAGTTCTACGTACACGAATTTTCTTTCAATAAACACTTAAAAAAGCAACTAAAGTTCAACATTGTGGGCAGTATGTTTGAGATTGTTGTCCTGTTCAAATCAATTTTTAAGTGCTTTATTTTAAGATAGCTTTCAAAATATCCATGTAGAGTCTTTGGTCCATAATCGCTGTCATACCACCACCACATGTTTTACTGTCGGTAATAAATGTTGCTTATCAAGCACCTTACCGTTCTTTCGCCACACAAGCTTTTGTCCTGTGATAACAAATATGCAGATTTTACTCTCATCATTAAACATAGCTTGCTCCCAGAACTCTGGAGACTTCGAAATAAATTTGTTGGCAAAATTCATGCACATCTTTTTATTTACTTTCGAAATATGTGGTTTCATGCGTGCTACACGGCTATGCTGTTCGGACTTCTTCACAATTTTCCGAAGTGTATCCTCGTGGATTTTTTTCTGCAAAATATTTCTTTAGTTCCCTTAATTTTGGCTGCAGTTATCCGTGGATTAAACTTAACCATTTTTAGGATGAGTTATTTTGGACGGTCGTCCGGAGCTATGCTTAGCGAGGATAAATCCAGTGGAATTAAAATTTGCGATGAGTTCTACCCACTAATTCACCAATTTCGCGGAAAGTTCATCCTTCGCTTTGCAGTTTTAATATGATTTCGAAGGGTTCAATTTCATTTGTTTTTTTTACCCATTGTAGACTAAAGCTTTGAAGTCAAAAAACTTTATTATCACTAGCACAATTTTTCGTGTTAATAATGATTATACCCAATACCACTATGCGGCTAGGGTATAATGACTTTGTGCTGATGTTTGTAACTACCAAAAATAATTGACCCAGAGTCATCTTTTATTATACCGATTAATTCAGAATCATTTTCTGAGTCGATTTATCGATGTCCGTCCGTCCGTCTGTGTGTCTATGTTAACCTTGTAATCAAAATAGAGGTCGCAAATATGAATATATTTTAATGAAGTTTGGTATATGAGCTTCCATCGGCCAAGGGCCAATCGATGACCCCTATGAGATCGACTTAAATAGCCATTAGATCCAAATTATCATATATATGTCGTTCAAATTGGGCTGGTGTATGTTTATTACATCCATTAATTAGTAGTCCGAAAATAAACGCTATAAGACAATTCTTATATATAAGCTGCCTCCCGTTCTTCACTTATACTTGGTTTGTATATACTTTTGCAAAAACTAAATGACTATACCAAATATGGTCAGAATCGGTCCATTTTTCGACCTCGTCCCCATATAAATATAGCATTCGATAAGAAAATTTTTAAATCTACTCAGATTTGGTTTATACTTATTTTCTATACCCAATTAGTGGGACCTAAGACCAATTCTCTAAACGCATGGTGTAGGGTATCGCACAGTCGGTGATTCCCCGTTATCACATTTGTACGCATACTTTTTCGGGTCAGAGTTAAAGATGGTTTGTATTTTTTAAGCCGTATTACAAATTTTTCTCTAACAATTAAAAAATATGGAAAAGTGCTTAAAACATTAAAAAAAAAACAAAAGTTTTATAGAAAAAATTCTGCGCCTTTATATAAACTAAAACATACATTTTTAAAAGTTTTGACTGAGATTGTACACAGACTTTTTCTGCTAACTGTATAATTTCCAATTATTTTATTTATTTATTAAATTTCAAAACATAATCCTGACTTGCCAACCATAAAGAAAATGTACAATGCATTTTATTTTTGCTTTGTTGTTTTAACCAACTCTCAAGGTCAGTTTTATGATTGCAGTTTCAAAACTACTTCCGGTTTTCTCTCTACTCATACAAACATACTGGAACATGACCATTAAATGCAGCAGATGATTGGAAAGTTATCCGCCTGTTTGTTTGTTTTTTTTTTTCGTTTATTTTATTTGCAATCACACACAAAAGTAAATGCAGAATAGTGGAAAATCAAGTTTAAAACTTCACTTAACGCTAAACTGATCATTCGTGGACTTGACTCCCGCGCATAGGAAATGTTTTATTTTTTGTTTTTTTGTTTTTCTTTTGTTTGCAACATGAAATTGTTATTTTTATACACGTGGTCGTAATTGTTTTTTAAGCTGTTTTGGAGCATTTTGTATATGTTTGCGGTTTACTGAGTTTTATTACAACATCCTCTTAAAGTGTGCTGAACTCATTAAGAAAGTGAAAAGCTTAAGAAATATGACGACAGACAATGTTGTAAGCGCAACGTAACAATAATAAATGGCTTCTATGAATTCTTATACAGCACAGGAATATTTAAAATCTAGGGAAGGAGTTGAAGTAAAAGATATTTTTGATAAAGAAAATTGTAGCTTAAGGTATTTGTTTTTATTTTCTAAATCAATTTACATACCGGCAATATAACCGGAGAAACGTTTTTTCATGTACTACTGAACCGAAAGTGAAAACGATGACGGACAATGCTATAAGCGATACGTTATTAAATTTGTCGCTTTTAAACATCCTTATTCAGCACAAGAAAAAAATATCCGCTGATGGGTCTACCTACTCTGCTATCGATAACCTAACTCCTAGAAAATGATTTAAGCTGAGGACCTAGGTTTTTTTTTTTTTAAATTTTTAAACCCACCCTCTTTCATACCGGCAATATAACCAGGAAAATTACCATAATATACTCGCTTATTCGTAGGGTTTATGGTCTACAATTTAATTTTTAGTGAAACACATCTAAGTTTTGATGAATTCAATATTAGCGTTATATATTAATTTTAAACATTGAGTATGCAAACTTAAATTATTTATAGTATGTTAAAAAAGAATTATTGTTGACCTTTATTGTTGTTGTGTGATGGGTTTTGTTTGGCATGAGGTCATGAAGTTATTTATAGTATTAATAGCAGGGCGATTTCTTGTGACATCTCTAAAACTCTCAGTTACCAACCGATTTTGACATAAAATATACCATTTGAAAGGTACTTCTTTACAGATGTGCACCATCTGGTAAATTTTTTTGGAGTAGTAATCATTCAAAGTTGCTACTAACACATACATAAACAAGTAAGAAAATTATAGTCGGTCTAGACCGACCATATGATACCCTATACCATGGTTTAGAAACCCTATCTTTGGGTCCAACTAATTCGATATAAAAAATAAGCATAAACCAAATTTGGGTGGCATTGTTATTAATTTTTTTGCTGCATATATGAAAAAGTTCATATCGGGTGCTATATTTATATGGGAACTAGGTCGAAAAATGGACCGATCTTGACTATATTTGGTAAAGTCACTTATATTTTCAAAAAATATACACAAACCAAATTTGAGAAAAATCTGTGCAATATTTTTGTTTTTTTTTTGATAGATTTAAGTGAAGATCGGAAAGCAGCTTATATGGGACCTATGACTAAGAATTGTCCTATAGGGATTATTTTTGGACTACTGACTAGTGGATATAATAAACACATACAAACCTAATTTGACTGAGATATATATTATAATTTGGATCTTATGGCACTTCATGTCGGTTTCATAGGGGTCATTTGTATGGGGGCTAGGTCTGAACATGGACCGAATTTCACCAATTTCAATAGCGTTCATCCTATGGCCGATGAAAGCTTATATACCAAATTTCATCAAAATGTATTAATATTTGCGACCTGTAGTTTGATTACAAGCATTACATGGACACACAGACGGACGGACGGACGGACGGACATTGCTATTTCGACTCAAAAAGTGATTCTGAGTCGATCGATATAATTAAAGATGGGTCTAGGATGAATATTTTTGGTTGTTATAAACAACAGCACAAAGTCAATATACCCAAACCACATAGCCGTATAGGGTATAAACACATATTTAAACTTCAAATAAAAAACTATACAATGCTGTGTGTTTATGAGTTGGCTAAAATTGATTAGCATACCTTTAGGCTCTTATAAAAACATTTACTAACAAACCCATTTATATATCTTCTGTGTGTTCAACAAATATTTATAGTGAAATTTAATGAATTTTATTTATAAATTCACAATTTAATAAATTTTATTTAAAAATTCATAAATTTTTAAAACAAACATTAAAAGAAAAAAGTTTTATGAAAAATAAAATTTCCTTGAATTTGCAGTCGATTAAAATTATTTGGTGTACCCATATACGACATACATCAATCATCGAAATTTAAGAGGGTTCGAAAAAGATTTAGAGGTGTGGTTCTTTGGCAAATATACTTGTTATGGCCCATAGTACCAGAATCGCGATTAGCCCATAGAGTAAAAATAATTGACCCCACCCTATTGTATACATATTTAATAGTTTTGGAAAACTAAAAAGTTTTTTAAAAAATAAAAATCATGTTTGCACATTAACATATATTTTCGCACAACTAAACCATTCTAAAAATTAAGATGAATATTTTATCAAAATTGCCTACCCTAATTTTACAAAAAAAAAATAAAAAAAATTGAGCTGAGATAATTATCAGAACAATTGAAGGAAAATAGTGATATACATAAAATTAAAACAAACCGAGTGCTTGGTTATTTTGAAAACCAAATACAACAAGTAAGTGTGTTAAATTCGGCTGGGCCGAAAGTTTGATACCCTCCACCTTTTTCATTTTCCAATTTTCACTTTTCAATTTTCATATTTCGATTTTCATTTTTAGTTTTTCATTTTTAATTTCTCATTTTCCATTTTTTATTTTCCATTTTCCACTTTTCATTTTTCATTTTCCATTTTCGATTTTTCATTTTTCATTTTCAAATTTCATTTTTCATTTTCCATTTTCCATTTTTCATTTTCCGTTTTCCATTTTTCATTTTTATATTTTCATTTTTCATTTTCCATATTCCACTTTCCATTTTTTATTTTTAACTTATAACTTTTCATTTTTCATTTTCCATTTGCCATTTTTAATTTTCCATTTTTCGTTTTCCATTTTTCATTTTTCATTTTCCATTTTTCACTTTCAATTTTCCATTTTTCATTTTCCATTTTCCGTTTATCATTTTTCATTTTCCAATTTTCATTTTTCATTTTTAATCTTCCATTTTCTATTTTTAATTTTTCGTTTTCCGTTTTCCATTTTTCATTTTCCATTTTTAATTTTCCATTTTTCAATTTTAATTGTTCATTTTCCATTTTTTATTTTTCATTTTTCATTTTTCATTTTCCATGTTTTCATTTTTCATTTTCCATTTTTCATATTTAATTTTTAATTTTTCATTTTCCATTTCTCATTTTCCAAATTTAATTTTTCATTTTTCATTTTCCATTTTTCGTTTTCAATTTTTCATTTTCCATTTTGCATTTTTCTTTTTCATTTTCCATTTTCCATTTACCATTTTTCATATTTCATTTTTCATTTCTCATTTTCCATTTTTAATTTTTCATTTTTCATTTTCCATTTTCCATTTTTAATTTTTCATTTTTCATTTTTCATTTTCATTTTTCATTTTCGATCTTTCATTTTCCATTTGCCATTTTCGATTTTAAATTTTAAATTTTTGATTTTTCATTTTCCATTTTCCATTTTTTATTTTTATTAATTTTTAATTATTAATATTTAATTTTAATGATAAAAAATATGTGGTAAACACGTGCAGTATTAATATGTACACAACTGCAATGACTTCAACAATACGAAGAATTACAACATATACAACATATCTTAAGAAAAACAACAAACACACTGAAAAATTTTATTTTTTCAAGAGTTTTTTCAAAGTTTCATTCATATCTCGTGAACGCTTTGACCGATTTTGAAGATTTTAAATAGCAGGTCCTTTGGGATGTTAATAAACGATTCTATACAAAAACGAACGGTCTCGCTTAGATAATGACGGCATGATCGTGATTTCCACAGACAGACGGACAGACGGTCATCGGTAAATCAACTTCCCTTGTTATAAGGATCAAGAAAATATATTTTTTTGTGGTCTCAGGCATTTATTTCGATGCGTTACAAACGGAATGACAAATATATATATACCCTCTGCCACTGAGGTGTGGAGGGTATAAAAAGTGTGTATATAATTTTATTTTTATTGCTAGGCATTATAAGCTTTGTACATATATTTTTGTGAAAATTTACATTTTCTAAAATAAAAAATTAATAATCAATTGATAAAATCCGATTCACATGTTATCCATATCGCAAGTTTTTTCCTTTGAAAAAATTTCCACTTTTCCTAATGTCAAAATATATTTAGATATTTCTTTTGTACAAAACTGTCAGATTGAAAACTTTAAACATTTTAAATATATTTCATATTAAAAACGTTTGTTCTGAGTGTGACAAATATCAAATATTAAATTTAAATTTTTAATATTTTTTCTATAAAATCGCCGAAACTCTTATTTTCCGTATACTTGACAAAAAAAAAAATGCACTAGGTCTGGCAACCCTTTCCATAAAACAATATATGTACGCATATATTCTTTAATTCTCATTTTATTGTTAGCAACACATTAATTTTTCTATAAGTTAAAGAATTTATAAATTAATAGGCTAGGCGATTTCTGGTGACCGACGTTTTGTTCTACCGTTTTATCCCGATTTTGATCAAACGTATATTATTTGAAAGGTAATTTTTTTTAGCCGGTTTGCAGATTAACAGATTTTTAAATTTTTTCCTTATTTTGTGGAAACTAAAAAAAAAATTTAATTTTAAATTTAAAGTTTTTACTAAATTTGTTTATTAAAATTGTTAATGTGTCCGTTAATGAGTTTGATAACTTCATTCAAAAAAATAATACACCATAAAAGTGTTGGTTTATGAATTGGCTAAGTTGAGAAATAAAGCTGCCCAGAAATTGCACTCGAATTTCGAGCGCTGGAATCTGCTAGTTAAAATAAAATTATGGAAGTTTGATTTATTTTTATTAAAATCTGTAAATAGTTATTTAATTTTTGGTGTGTAAACAGCGTAATATGTAAGCGTAACATGTGAGCGTAACATGTGAGTCGTAACACAAAATGTGATTGTTTTGGTGAAAAAATTATGATATTATGATAACCTGTTTGAAAGTTAAAAATGAAAAATAAAAACTGAAAAATAAAAACTGAAAGATGAAAAATGAAAAAAAAAAATGAAAAAATTAAAAATTAAAAACGAAAAATTTAAAATGAAAACTAAAAAATGAAAAATGAAAATTGAAAAATGAAAATGAAAAATAAAAAACAAAATATGAAAAATTAAAATGAAAAATGAAAAACGAAAAATGGAAAATGAAAAACGAAAAACGAAAAATGAAAAATTAAAAATGAAATATGAAAAAAAAATTAAAAATTAAAAATTAAAAATAAAAAATTAAAAATGAAAAATAAAAAATAATAAAAAAAAATAAAAAGGAAAAATTAAAAATAAAAATGAAAAATAAAAAATTAAATATAAAAAATGAAAAATAAAAAATTAAAAAATAAAAAATGAAAAAGAAAAAGGAAAATTAAAAATTGGAAAATGAAAAATGAAAAATGAAGAAAAAAATTAAAAATGAAAAATAAAAAATTAAAAATTAAAAATTAAAATTAAAAAATGAAAAATTAAAAATTAAAAATGAGAAATTAAAAAAAAAAATTAAAAATGAAAAATGAAAAACGAAAAATGAAGAACGAAAAATTTTAAATAAAAAATAAAAAACGAATAATTAAAAATTAACCGGTTAAAATAATATATAATAATAAATATTTTTATATTAACAGAGCCCCTGCAGTTGATTGCTATAAGTGATACGCTTTCTGTTTGATCTTAAGAGAGTGCTATAAAAAATCTTTAATTACTAGATGTTTACACATCTCCCCTGCGATCGGACTTACATGATTTTTTTTATAAATAACGAGGGACTTTTTTAATTTTTAATTTATTATTACTAGCAGATTCCAGCACTCGAAATTCGAGTGCAAATTCTAGGGAATTTTATATTTTCATTTAATAAAACCCCTAAAAGTATGCTTCACAATTCAACTCAATTTTAACACAAACACATTAACACAAACATATTAACAAATTTAATAAACACACACATAGCATTGTATAATTTTATGTATGTGTTAGTAGCAACTTTAAACGATCATAACTCCAAAAAATATTCGAGACGATGAAAATCTGTAAATCTGGATAACAGCTAAAACAACATACCTTTCATATGATAAACTTTTTGTCAAAATCGGGGTAAAACTGTGAAACTTACATAGGTCAGAAGAAATCACAAGAATCTTAATATTATAGCTTTATTTTCATATTGGCGATATTTTGTATTGTTGACGGGATAACGTTAAAAAGTTTGGCAATACCCAAGAATGATATAAAGATTACGCCATCGTGCTGCCAGTATTATGACGTCACTCTCAAAAAATTTCAGCCGTCAAACTGTTATGTTTATGTGTATGTTTATATGTATATAAACCATAACATTGTAACAGTGGGTTAATTTATTATTTTTCTCCTCAAATTATTCGCTAGAAAAAAATTTTATTTTTCTAAATTTGTTAATTTATTTGTTTTATATTCATTAAGTAAAAATGGTCTAACAATATTTTAACAAATTTTTAAAGGCCATTGTTCTCTACTTTAGAATAAGGTTACTAAATGTTTTTATATTACGTTATTTTATTAAATTTCTTCTTTCGTTTATTGAGATTTTGAGCAATTTCGGTATTTAGTAACCTTATTCTAAAGTACATTCTACTTCTAAAAAAAGTTTTTTCACTTCTTCATTTCCTTAAATGACCTTTACTTGAAAAAAATTATCACACGATTTCAGCGTTTGCATTAATGAACAGCTCGAGTCCTCTACAGATTTAACCGCAAGATTAGGGGCTTCATTTTTTGATTGTTTTGGAAATATATACGGCCAAATTCTAAAAACCGTAAAACTGCAGGTTTTCGAACTCATTTTCATTATATTCTGATTGTTATAAATCTTCTTGGATCGTAGGATTAATATCCTTAAGTATCTGTAATATTAATAGACTAGGCGATTTCTTGTGACCGATGTTTTGTTCTACCGTTTTATCCCGATTTTGACCAAACGTATATTATTTGAAAGGTATTTCTTTTTAGCCGGTTTGCAGATTTGCAGATTTTTAAATTTGTTCCTTTATTTTGAGTAAATTGCATTTAAAGTTGCTACTAACACATACATAAAATTATACATACGCTATGTGTGTTTTATTAAATTTGTTAATGGGTTTGTAAATGAATTTGTTATCTTTATTCACAATTATAATAAACCATAAAAGTGTTGGTTTGTGAATTGGCTAACTTGAAAAATAAAGCTGCCTAGAAATTGCACTCGAATTTCGAGCGCTGGAATCTGCCGGTAGTACATAAAGAAATCACAAGGAAAATTAATCACTGCAATATTTCAAATTGTATGTTAAGATTTAAGAATTATGTATGTACATCTAAATCGGGGGTACTGTCGACCTCGACATTTGCGTTTCAACTTCGAATGCCTTCGTTGTACCCGAAGTCTATATTTAAATTTAAAAAAGATACGGCTATAGTAAAAAATATAATAATTTTATTAAAAACACCCAAAATGTTAGTTTTTCGCACAATTTCTCACTTGTTTTTTGCTATTGTTTTGCTTGCATTGGCGCACCGCACACCTAATATTTGTGTTTTGTCTGCTTTTTCCTTTTTTAATTTTTATTTTCCCTTTCAGAATATAAAGCGAAATTTATAATTTATAATAAGACCTAATTTATTATTTTTTTGAGAACTGTCAAAGTGACTTTAATTGGACATAAAACATAAATTTTTCGCAAGATTTTTTAATTTTCACACATGAAACAGACTTGGCAACCCTTGCGAGCGACATACTACATCATATAACGGGAAAACATTCGGATTGCGTAATATTTATTTTATCATTTTTGGGCAATACCAGCCTAAACTAATGACACGTGGAGTATAAGGATATAAACACACTCATTAAGCAAATGCTACAAACGCAACGATTACAACCAGAAATACAATTACAGCTACCACAAATTACAAAATTTTATATAACAAGAATATCAAGAACAACATAAAAAACTCATGTTTTTCAAGAGTTTATTTTTTTTTTTTTTTTTTTTTTGATTTTTTTCATCATTTTAATTATAATTAAATTTATAAATAACAAAAATGCACTAACAGCTGAGCCTAGAGTTTTTTTTATATTTTCATTGATATGTCCGGACCTACTGATTTTAATGATGATTTTAAATAGGAATCTGCACAGAATGTCAACGAATCAATTTCACTAAAAATTAAGAACCCAGCTGAACTATGATCGTGACATTCACAGTCGGACAGACGGACATCGCCTGTTATGCGGACCAAGAATAAATATATATTTTATGGAGTTAAGCTTTTTTTCTAAATTCCTTAAAACGGAATGACACCAGTGTGCAGAGGCTACAAAAATTAATATATTTTCATTTAGCTAATCGTCAAAGTTTTATTTTGAAATTTAAAATTTTTTGCATTATCTAAATTAGATAAATGACACTAGCGGTATTCATTAGTTAATCAACACAAGATTAATATCTCTACTTTTCGTTAGAAACTGTAAGAGTTATTAAGGTCGCGAACAAACAGCTCAGTTCATTTCACACAAAAAATCCTTCCTCGTTTCGAGCATAATTAAGTCGGTCAGGTGGCAGTGTTACCTGTCAACAATGTATCACATTTAAAATGTTGTTATTCAGGAATGTTGTAACAACCCGTCAACAGCAGCAACATCATAACAACAAAAACATGTAACATCATTATATTATGTTTGATTATTATCTGTTTGTTAACCTCTCTTAAAACGCGTACACAAAATTTCCTGATTGCGAAAAATAAAAACACTTATGATCACTAATTTTCAACTTCATCTTCTCTATTTTGTTTTTTTTAGTCGAGGCTATAAACTGTTGGCTGCAGGCATTAAGGAAGTTAATTATCGATATATGTTTTAAAAGTAAACAGACACACACGCACACACACAAACCATAGATGAGATGTGGCGTCTCTGCTAGCACAAGTGTTTTTATGTTCACGTAATAAAAGTTAGCAACAGCAACAACAAAAGCAGCAGCAGCAGCATAAACGTAACGAAGCAACACACGAAAACCTTATTAAACATAAACTATACTCCACTGCAGCCACCCAACAATTATTGTAATTTGGAACTGGCAACTGAAGCAGTAGCACAAGTTATAACAGCAGCTAACGAACGAACGAAGAGACCAATAACCGCAGCACTAGCTCTAGTAAAACGTGGATAAACGACTCACGATTAAAAGCAACAACTAAACCAACTGAAAATAACAAAGGCAACAATATACGAAAAATACCAACACTACACAACAAGTGTTATTCATAAAGCTCATCCCCTGAGCACGGGTGTGTAAGCGGTTCCTGAAAAAGATTGTTGCGCACGACAACAACTATTTTATTATATTGTTAGTAACCTAGCTACAACAACAGCAACATAAACATCAACATCCATTTTTTAACTGCAGCACGAGATATCCGCGGCCGGTACATAATCATCACATCAAATCAACGCCGCTTAATAAATGTTGCACAGGAAGACAACATTATCGATTGCACAAAGCAAAGCAACTCCACTTGCAATCATTAAATAAAACGGCAACTTATTTTTTTTTTTCCTTCAATCATTATAAGTTCAATGAACGTAATCATTTTAAATATTGAACTTAATAAATAATTGTGGAAATTTATCTTCTTGACTCCTCTTCCTTTTAAGATTTCGTTCATCTTCTTAATCTCATCCCTTCCAAGCTAATTTCCAAAGCGTAATTCTTTGAAGCTCAATGTAAAATGCTAGCAACCAGACAATGCAGTCTTTGGTATCTCATAACAGGTTTCAGCAGTTTCTTTATCCTATCAGCGGCGCAAAGCAACGATAACAGCGGGCAGTATCTACAGCACACGGCCTCACTGGCCAGTACTTTGCAACATCAACATACGGCCACACCTACTACGCCTTTGCAACAGTCCTCAACACAACCTTATGCCACCTCGGCGAATCAACCGCCCTGGTTGGAAAGTATAGCTCCATCGACACGAGGAGATCATTCCAATACAGCGCGCAATTTATATGCCCCTTATCAAAGTTTTTCCAAGAATGATGTGGCCAACTTTCCCAATTTACTAATACGACCAGATGGTTCGGCTGTACAAACATTTGGTTCTTACAGACAGGGCCGATCATCAGGACAGTTTGCTTTGCAAAATCCACCTAAACAAGCTGATAGACGTGTAGATTCAGCAGAGGTGGAAATCGTTCAAGCGCCAGCCGTAGAACTGCCTTCAAATCCTCTGATAACTATACCCAAACAATTGGTGCCGTCGTCATCGTTAAATGTTAGCCGAGTGGGACGTAAACGTAATTATATGTATATTCCTTTGCAACCAGATAATTCCAATAGTTATTTGCTACAGCTGAAACTTAAAAATAATGGCTCTCTTAGCGAACTGAGACCTCCGGCCAGTGAAGTAGATCCTACCATGCCAGAAATTGGTGACGACGTACCTAATTTCAATGAAAAAACTGAGGGTAGTGATATCGCTTATCCTAGTGCTCAAACATCCACCGACCGTTATGATCATGGTGAAGAGAATAGCAGCCGGCGTGTGGGTTTTTCCTTTCCCAGTTACAGTTTAAATCCATCAAGTCCCTTTCAGCCTCAAGCTTATCGTGAAGACAATCCCATCTTCACGGAATCATCTGGTTTTGAAGGACCCTATAGCGAGGATAATGATAAGGATAGGCGTCTGACACGGCAATTGTTGTTTGAACAAGACGTAGCTCCCACTTCATACTCATATGATTACTCCATTACGCTGCCTCATACTCTTAACTCGGCCATAGCATCAGCCAAGCAATATCGTGATGAGGTAACGAAATTTGGTGATATTAATGGACCAATCACAGCCGTACCCCTACGACCTCAACGTGGCATATACTTTGGTGATACAGAGTTTAGAACGGGCTCAACCTTATCACGTCCCTATACACAGCAACAGAAAAATTTCAATGAGTATATTGGTCCTCAAATTGATCCTTCCAGTTCCCGTAAAAGTCGTTTCTTTCCATACAAATCTTCCAGGAGTCCGCGTGTGATTTTCCCCACCAATGATAATGTGGCTGCTACAGCACCCAGCGGCACCGGCACTGGCGTTTATTTCAACGATAACGTACTATTTCGTGACCAAAATTTTGGCCTCAATGAATTGGCCTCTGTGCAAGATGTTCGCAATGAATTTACTTTACAGGATTTAGACAGTTCGTCGGATAGCAGCACTCCCACCGTAGCGCAATCTGCCAGTACTTTTAAGGAGAAAGGTATGTTTGACCCATATGCAACGTAGCCTAATAAGTAGACTTAATCTAAGCGCCTGCATAAACAAAAAAGAAAAAAACACCAACATAACAAAAGTCATTCGAAAGTCTTCTTGAAATTCCCTTTTCGATTATGATTAAATTTGAATTTAACTTAAGGATGACAAATTAGAAACAAATTTCTTATTCCACCTAAAAAATTTTCTAAAATATTTTATAATAACTAAATTACTCCAATAAATGGTGGTGTTCTCTTCAAAAATAGAAGCTAGGGTATAGGTACAAACAGGAGAAAAAATTTTCATAGGGAACCTTCAGGGCGGGAGAACAAACCACTTTATTTTCCATTTATTGCGAGGAACGTAACAAGGAACCTGAAATAGTTTAGCATCAAACGCACAACAGATCCATATGGGCCACAACCTCGGCCCCTGGGACTAGATCAAAATTGAAAAATATATATTTATATATAAAATCCTATGTACGAAAATGGATATTTCGAACTCCTTTGCAAAACATTTTGGAAAACGGTATCTTGACAAAAGGTATTTTCTGAAAATTCTACTCTTGTATAAAAGGAATTTTTCGTAGAAGGTACTCCTTGAAAATATAACCATTTTCAAAAATGTTCTTGTTGAAAAAGGAACTTTTGAAATGAGGCAATTTTTCAAAAAAGGTATTTTCGAAAATGGTATTTTTTGAAAAAAAGTTCCGTTTAAATAGGTACTCTTTGAAAATAGTAAGGAGTGAGGTCGAAAATATCTTAACATACATAAAATCTAATAATAAGGAAACAAATCTAGAGTTTCGATTTAATTCATTTTTAGTTCCCTTTATAAGCAATACTCGGGCACGGAGGAGTGTGAAAATTGGCATAGTTATAGTTCATATAGAGGAGAAGCTGAGAAAGATAAAATTTATGTTGAATCTGTTTTAAAAATATCTTAAATTAAATAAAATAAAATATTTATAATAATTCGTTACGCCCTGTTAATGCGAATGATTTAAATTATATATCAGACGCCCTGTGTTGAATTGTGTATTGCTAAAATTGATTAACATACCTTTAGGCTCATTTAAATATTCATAAATTTTATATATATATATATATATATATATTTTCAAATATATATATATATATATATATATATATATAGATTAAAAAAAAACATTGGAAGACAAAAATTTAATGACAAAATGATATTTCCTAGAATTGGCACTCGAATTTCGAGTGCTGGGCTATACTAGTTATATTAAAGCTTACAAAAAAATATAGTTTTTATAGTTCTTTCTAATCACTACTTATGAACTTATGAACCTTTTCAGGATACCTTTCCATTAGGGAATTTATAGTGGTTTCTCTCACTTTTTTGGAACACGAAAAATCGTCCATATTTGTGAATACTTTTTTGTGCTCTTCTATTCTTTTTTCACACGAGCCCAATATCTTTCCACTGGCTTCAGTTTGGAACATTTCGCTCCTTTGGCACCACTCAAGAGCTTTATCACGAGTACCGTAGTAACAGAACGCCAAATCGGGCCAAAATTATGTGGTCTTTTTTGCAAACGCTCCTAAATATATATTTCAGCATTTATGGAGCCCTTTGCAATAAATGACTTGCTTCTTTTTGCCACGGTTGCATATTCCTTGCCATACTAGGAACTTTTTTTTCTAACTTTCGTCTGATTTTGGGTTCAAAACAAATCCCCAACATTTCCTCAAGCATTAACAAAAAATATGTAGACCCGGGAGCTGCGAAAAACTACCGGTACATACGTTTCATTGTTCATTATGCAGAAGTATTTTTTTATGAAACATAATTTTTATTTCCGTGCACTTTTTTGGTCCCTTAATTTTTTGTAGCGTTTCTTTATGGAATTTTGGACTCTGTATGTTTTCAAACCTGCATTGGCTTTAAGTTTTTGTATCAAATAGTTCGAACACTGATCCAACCAAGCTGCTTTTCTACCAGATGTATTTTAAAATGCTTTCTATTTTCGTGGCCTTACAAACATCATGTCGACCTTTCTTTCTCCTAGAATCAGGTTTTCTACCAATGTTCATATTCTTCCGATACTATCCAATAACATTGGAAACAGTTTGACGGCAGACCTTTATTCTTTGGCCAACATTTTGTAGCATCAAGTTGGATTTAATAATTTGAACACGTGCTTCTATTTCATCACTCATTTTCATCAAACCAGCAAAGAATGTGCAGGGTTGTCATTTGACATAATAACTGGCATATTTTTCAAAGATTACTTGATAAAAAAAAATTCAGATAATGCTTGCGAAAAAAATTAAGAGGAAAAGCGTATGTTAAGATTATTCGATCTCATTTACTTTTAAAAAAATTTAATTTTTGAAAATGGTTTTCTTTGAAAATGGTTCTTTGTGAAGCTATCTGCATTTAGAAAGATTTACTTTTTGAAAAAGGATATTTTTTAAGAGACATTTTTTCAAAACAGGTATTTTCAAAAACGGTACCTTTTGAAAAAAGTACTTTTTGAAAATGGTACCCCTTGCAAATGTCATTAAAAAAATGATGGTATTTTTTAAGAGATATTTTTTCAAAACAGGTATTTTCAAAAACGGTACACTTTGAAAAAAGTACTTTTTGAAAATGGTACCCCTTGCAAATGTCATTAAAAAAATGATGATATTTTTTAAGAGATATTTTTTCAAAGCAGGTATTTTCAAAAACGGTACACTTTGAAAAAAGTACTTTTTGAAAATGGTACCCCTTGCAAATGTCATTAAAAAAATGATGGTATTTTTTAAAAGAGATATTTTTTCAAAACAGGTATTTTCAAAAACGGTACCTTTTGAAAAAAGTACTTTTTGAAAATGGTAGCCCTTGCAAATGTCATTAAAAAAATCATACTTTTAAAAAATAGAACTTTTGGAGAAAAGGTATGGTTTTAAAATAGTTTCAAGAATAATAGGAAGGTACTTTTTTAAAATTTTACTTTTCTCAAAAATATTTTGTTGAAAAAGTACATTTTTGAAATAAATTTACTTTTTGAAAAAAAGGCATTATTTTAAAACAGTTTTAAGAATGATACAAATTTTCAGTACTCATTTAGAAGTTTTCACTATTTTTATTGTAAAGGGTAGGAAAGGGATTTTTTCGAACACGTGTAGAAGTATTATAAAAGTTCGGTTTAAAAGTGATTTTAGTTACAAATCATTTTTGAAAAATGTAGTTATTAAATAGGTACTTTTTGAAAAAAGTGATTTAGTTTTCAGTACTGATTTAGAAGCTTAAATTAATTTTTCGGTCATATGTATTTTCAAATTTTCTTGGTACTTTTTTTATTTATAGGATAAGGGATTTTTTAATTTTGGACACAAAATATTTTTGAAAAATTTTCTTTTTTTAAAAGGACCTTTTCAAAAATATTTACTTTCTGCAATTCGGTACTTTTTAAAAAAACTAGTTTTTTGAAAATGATAATTTTTTAAAAATATATTTTTAGCAAACGGCATTTGAAAATGGTACTTTTTGGCAAAAAAAAAAAATAAAAAAAATTTAAAATAAATTTAGGGTATATGAAAATTTGCCGGATCCAGTTTGAACTAGTTTTTTTTATATTTACTAGTTTTTTATTGCCGGATCCAGTTTGAACTAGTTTTTTTATATTTATAAAACGAAGGAAAAGGGATTTTTTGGTACTGAAGTAAGAAACTTTTGAAAAATTTACTTTTGAAAAAGGTACTTATTTAAAAGGTACTTTTTGAAAGTGGCCATTTTTGAAAAAAAATTACTTTTTGAAAATTGTATTTGTTAAAAAGGTACTTTTTTGAAAATTGCATTTTTTGAAAAAAGACACATTTTAAAACAAGTAAGAAAATTATAGTCGGTCTAGACCGACTATACGATAACCTATACCATGCGTTTAGAAACCCTATCTCTTCGGCCCAACTAACTGGACATTGAAAATAAGCAAAAACCAAATTTGAGTGGGATTTTTATTAATTTTTTTGGCTGCAGATATGAAAAAGTTCATATCGGATGCTATATCTATAAAGGGACTAGGTCCAAAAATGGACCGATCCTGATCATGTTTGGTAAAGTCTCTTGTATTTTGCAAAAATATGTACAAACAAAATTTGAGAAGAATCAGTGCAATATTTTTGTTTTTTAATACATTTAACTGAAGATCGGGAAGCAGCTCTATATGGGGTCAAAGGGATCATTTTTGGACTACTCATTAGTGGATGTAATGAACGCATACAAACCCAATTTGAGTAAGATCTATATGACAATTTGGATCTTATGGCAATTTATGTCGATTTCATATGGGTAATTTGTATGGGGGCTAGGTCTGAACATGGACCGATTCTCACCAATTTCAATAGCGTTCATCCCATGGCCGATAAAAGCTTATATAGCAAATTTCATCAAAATATATTCATATTTGCGATCTGCAGTTTGATTACAAGCTTTACATGGACACACAGACGGACGGACGGACGGACGGACGGACGGACGGACATTGTTAAATCAACTCAGAAAGTGATTCTGATTCGATCGGTATAATTAAAGATGGGTCTAGGTCAAATATTTTTGGTTGTTACAAACAGCAGCACAAAGTCATTATACCCAAACCACATAGTGGTATAGGGTATAAAAACATATGTAACCCGGTCTATGAAAAGGTGGCTTATGACTCAAAAACAAAATTTCGAGAAATCAGCTGTTAAAGATAAACAATGCATTTAGTTTTTTTTTTCGTTATCTCGTTGGTGTAATTGTTTCTGTTGGTCTTTTCCTTTATGAACTAGTGAATAATGTCTGTCGATGAAGAATTTAACGAGGTTTTTCAAAAATATTTTGGTGAAAATGAAGAGAATGATGATGGGTCTTGCGATGATGTTGGTATCAATTTGCGGACAGCGAGGATGTTGAATCATTTCAACTGTCATTAATCCGAGTTTATGCCCGAATTTATCCAACCAGTTGGTTTATCTCTGCAGCGTCAGTGGTACATTTATCAGAATCTCAGAAGCTTGGTTTCAGATCCCATGAATGCGGATATTTTGGCTCCATTGCCATCGAAAAAAATGCCATCAAAAAAATCTGAAGTTGCTTTACCAGCTTGTTTTTTTTGATGAAATCATTTTTGTAGCGTTCAATCCTTTTTTTTTTCATTTTCAATTCCATGTATTATCTTGATTCTCGATTTTCAATAAAATTCTGTTTTTCTTTCATTTGTGCTCTTCTTTCTCTACATTTTTAGTACACTTCTAAGCAACTTAGGACTTTCTGATTTTCACCATGTGAAAGACCGTCTCATAAACTATCCGAACCAAAATAAAAGTGAAAAATAATTTTTTGAGTCATAAGCCACCTTTTCATAGACCGGGTCACATATATTGTTTTAGAATAGTTTTGAGAAAGATGGTAATTTTAGTACTCATTAAGAAGTTCAAACTAGTTTTTCTATAAAAGATACTGTTTAATAGTCTGAGTACTTTTTATAAACCTTGCAATAACATATTTATTTTATGAAAATTAACTTAAAGGTTTTTCTGTTAGAACTGTCTCTACATTTTAAACAAGTTCCAATCACAATGGCATGAGTATTCCAAAACGAGTATTACCAAAAGGTTCTATGGAATACTCCGTTTTAAGAATACGATTTTATATAAGATATTATATTACAAGTACTCATTTAGAAATAGTGGGTTTTCTAATTTACTTTCCAATATAGAAATTTTCAAAAAATTTACTTAATGAAAACATTTTTCAAATATAGTTTTAAGTATATTTTAACAGTGGTAGTTTAAAAAAATATGTATTATAAAGATTAACTTAAAAAGAGAACTTTGTAAACTTTTTTGGGATTTTTAGTGTACCTCGCTAAATAGAAAGTATGACTTTTTATTTTTGCAGAACACTTTTAAAAAGAAATTCTTCTTGGCTCTATTCTGGGAAAAAGGACAATCAAAACTTCATTCAGTGTTAAATTTAATAGAGTGCACAAGTTTTTGTAGCAAATTAATGAGAAAGCTTTCCCCCTCTTAGTCCAAATTTCCAAGAAATTTTATATTTTTTACTTTTGGCGAATATCGCTTTCAAAAACAAACATTTCATCCTAAAAATTAGCTTTTTCGCTGTCACATTCATATACAAAATTTTAACATAATCGAAAAGAGACAATCGAAGCAGCTTACTTGTTAGCTGATCTTTTCTGTTAGTTGTAAATAGAACCCGCTTGCATTTGCTACATAAAAGCTTCCACTCGCACTCTGCCTACACTTTCTATCACACACTCTCTCTCTTTCTTTTCACATTCAGCTGACATCACCAGCGAATTGGAATGCCAGCATCGCGGTGGCACTTGTGAATTTTTCATAGGCTGCTGGATGACTGGCGGTCTTCTGCAGGGTACTTGTGATGGATTATTGCGTGGCTGCTGTCATCGCACAGCCAAATCGGCCAATTTGCGTACCTCTGACTATGTGGGCAACACTATCGATTTGACTGATCTTCCGCATAAGAACTATGGACCGGTGAAAAATGATCCCAGTGAGTGTTAGAAATCAAGACATAATGCACGAAAAGGAAAAATGTTTCTAAAAAATTAAAATACATACGGAAGCACTTTGTAATCCTAGACTTGACTAAATCTTTAAAACCTTAACTCTTTAACTAATTTTTACAATAGTATTTTTTTCAAAGCGGTGTTGACCAATATTAAAAATTTGCATGTTTTGTTGCCTTTAATTTCAAAAGTTACTTAATATATGTTACACGCGGTATTTGTTTAATTTTTTGCATGATCTGACTTGCATGTGTTGTATGATATTTTCTTTTGTAATTTCTACTAAAACTTCCTACTTGATATATTTTTTTTTTTTTATTTAGTTTATACGGTTCAGGGGCGTAGTTGTAGATATTTGTTGTTGGGATCTATATAATCTTTGTTGCATGAAACCTTTGTATTTAAGTAAAAACCTTATAGAAGCATGACCTTTTTACCATAAAATCCATTGATAACTATATAACTGTCTCGTAACATTCTATTAAGTATTGTTCCTGCGGAAGATCAGCTTGAAATCGTTAATTTTTTTTACCCTACAATTCACAGACATTTGGCTTCTAAATGCTATTGGCTTTTAATTTTATACTTTAGTAAATAACGGGTGATTTTTTTGAGGTTAGGATTTTCATGCATTAGTATTTGACAGATCACGTGGGATTTCAGACATGGTGTCAAAGAGAAAGATGCTCAGTATGCTTTGACATTTCATCATGAATAGACTTACTAACGAGCAACGCTTGCAAATCATTGAATTTTATTACCAAAATCAGTGTTCGGTTCGAAATGTGTTTCGCGCTTTACGTCCGATTTATGGTCTACATAATCGACCAAGTGAGCAAACAATTAATGCGATTGTGACCAAGTTTCGCACTCAGTTTACTTTATTGGACATTAAACCAACCACACGAATGCGTACAGTGCGTACAGAAGAGAATATTGCGTCTGTTTCTGAGAGTGTTACTGAAGACCGTGAAATGTCGATTCGTCGCCGTTCGCAGCAATTGGGTTTGTGTTATTCGACCACATGGAAGATTTTACGCAAAGATCTTGGTGTAAAACCGTATAAAATACAGCTCGTGCAAGAACTGAAGCCGAACGATCTGCCACAACGTCTAATTTTCAGTGAATGGGCCCTAGAAAAGTTGGCAGAAAATCCGCTTTTTTATCGACAAATTTTGTTCAGCGATGAGGCTCATTTCTGGTTGAATGGCTTCGTAAATAAGCAAAATTGCCGTATTTGGAGTGAAGAGCAACCAGAAGCCGTTCAAGAACTGCCCATGCATCCCGAAAAATGCACTGTTTGGTGTGGTTTGTACGCTGGTGGAATCATTGGACCGTATTTTTTCAAAGATGCTGTTGGACGCAACGTTACGGTGAATGGCGATCGCTATCGTTCGATGCTAACAAACTTTTTGTTGCCAAAAATGGAAGAACTGAACTTGGTTGACATGTGGTTTCAACAAGATGGCGCTACATGCCACACAGCTCGCGATTCTATGGCCATTTTGAGGGAAAACTTCGGAGAACAATTCATCTCAAGAAATGGACCGGTAAGTTGGCCACCAAGATCATGCGATTTGACGCCTTTAGACTATTTTTTGTGGGGCTACGTCAAGTCTAAAGTCTACAGAAATAAGCCAGCAACTATTCCAGCTTTGGAAGACAACATTTCCGAAGAAATTCGGGCTATTCCGGCCGAAATGCTCGAAAAAGTTGCCCAAAATTGGACTTTCCGAATGGACCACCTAAGACGCAGCCGCGGTCAACATTTAAATGAAATTATCTTCAAAAAGTAAATGTCATGGACCAATCTAACGTTTCAAATAAAGAACCGATGAGATTTTGCAAATTTTATGCGTTTTTTTTTAAAAAAAGTTATCAAGCTCTTAAAAAATCACCCGTTATAAACTTTCTGCACACAACAAGTTTGTTATTTAAACAATTTCAAATTGATTTATTATTAATAAATGGGTGTGTTGAAATTTGGCCAAAAAATTTTGAATTATAGGTTGCGGCATATCATTGGCCAAGCAGACGGCTCAAAGACGTATAGTGGGCGGAGATGATGCTGGATTTGGTTCATTCCCCTGGCAGGCGTACATACGTATTGGTTCCTCCAGGTGAGTAAAGCTGAATTTAAAAACAAATACGGTTTCTATACAATCTTCTGTTATGATTTATAGATGTGGTGGTTCATTGATATCGCGTAAACATGTTGTCACTGCTGGCCATTGTGTGGCTAGAGCCACGCCCAGACAGGTTCACGTCACCTTGGGTGATTATGTTATCAATTCAGCCGTCGAACCATTGCCAGCTTATACCTTTGGCGTTAGACGAATTGATGTTCATCCGTATTTTAAATTTACTCCCCAAGCTGATCGTTTTGATGTTTCCGTTTTAACTTTGGAAAGAACTGTGCACTTTATGCCTCATATAGGTTTGTGATGTGAAGAAAACAGGATTTGCATTTTATAATTTATTTGTATGTATTTTCTGGTTTAGCTCCAGTTTGTTTACCCGAAAAGAATGAAGATTTTCTAGGCAAATTTGGTTGGGCTGCGGGCTGGGGTGCTCTAAATCCTGGATCTAGATTACGACCCAAGACCTTACAGGCTGTTGATGTTCCAGTTATTGAGAATAGGTAAGTAAACCAATAATAAGCATTGTTCAATTGCTTTTTTATATAAAAACAAGTAAGAAAATTATAGTCGGTCGAAACCAACTATGCGATACCCTATACCATGCGTTTAGACACCCTATCGCTTAGGCCCAACTAATTGGATATATAAAATAAGCATAAACTATATCTGAGTGGCATTCTTATTAATTTTGTTGCCTTTGAATATGAAAAAATTTATATCGGATGCTGTATTTATAAGGGGACTAGGTCGAAAAATGGACCGATCCTGACCATATTTGGTAAGGTCACTTATTCTTTGCAAAAATATAGAAAAACCAAATTTAAGAAAAATTTAATTGAAGATTGGGAAGCAGCTTTATATGGGGCCTATGACTAAGAATTTTCCTATAGGGTTTATTTTTGGACTTCTGATTAATGGGAGTAATAAACATTCACAAACCCAATTTGACCGAGATCTGTAAGATAATTTGGATTTTATGACAATTTAAGTCGATTTCATAGGGGTTTTTGTATGGGGACTAGGTCTGAACATGGACCGAATTTCACCAATTTCAATAGCGTTCATCCTATGGCCGATAAAAGCTTATATACTAAATTACGTTAAAATATATTCATATTTGCGACCTGTAGTTTGATTACAACGTTTACATGGACACACAGACGGAAGGACGAGCGGACGGACGGACATCGCTAAATCGACTCAGGAAGTGATTCTGAGTCGATCGTTATAATAAAGGATGGGTCTAGGTCAAATATTTTTAGTAGTTACAAACAGCAGCACAAAGTCATTATACCTTCACCACATAGTGGTATAGGATATAAAAAAAAGAGGGGATAGTGGCCAACAAAGTTTGGCCCCAGATTTAAAATAAATTGGACTTTAGTTTAAAAATCATCCGTATTCCTTAAGTTATTTAAAAAAATGTGGAAATTCAGTAAATTTGATACGAAAGCGGCGATAGTAAAATCTGACCCATATCGGTCTTCTGTTTGATGTGGGTTTTTGCGGTTACTTCGATATTGTCTTAAAAAAAAAAAGTTGTAAATATTTTATTTTTATTTAAATTCGTCTGAACAAAATACAATAGGGCTACCCAGTATGGAATTTTGGTCAAACTTGTTCAATAATATTTTAACGAGTCTTTTTTGAAATATTTTTGGCAGCTTAAAAAGGTCTCAGGAAAAAAAACATTACCAAATAAAGGGTTTTAGAAGGAGAAGTAACTGGTTGAAGCACATTATTTTAACACGGGGATGTCATTGGAGGTAGCTAGTTGCCTAAGAACTCATTATTTTCACTTTGAAAGTAATGCAGTATGCAAGAAGCTGGCATGAAATATAAGTAGCTGTCTCACACATTATTAGTAACGCCTTATTTTCACTTTAGAAGTAATACAGTGGGCATGAGTAGGTCATTATTGGTAATGCAAAAATTAATGAGCTGCTATTACGAAATTTTTCCTGTGGTACTTTATCAACTCCATTTTTCAGTACTATATCCAATGAGATGTGAAGGTGGTTTTGACCCTGTTTTTTGTGCTGAACCCAAACTTTGGCAGCATAATTGTTCTATCAAGACAGAATTTGGAGATATGGCATTACACCAAAAACTTTATTTTGTATTTTTGCAACCCTAAAAGCGGAATATGAATTCTTATGAACGAAAAGATTTTTGATAATTTTTTCAAAATTATGGCTGTGCGTCCCTCCACTCGTGTTCTATACTCAATTTTATAACCAAGGTTGTCAACATTAAAAGACAAAATAGACTATATTTCAAATTACACATACACATTTTTTTGCTTGTTGTTGTTCACACGTACAAAAAAAAAAAAAACAAAAATGTGTATGCATCGCTTAAAAATGAAATTGCGATTTTGGGGAGTGTCGGGGTCCAGTTTGTTTCATTTCTATATAAAACTAATAAATGTGAAGTTTGGGGACAATCGGATAAAGAAAAGACGCGCCGGAAATCGGTTCAAAATTTCGAAAAATTCGTTCTATAGTTTAATTTTTTTCGACAAGTTGTTATATGAATCGATATCAGTACTAAATTATCTTTTCAAAGACCTATACAACTTCAAAATCGTGCAAATAGTCACCAAGAAATAGCAAATGCTCCAGACCACTTTTGTATAAAAAAAAAGGTCATGAAGTTTGACGGATATTTTTTCAACTTTAAGAAATTGATTAAAGCCATAACTTGCTTTTGGTCTCTATACCTATAAGTACTCAGATATGAAGTATTGTTTTATTACCACGTTGTTAACCTATTGCGCAATGAGACCGAAAATGGAAATTTTTTTTGAGAAAAAAAAATTTTTTTAAACAAAATTTCAAAACATGGATCTGGCATTTTAAGGTTTTGTTAAATACATGTTAGAGATTAACTGTCTGAGCTTTTAAGTTAATTCCTCAACCACAATCCTTTTGACAAGGATTTTTTGCGGATTTCGAGTAAAATAAGATTTTTGTGAAATATTCAGTAAATGTACTCTTTCTAAATACTTTGTATTAAAAAATTATCACTTTTCTACTTTGAAATGTTATGTTTTATATTAACGGCCTAGGGTTCGGAAAAAATACGACACATTTAATAAAAGATAATTTATTCAAAAAATTCAAATATTTTTTAAGTGCTGTTGAATTTTCAAAAGCGTTTTCTTTATCCGATTGTCCCTAAACTTCACATTTATTAGTTTTAGATAGAAAGGGAACAAACTGCACCCCGACACTCCCCAAAATCGCCGTATAATGTAGGATCACGTTAATACTCATGTTCTGTTACGTATAAACATTTTTCACTATTTTTATTTATATTCAAAGTTTATCGGAGTTTCTTTACAGTTACGTACGTCATTCATCACCAATTCGGTTCAGACGAACATTTTAACCAATTTCGCTCCGAGATTCAATTTTATTTTTATTTTTTGGAAAAATTTACTTTTTAGGGTGATTAGGATCCGCTGAAATCAAAAATCTGGTCAATAAAGTCTGGTCGATACAACAAGAATATAATGAAGAAGCGTCTTTTCACATATACGACGTGTCAAATATCTGTGGTTTTCTAGAATAGAGCCAAAAAAACGTTATATTTGAAATTATGGGATCGATATAAAGATTTTAGAGCTTTTTATTTAACAGTCCTGTAGATGTGGGCAATAAATACTTTATATAAAATTGGAGAAGGACGAAAAAACAATATGTAAATTATACTTAAAGTGTGAGGAGATAAAACACCTTATGTCGACAAACGTCGTTTTCTTTGGAAAAGAGAACTACCAATGCAACCACCCATGTAGCCATAAGTTGTTGTTGCTTGAAAAATGGATTTTTTGTTCGTCAGCAAAAAGCTAACGGGACTTAGGATGAGAATATAACAACTTATCAAGAATAATAGTCACAAAAAATAACAGAAATAAACACACAAGTTTTTTATAAGTGGTTATACACTGAAAACTAATCGGAAATTATTTTGCACTTTTTTCATTAATAACAACGTATGTCGCTATGTGTCGTTTTCTGAAAAAATAATTTGTCAGCGATCAAACGTAGGTTGACATACGTCGTTAGTGCTGCAAACTAATTTAATAAACATTTAAGTTACGTCGTTATTTAAAGAAAAAACTCAGAAATGGCCAATATTTTTTAAAAAAAAATTTAACACATGTAAAGAGCGTTAAAAATTAATATATTTGGCATCGTTAACTCAAAACTGACAAAAATGGACATACGCGGTTATTCCAGAAAACCACAGATATAACAAAAAGAATGTGCCAATGTCAGTCAAGTTTACTCATTCGAAATTTCGAACAGTCAAGTTTGCACATATGTGGGGTCACGTATGTATATGTAATACATGTGTAACATTTTTTTTATAAAATAGTTGCATATATTGGCAATAATTCCCCATGATAATTTTTTTTTTTTTTTTTATTATTCTTAAAAATCAATGCAATAAGAAGAAATGTGCCCTAGCTTCGGTGGAGAGAGAGATGGCTGGTCATGGGGTGATATTTTTTTTAGTTGGTGATAGATCAGACTTAACATTCGCATCAAAATTTACGAGAAATTCTGCCTTTTTCATACATTATTAATTTTTTGATAAGTGATTTTCTCTGTTTGAAAAATCGAACAGCAGAGCGAAATGGGTTAACCCCAAAGTAGTGCGACCCAAGCGACCTATTGCGGACAGGACAATGTTTTCAACAGTCAGACAGACAGACAAACGGACATCGCCAGATCGACTTCTCCTTTTATAAGGATCGATAATATATATAGTGTATGGGATCTCCGGAATCTCTTTCGAAAAGTTACAAATGAATTGACAAACTGATATAAACCCTCTTCACAGTGGTGTGGAGCGTATAAAAATTTAAAATCGATTATTTTAATTATTAAAAAAAATTTTATATATTAAAAATTGAATATTTAATTTTTTTCAGAAGAATACCAGACTACTTAAAAAATTATCCGCGGTAAAAATTATTAATATAAAAATTATTTAATTGAAAGGACAATTCCATAACCTTAAAACTTAAAATTAAGTATTTCCGAAGCTGTAACAACAATTAAGTGCGTTAAAGAGATCATCGCATTAACTTTCATGAAATTTTCAAATTTTGGTACAAACCTCATTTTTAAGGAGAAACCAAGGGGTTCAAAAATGATTTTAACATAAGTATTTGAAGGCCTATCTAAAGGATTATTTTTTTGCATGTTTCCTGAGTTATTGATATTTTAACTTGGGAAATAATTAATTTTTAATTTCAAGGTCATCAAAGTTCCTCTTAAACTCAAATTTTTTTAGGAGGCTGTTATTCTTCGGAAGTAATTTATCTGTTTTGGTGAAGATAAAGCACAATAAAAAATTTGTTGGATTAAATCGATATCAACGACTCCGTATCCGTATCGTACTTTTGGCGTGCAGATATGAAAATATTCATATCTATAATATTAATAGGCTAGGCGATTTATTGTTACCGATGTTTTGTTCTGCCGTTTTATCTCGATTTTGACCAAACGTATATTATTTGAAAGGTATTTCTTTTTAGCTGTTCACCAGATTTACAGATTTTTAATTTATTTTCTTTGTTTTGAGTAAATTGCATTTAAAGTTGCTACTAATATATACATAAAATTATACACAGGCTATGTGTGTGTTTATTAAATTTGTTAGTGAGTTTGTTTTCTTCATCAAAATAATAATAAACCTAAAAAGTGTTGGTTTGTGAATTGGCTAAGTTTAAAAATAAAGTTGTCTAGAAATTGCACACGAATTTCGAGTGCTGGAGTCTGCTAGTTTGATACCGATTTTCACCCATTTCAATAGCATTCTTCTTATGGCCGATAAAAGCTTATTTAGCAAATTTCATCAAAATATATTCTCATTTGCGATCTGACAAACGGACAGACAGTCAGACGGATATCGCTAAATCGACTCAGAAACTAATTCTAGTACATGGCTTTAGGTCAAATATTTTTATTGCTGAATATTTTTATTACATTTATATAGAACATGACAATCATAAACCTTATTTTTTATATTATCTTTAGAATCTGTGAAAGATGGCATAGACAAAATGGCATTAATGTTGTTATATATCCCGAAATGATGTGTGCTGGCTATCGTAATGGTGGCAAAGATTCCTGTCAAGGTGACTCCGGTGGTCCACTGATGCATGAAAAGAATGGACGTTGGTATTTAATAGGTACGTTGGTGCAATATATTCATTATACAATGGTGAATGATGAAACTTGTTATTTTTCTTTTATTCCTCATAGGTGTTGTCTCAGCTGGTTACTCTTGCGCTTCTCGTGGTCAGCCCGGCATTTATCATCGTGTACCCTACACAGTCGATTGGATTTCCCATGTAGTTGGTTTAACAAGCACCAATTAAGGAGACTACAACAAAATCTCGAAATCACAACATTATCACAAAGAACAAAACAAAACAAAACAAAACGAAACTTTTGTAAATAGCGTCTATTTTATGGAAAATGTTGTCTTTGTCTTATTATCATTTAGGTTCTCTCGCTCCGTCTCATTTTTTATAGGAGAATATATTTTACATTAAAATTATTTGACATTAATTGTTTTTAGTTTTAATATTTTGTATTTATTAATCTATATTTTTTGTTTAAATTTTTTGTTAAACAGTGTTACTTTTTTTTGATAAATCCAAAAAATCTACAAACAACAAATTAGGCTTAACAAAAGTAATTATATTTTTTATATTTATTTGTATTGTAATTTATTTTAATATTAATCTTAACAGAAATTAAGTGTAAATAAAATATATATATAAAATTTTAAGAAACTTAATTTTCTTTTTATTATATTTTGAACCATCAGAAGGGCAAATGGCACTGAAACTAGTGCTAAAGCACTGATTTTAATTTAATAAATTTTATAAAAATAAAATAACGGATAAAATACAGCATAATATTCGGCTTTGGCTAAAATAATAAATATAAAAATAAAACTAAATTAGCATTTCACCAAATGAGTCGTCCATTTTGAAAGTGGCATACGTCACATTTTCAAAACCATCAAAAATGTTATAACATTAATTGTAGCTAGCAGATTCCAGCGCTCGAAATTCGAGTGCAATTTCTAGGTAACTTTATTTCTAAACTTAGCCAATGCACAAACCAACACTTTTTTCGTTCATTATTATTGTGAATGAAGATAACAAACTCATTAACAAAGACATTAAGAAATTTAATAAACATACATAGCATATGTATAATTTTATTTATGTGTTAGTAGCAGAGTTCAGAAAAAACACACACTGAATAAAAAACTCGTACATATATGTAAACAAACATAACTTAGACCAACACACACATATTTTTATTTTCATATCAATTATGTTTGTTTTCAAATTTTCTTCGGTGCCCAACACAACCATGACTGTGTTTGTTTTAATATTTCGTTATTTACATGAACATTTTTGTATCACGTACTTTTTGTTTCAATCACACATAAAGCACACATTTTTGAGTGTTGCTTTACTTGAAGTTCATGTTCTGGTACGTGTACTGAAAAAAAAACAAAACATGTACAATAAACAGGTTCGAGTTCAGTTATATTTTAAGTTTAAACACGACTTAAAATATAACTGAACTCGAACCTGTTTATTGTACATGTTCTGTTTTTTCTTACTACACGAGCCAGAACATGAACTTCAAATAAAGCAACACTCAAAAATGTGTGCTTTATGTGTGATTGAAACAAAAAGTACGTGATATAAAAATGTTCGTGTAAATAACGAAATATTAAAACGAACACAGTCATGGTTGTGTTGGGCACCGTAGAAAATTTAGAAACGCACATAATTGATATGAAAATAAAGATATGTGTTGGCTGCTTTTGAACAGAACATTGTGTGTTTCATGTGTGTATTTTCTGAACCTTGGTTAGTAGCAACTTTAAATGCAATTTACTCAAAATAAAGGAAAAAATTTAAAAATCTGTAAATCTGGTGAATAGCTAAAAAGAAATACCTTTCGACTAATATATGTTTGGTCAAAATCGGGATAAAACGGTAGAACAAAACATCGGTAACAAGAAATAGCCTAGCCTATTAATATTATAGATTTAACGGTATCCTTTATTTTAAGGACAGTTTTATACTGATATGCTGAAAACTTCTGAGATTTTGTTAGAGAGAACTTTTTCTAATAAACGATAAAAAAGAATTTCATTCTTGAAAGACCCTGTTACTTTAGTTAAATATAAGGACATGATGGACCTACTTGACTTCCGAAGACTTGCAAGGAAGGACTCGCAGATTGCGATGAAACTTGGATATGTTATAGAACACGAAAATATAACTGAGCCGTAATTTGTTTAGCGGGTAAAAAGGTATCAAAAAATCGCAAATTTTTCACAATTGGAATTGTATGAAAGGCCTATCCAATAGCTTATAAGGTATGCACGATTGTGATTAGAGGCTTGTGTTATTTAATAAAACCACAAAATTTGAGACATACATACATATGAATTTTAGCCAAAACAGACATATCTGTGGTTTTCTGGAATAACCGCGTATGTCCATTTTTGTCAGTTTTGAGTTAATGATGCCAAATATATTAATTTTTAACGCTCTTTACATGTGTTAAATTTAAAAAAAAAAATATTGACCATTTCAGAGTTTTTTCTATAAATAACGACGTAACTTAAATGTTTATTAAACTAATTTGCAGCACTAACGACGTATGTCAACCTACGTTTGATCGCTGAAAAATTATTTTCTCAGAAAACGACACATAGCGACATACGTTGTTATTAATGAAAAAAAATTGCAAAATAATTTTGGATTATTTTTCAGTTTATAACCACTTATAAAAACTTGTGTGTTTATTTCTGTTATTTTTTGTCACTATTATTCTTGATACGTTGTTATATTCTCATACTAAGTCCCGTTAACTTTTTGTTGACGAAAAAAAATAAATTTTTCAAGCAACAACAGCTTATGTCTAAATGGGTGGTTGCGTTGGTAGTTTTCTTTTTCAAAAAAAAAACCACGTTTGTCGACATAAGTTGTTTTATCTGCACACACTTTAAGTGTTATTTACATATTGTTTTTTTTGTCCTTCTCTAGGATCTATTCCTCTGAAGATTTTTGACTCAAAATTTTATATAAAGTATTTATTGCCCACATCTACAGGACTGTTAAATAAAAAGCTCTAAAATCTTTATATCGAGCCCATAATTTCAAATATTACGTTTTTTGGCTCCCCTGAACATTTTGATTTTATGACATACGCGGTTATTCTAGAAAACCACAGATATTTGACTCGTAGTTCGGCTTCAGTGAGGATGTATTTCAGCTTTTTCGATATAGCGGCCAGTTCGTCTTTTAGCCGAGATACCTTTATGTGCGTTGGCTACCCTGTGGTCATAAACTGAGTATTAAAAATTTTATTTTTATGAGTCCATAACCAAACCCTACAAAAATATTTGAATTTAAACAACTTTAAGACATACTCCCGTACAAAAACAAGTAAGAATTTAATAGTCGGTCTAGACCGACTATACGATACCCCTACACAATGCGTTTAGATACCCTATCTCTTAGGTGCAACTAATTAGATATGGAAAATAAGCATAAACCAAACTTGAGTGGCATTGTTATTAATTTTAATGCCGTCAGATATGAAAAAGATCATATCAGATGCTTTATTTTTATAGCTCGAAAAATGGACCGATCCTGTTCGATCCATATTTGGTAGAAACTGATGCGCTTAAAAACCAACAACACCTCCCCTATTATGCTCCAGGAAGACAAATTGATGAAGTAACCAAATTTTGTTATCTTGGCAGCATAATCACGATAGATGGTGGAGCAGATGACAAAGTAGCTAATTGATAAACAAGGGTAGACACGCATTTGCCTCCTTAGATAAAGTCTGGCGGTCCTCACGAATATCAGACCAACACAAAATTCGTATTTTTAATACAAGCGTCAAGTCTTTTCTGCTTTACAGCTGCGAAACATGGACGGTGACAGACAGTATTGTTAAAAAAAAAAACTCCAAATTTTTGTAAATTCATGTTAACGCAAGGATAGCGACTGCAACACTGCCCGCCAGATAGAATACTGAGGAAATAGCCATTGAAGTATGTCGTAGAAAGTGGTCGTCGGTTGGTCATACACTTCGGAATGACATAACAGACATAGCTCGCTCATGCTTTGAATGGAATCCTCAGGGAAGCCGAAGTAGAGGTCGTCCAAAGTTGACATGGCGCAGATCCATCGATTGTGAATGTATCCGGATGGGGGTGACATGGTGTATATTCGTTAATAATCGTTGTGTTGCTAGAAGCCCCGCTATGGAGTAGCATTTTAATTTTATTTATTAATTTAATATCTATAATATTAATAGGCTAGGCGATTTCTTGTGACCGATGTTTTGTTCTACCGTTTTGTCCCGATTTCTTTTTAGCCGTTTTGCAGATTTACAGATTTTTAAATTTTTTCTTTTATTTTGAGTAAATTGCATTTAAAGTTGCTACTAACAGATACATAAAATTATACATATGCTACGTATGTTTTAACAAATTTGTTAATATGTTTGTTAATGAGGTTGTTATCTTCATTCACAATAATAATAAGCCATAAACGTCTTGGTTTGTGAATTGGCTAAGTTGAAAAATAAAGCTGCCTAGAAATTGCACTCGAATTTCGAGTGCTGGAATCTGCTAGTTCTTAATTAAATTGTTAACTAATAAAAAATATAAAAAAAAATTTAAGTGAAGGGTATCGAAGTCTTGGCATAGCCAAATTTAACACTCTCACTTGTTTTTTTTTTTTTTTTTTTGACAGAGTATACAAAATAATTATTATAAATTTTATATTGTTTGAAAGGTATTGAAATTAGAGAGTTACTGATGTAGTTTAAAGTTATGAATAACTGACATAAGTCACATTTATTTAAGGAAGAACTTAAGTTTTTCAACGACAATACCAAATTATTTATACGGAGAGAAATATAATAACTGTAAGTTAAGCTGGCACCACTATTAATATTTCGATTCAAAAAATTTACTTCTACTATTTTTAAACTAAATGACTAAATATTGGATTAAATTTTTAAACTCTGTCTGCCTGCCATGGGGTAACCACATTCCCCCTCATTTAATTGATCTGAAACTTGGCCCATAGTCTTGTTGTGACCACAGATTCATTTTGGGGTATTCAGGCATAGTCACGCACAGTCAGGGATAGATTAAAACCTCACTTCTCCTTATCCAATCGATCTGAAACTCTTTCCAGAGACTTGTTGTGGCCAAAAATTAATTTTAAGATAGTCTCACACAGTCACACATAGTCACGTACAGCTACGTAGTGATTTAAACTCCATTTCTCCTCATCCGATCGATCTGAAACTTGGTCCATAGACTTAATTTTAAAATAGTTACGCAAAGTCGCGCACAATCACGGAGAGATTCAAAACTCATATGCATAAGGAAAGAAAGAGTTTAATAAAAACTCTGTTTTTATGGGTTAGATTATTATATATACTAGCAGACTCCAGCACTCGAAATTCGAGCGCAATTTCTAGGCAACTTTATTTTTCATTTTAGCCAATTCACAAACCAACACTTTTTTGGTTTATTATTATTGTGAATGAAGATAAAAAAAAACTCATTAAAAATTACATTAACAAATGTAATAAACATACCTATAGCATATGTGTAGTTTTATACATGTGTTAGTAGCAACTTTAAATGCAATTTACTCGAAATATAGGACAAAATTCAAAAATCTGTAAATCGGGAAAATGGCTAAAAAGAAATACCTTTCAAATAATAAACGTTTAGTCAAAATGGGGATAACACGGTAGAACAAAACATCGGTCACAAGAAATCGCCTAGCCTATTAATATTATGGATTTTTTTTTACTATTATTACAGAATATTTATTCATTCAAAAACCGGTCACATTCTTTTTTTTTAATTAAAAATTTAAATTAAGTTGTTGTAGATTATTAAGCAGACCTTATGAAAACAATTTGTTAAGGGTCTTTGTGGCGGTACACAGCCAGCGATAACATGCCACAAAACTCACTTAATATCAAAACACTAGAATTTATAATAATATACAAAAAAAAAAAATATATATTTTTAAAACATAAAAAAGAAAGAATCTTTTCTTAACAACCAATTTATTTCAACTAATAACAGAAGATGTAGAAAAAAGACTTCTTGGAACCTGTTGTAGCTTCACATGCAACGTTCTCATTTAGCATGATTAGTCTGTCTGTTGAATACTTTTACTCATCTAATATCAGTTTGTATTTGTTAGCCAGCGCAGAAAGTCGTTTTGAATTAAGAATAAAGAAATTTGAAAGCTTCGAAAGAAACTATAAAAACATTAATTCAATATTATATTTAAAAAAAAATTTTTGTTAATAAAAAAAAAACTTCGGTAGAATGTTATGTGTCAAATAAAAATAAACAGTAGTTTAAAATAATCTATTACCACCACTTAACGTCTCAAATACTTGAAACTAATGCACCATCATTAGATTTCATTTTTCCATGAAAAACGTTATGGTCGACAAGACAGCACAGTGGTATTAAAATAAAAATAATTAAAAATAATAAGTATAAACGAAACAAATTTTGATTTAAATGTGAATTCAAAAACTCACCTTTCCCTTTTCTGGCAATCAATTAAGCGGGCTTTTGTAAAAATTGAAGTCCGAATTACTTTGTTGGTCGCTGTACGGGTAATTAAAAGATAAGGAATTATGATGTAAAACAAATAAAAGTAGTTTATTCGGCTGCGGCGAATTGTGTATACTCTTCACTATTTTTTATTTACCAGTAAAAAATTGGGAATTTTTTTTAATACTTCAGCACTGCTGTCCTTGATTTTATTAGTGCATTTTCTTGTTAACGGTAAAAAAAAAGATGGAAACTAGTCTTGAATTTTTTAAATTGTACTTAAAAATATTTTTAATTTTCAATATTAAATTTTAATTAAATATAAAGGAAAGGAAATTTTACAAATATCAAATATAGAATAATCGATATCGAATAAATATTTTACAGTGTTACAAAGCAAAGAATAAAATTAATATACCTACATCCTCTGATAAGTAAGATCTGAACAAGAAACTAGAGCAGCACACAGCTTGTAACATAAGTACCACATTTATTTGTTTTATTCTTTCTTTCTTTCATGCTCAAATATGACAAATATCATAAAATTATTAATGTGAAGCGCAGTATTGATGACCACACAAACTCACTTTAAGTGATCCATGAAAACTAGATCACTTCAGAGAAAAAATGTGTGACTAGAAATTCTAGTCAATTGTATCAGTGTCAAAGAAAAACAGTGAAATGATTTTGTCGCAAAACTCTATAGAATTTCATGAGGCAACTATAATTAAAAAACTCTGTTAAATTACAGAATAATATATTATTATATTAATTTACCTAAAAGACGGAAAAATAAAAATGTTTTTCATGATATTGAAAAACATGTATGTACTACTTTAACCACTTGAGTTGTTTCGTAGAGCTGCATTATATTTTAAACTATCAGATTTGAGGTTTTATATTTCTAATACTAATAACGTGATTTAAAAAAAACCAACGCATTATTTAAACATAATAGATTCCTTATTAAAAATAAAAACTCTATACTTAATTCCTAAAAGAACTTTTAACTTACATAGCACGAACTTAATGTAACTTATTTGTATATCGCCTAGGCGATTTCTTGTTACCGATGTTTTGTTCTACCGTTTTATCCCGATTTTCACCAAACGAATATTATTTGAAAGGTATTTCTTTTTAGCTGTTCACCAGATTTACAGATTATTAAATTTTTTCCTTTGTTTTGAGTAAATTGCATTTAAAGTTGCTACTAACACATACATAAAATTATAAATACTACTGAAGGACCCCTGCTGCTCCGCAGCATTATATTATATTATATTATATTAATTTTTATAATATAATACCAAATTTTGCCAAGAGAAGTTAACGTACAGTAATGCCAAAATATGCCAAGAGAAGTTAACGTACAGTAAAAGTAAAGTTGATTGTCCACGCATAACTTTGCTCAAACCCAACGAATTTGCCAAGAGAAGTTAACGTACAGTAATGCCAAAATATGCCTAGCTAAGTTAACGTACAGTAAAAGTAAAGTTGATTGTCCACGCATAACTTTCCTCAAACCCAACGAATTTAAGCAGTTAATAGCTCAAAAGAAGGAGCTTTATCCACTGAGTGTTCTTAGGCCTATGTCAACAGCCTACGTTAATTAGAAATCTAGTTATAGAGGTTAGAGAGAAGAAAAATATTGAAAAAATCTTGAATGCAAAGTTTATTCATAAATTCTTTTAATATATGAGATGTGTGTGTTTATTAAATTTGTTAATGTGTTTGTTAGCGAGTTTGTTATCTTCATTTACAATAACAATAAACCAAAAAAGTGTTGGTTTGTGAATTGGCTAAGTTGAGAAATAAAGTTGCCTAGAAATTGCACTCGAATTTCGAGCGCTGGAATCTGCTAGTTTGAATTAATAACCATTATAGTCTTGTACTTTACAAACATCTCATATTAATATTGGGTACGTCACCTTTCGCATTAATTACAGCAGTGATTATTTTGTACATAGAATTGATCAAGTTTTGGCATTCAACTGCCGTTATTGGATCTCATATTTGCTGAATTTTGAGTTTTAGGCCGGCAATTGTTGTTTGAGAATCATTTCTGAGTCTTCTCTTCACAATGGCCCATACCGACCCAATGAGATTTAGGTCTGGTCTATACGACCTCCTGGAACCATTTTTTTTTTTGTGGTTTTTATTGTATGGGCCGGTGCTCAATCCTGTTGGAAGACAAATTTAACAAATGAGGTTCTTTTCTCAGCTGATGTCATTAAATTCGGGTGATATTGATTGTGTGTTCTATAAAAAATAGGTTACCTAACCCATTTGCAGACATCCAGCCCCATATCGTAACACTTCCAGGAAACTTGACTGTGCGTTTAAGAAAATACCTGGAATATGCCTCACTTCGAGTTCTTATTACTTTGCTACGGATATTCCCTACCGACAACTCAAATCTGGATTCATCGCTAAAAAAAAAAAAAATACGGAGTCACACTGTCTTTGGGTCCATGTTTTATGCTGATTTGTCCATAAAAGACGTTTCTTCTTTTTGACCGCAGTTTTGCTTTTTTCTATGGTTTGGGATATTATTTATGGTAAGAACACATTCATAAAATCAGTTTTTGTATACCTTATCAAACCCATAATTCAACTTTTTGATGTCCCCTCAACAGCCAAATTTCGGACCGAACATTTCCTATTTTTCTTATTATCGCCTGCAATGACCGATAATCACGTGGTGTTATAGAGGAAACTCTACCGCAGTATTTATAATTTGTTTCAACAGAGTTATTTTTTTAGGATTTAACGATTTACTGCACAGAAGATCTCGCTAAGTTCAATTCTGTTCCAATATCTTTATAAGTTTCGCCATTTTTCACTTTTTGTTTATTAATTTCGCTTGATTTTTTTTTTTTATTATACCCTATACCACTATGTGGTCAGGGTATAATGTCTTTGTGCTGATGTTTGTAACTACAAAAAATATTTGACCCAGACCCACCTTTTATTATACCGATCGATTTAGCGATGTCCGTCCGTCCGACTGTCTGTCTGCGTTTCGCAAATGTGAACATATTTTGATGAAATTTGGTATGTAAGCTTTTATCGGCCATATGATGAACGGTATTCAAATTGGTGAAATTCGGTCCTTATTCAGACCTAGTCCCCATACAAATAACCCCTATGAAATCGACATAAATTGCCATAAGATCCAAATTATCACATAGATCTCAGTAAAATTGGGTTTGTGTGTGTTTATTATATCCATTAATCAGTAGTCCAAAAATAATCCCTAAAGGACAATTCTTAGTCATAGGCCCCATATAGAGCTGCTTCCTGATCTTCACTTAAATCTATCAAATAACAAAAATATTCCACAGATTTTTTAAAATTTGGTTTGTATATATTTTTTCAAAATTTAAGTGACTTTACCAAATATGGTCAGGATCGGTCCATTTTTCGACCTAGTCCCCATATAAATATAGCACCCGATATGAACTTTTTCATATCTGCAGCCAAAAAAAATTAATAACAATGCAACTCAAATTTGGTTTATGCTTATTTTCTGTATCCAATTAGTTGGACCAAAGAGATAGGGTCTCTAAACCATGGTATAGGGTATCGTATAGTCGGTCTAGGCCGACTATAATTTTCTTATTTGTTTAACTTTTATTATCTTTTATTAGTTAATACAACACTTAGCCACACACTATGTATACACATAGTTCATATCCGTTGTTCCCGGATATACACTTAATCCAGAAAATCGGGTTGTTGTGCGCTCCACATCCCCTTGCTGATCCGGTTACCTACCCCTTATTTAACTTAGAAATTCGGTCTCATCAGCAAATTTCTTGAGTGTTTTCCAGCGCATCCCTCTAAGAGCCGCTAGGCCTGGTATTATTCGGTGGATAAATGTCTGATCCTTGTTCTAGCAAATGCAGGACAGTAACAAAGGTAGTGTTCTAGGGTCTCGTCATCCTCTCTACAAGCTCTGCATGTGGCCGATTCCATCCGCCCTATACGGTGTAAGAGCCTAAAAGTATGCTAATAAATTTTAGCAATTCATAGTTCATCACAAATTTAATAAACAAACACATCACTATTAAGGTTAGTTGCAACTTTAGATGAATTTTACTTCAAAAAAAATTTACCAGATGGTGCACATCTGTAAATTTGGTGAACATCTGTAAAGAAATACCTTTCAAATGATATATTTGTTGTCAAAATCGGTTGGCAATTGAAGGTATAGAGTATGTCACAAGAAATCGCCTTACCGATTAATATTTTCTTGGCTCAATTAAACTTCCCAAGTAAAATTCATTGATAATGATAAAACTAAAAAATATGCGTTTATAATATGCTGGAAAAATCAAAAATATGTGCAAAAATTAACAAAAAAAAATATACATATATATATATGTATATATATACACACTATCTGACCGGCATTGTTATGCCTAAAATTATTATTTTACCCCCAGATTTATTTTAAATTTTTTCAATAAGAATGAAATTAAACCCAATATGTTGTTTTAAATGCAGATTATATTTTCGATTTAATATATTAAATTTTGTTTCACATCATACAATCTTCGTCTGATCTTGTTAAACAACAATTTATTGTAAATGCAACGAGTGGACAATATTTTTTGTGTCTCCATTTTCTGGAGAATTTGAATTTTCCAAGCCGCAGCTTTGCATTGGTTAGCATTCATATTTTTTGGTTGGCATTGCATATGTCAGACGAATTTTGAATTTTAAGACTTTAAGTGCAATTGGTGAAACTGTTGGAATGATCGTGTTTCTTAGAATCATCTCGTATGCTCTGCTTTGAACTTGCAATAATTTCTTGATAACGAACCACGTCCCCTCGCATTTTATATGCACTCTTCTCGATAAATGTATTTTTTAAAATATTCTTTATATAATACATCAATAGAAAGGTCTCAAAGTAGACACTTAGTATATCGCAAAAATTGCAGCCATTAACTTCTTTCAGGTCATAGTTTGAGAATATTTCCCCATTGTTCCCCTTTTTTGAATATTTAAAGATGATAAAAATCAGCACTTTAAGACTTTTCGACTGATATATAAGAAAATGTTGCTCTTAATTCAGAATATATATAAAAAATATGCACTTTTCGAAAAAAGTGCAAATAAAATGCGACATTTTTTGTCAGAAAAGAAAATGGCATTAGTTTTCGATTTTATGTTCCCCGTTCAAATTAATACGTAGGCGTTAGATTAGTAATTAATCATACGTATACGTATTGCATTACAGAATCAGCATACCAACAGATCAGTGAGTCAGTAATGAGCGTAACTACTATAATAATGGTGTCAACATAAAACGTCTACGTTGAAACTTCCTGTTGTTTGTCTAAATCACTCACAATGAGTAGAACTTAGCAAGCATTTCAATTTAAGAGTAACAAGGAAGACTGTTAAATTCGACTGTGGCGAATCATTGATAGCCGTCACCCGTATTTTAAACAAAATATTATAATTAAAATTGTCCAAACTACGAGACACATTATAATGGCTAGATTTTGCAATGATGTTTTAAATTTATAAGATAATTAACAAAAATTTTAGGTTTTTTCTTGCTTTTTTTTAAAGCAGTTATTCAATGCAGGAAGCATAAAAGTTAATATATGCAATTACATTTCTGTTTCTTTCAAGATAACAGCATAACCATATTGTTATTCTCTTGCTTTCAGCGATAAATTAGTCGTTCACATTTCCAAAAAAAAAAAAAATAAATAAATAAATAAATAAAAAGACAATAAGCAAACACTAACACATATCTATATACACATGTTCTGTAAACATTTTTCACTATTTTTTGTTATTGTATGATATTTTATTCCTCACCTATCGATCTAAAGGCTCCAAGCTCAATACCAAACTGCTGCAGATTATGACGAACATTTTAATGAATTATGAATTATTGATTTTGTGTTTATCAAGTTAGAGTTATTATCGCCTTAGAATTATAAATGCTTTTAATTTGATTAAACTTCAGAGCAGCAAAGTTTCGCTCAAAAATAAAAAGTAATTAATCTCTTTTATTTTTAATTTCCAAAAATATATTTTAAAGCATAATTTTATTCAAAAATTTAAAAAAAATTAATAATTTTTTGCTGAAAAATTAAAATAAAAAAAAAATTATTTATTGTTTTATTATACAATTTTTGTCCAACGAAAATATGTTTGGCGTATGAATAGAAAACAAGCAGATTCCAGCCCTCTAAATTCGAGTGCAAATTTTAGGAAATTTATTTTTTATTTCAATTATAGCCAATTCACAAATCAACACAAAAAACAAACTCATTTTTATTACAAACACATTAACAAATTTAATAAACACACACATAGCATTGTATAATTTTGTGTATGTGTTAGTAGCAACTTTAAATGCAGTTTACTCAAAACATAGGAAAAAATTAAAAAATCTGTAAATCTGCAAATCGGCTAAAAAGAAATACCTTTCAAATAATATAAGATTGGTCAAAATCGGGATAAAACGGTAGAATAAAACATCGGTCACAAGAAATCGTCTAACCTATTCATATTATAGATGTGATTGATATAAGGAGTGAGATCGAACAAAATCTTTTTTCATCTAAACTTTATCGCAAAGAATTTTTTTATCAAGTTCTCTTTAAAAAAAAATATATGGCAATTATTATTCTTAATGACAGCCCTATTCAATTGCTGTTACTTTAATTAAAAAATATGATAAAAAATATGGTCCTCCACAAAGTTGACCAAAGAATCAAAGGTCTGACGTCGAACTGTTTCCAATGTCATCAGAAACTATCAGGAGTCTTGTGTGTCCGAAAATGTGGAGGATTTCAAACGGCCATGGACTACCTATTCCAAAAAAGTGAAAGAAACCATCAAAAAATTCCTAATGCAAGAGTTTCCGAGTTATTTTTTGAAAGCTCTAATATAAGTCCAATTAAATAAAAAAATATATAAAAACTAGGTTCAATGGTTTCCTTATTACCACATTTTAGCTATGTTAAGATTATTCGATCTCCCTCCTTAGGATAATATATTCGATCTACAGAGTATCAAAGTTAAAAAAGAGTATTTCAAATTTTTTCTTCTAAAATTGTTCTTTGAAGTAAACTATTTTTTAAAGAGAAATAAATTAAAGTAAAAACTTTATAAATATTGTCTCCCAAATTTGGAACCAAACTGGGTGGAAGAAATGCTGCAACAACGATAACCCCAACCAACAAAAAACAACAATGCACTTATGGAATTCTGTGGCATTAATCGTTGGACTATTTTCGTTCGCTATCCTGGGGTTGGCAGCTCAAACTGTTAAAGCAAGTAAGTAAAATTATTAAGTAAAACAAATCGTTGAAATACTTTTTTTTTGATTTGCTCTTAAGACATTCTAAATACTATATTGGGTGTACCATCTGAATGTGTACATCAGGGTGGAGTATGGCCATGCAAACTATCATTTTCCTGTTGGCTGCAAGGCGGCAAACATGCACGTGGCTGTGGCAGTAACAAGTGGTTATTTTCTTGCTGTATAGCGGCCGAAGGAGATGTGTCACCGGCAGCCAATTTAGTTGAAACGGCTTTGGTGGAATACAATAAAAAATCAACAGCATTGCCTAAAAGAGTATTCCTAAGGCGTAGAGATAATAATGATATACTTGTCAAGGTAAGCTTAAAAATATATGTAATTGAAAAGAATTTTAAAAATTTTAATCATATCATTTTTTTAGCCCGAATGTGGTTTGGCACGTAATTTTCAAAATACTCTGCAGAAACGTATTATCGGCGGCAGGCCGGCACATTTTGCTGAATATCCTTGGCAGGCTCATGTGCGTATAGCAGAATATCAATGCGGCGGCGTCTTGGTATCGAAAAATATTATAGCGACGGCGGCCCATTGTGTACAACAGGCTAGACTACAAGATATTTCCGTATATTTGGGTGAATTAGATACACAAAATTTGGGACAGGCCCAAGAACTTTTGCCAGTGGAAAAACATAATGTCATACAAAAGATTATACATCCGCTGTTTGAGTTTCGTATGACCCAACCGGATCGCTACGATTTAGCTCTGCTGAAATTGGCCAAACCAACTGGATTTAGGTGGGCACCATCACCATGTTCCACTCAAATTACTCTAAACCTCACATAGTTCAACTTTTTGTGTTGGATTTTTTTTTTAAACCTTCTTCTTCTTGAATTTGCCCCTCGATCCCTTCTTGATTTTTGATTTCGGTTCATATTTTGCAGGAATTTGTCTCCCAAACTTGGTTTTTACGGAAAAAAAAAATGATTTTTGCCGCAAATGTGACCCTGCGGAGCAAAAGAGTGGAGTTTTTTTTTTAAATTTTTCAGCTGAGAATCAGCGTTTTAATAAATACTAAAAACAACTGGCTGCGTGAAACTGCGGAAAAAAATTTTCCAATCTTCATTTTTTCAGAATATTTACTTAAAAAAAAAATATAAATAAATAAATTAAAAAAAAAAAAAAAATTTTTTTTTTTTAAATAAATAAATTTTTTTTTTTTTTTTTTTTTTGAAATGTCATTAATGTGTCCAAAAATTCTGAACACTTTTTATTCAATAAATTGTTTTTCCAAAAGTGCATAGTTTTCCAGATAAAAATCGCTTCTCCATGAAAAGTTTTGGAACATTATGGCCGTTTTTTTGGAAAAATTAATATTGAAAAATTATTCTCCGTAGCTTCGCAAAGACAGTTTTTTTAATATTTATCGAAGCGAAGTTTCTCAGACTAAGATTTTGGAAAAAAGCCCAATATTGCGCTCCGTAGGTTCACATTTGCGCCAAAAATCGTATTTTTTTCTCGTAAAAACCAAGTTTTGGAGACAAATTCCAAAAAAAAAAAAAATGAGCCGAAATCAAAAATCCTACGAGAGGGATCGATGGGCAAATTCAGGGCGAACATTTAAAAAAATCATGCATAATTTTTAATTTTTAATTTTTAATTTTTAATTTTTAATTTTTAATTTTTAATTTTTAATTTTTAATTTTTAATTTTTAATTTTTAATTTTTAATTTTTAATTTTTAATTTTTAATTTTTAATTTTTAATTTTTAATTTTTAATTTTTAATTTTTAATTTTTAATTTTTAATTTTTAATTTTTAATTTTTAATTTTTAATTTTTAATTTTTAATTTTTAATTTTTAATTTTTAATTTTTAATTTTTAATTTTTAATTTTTAATTTTTAATTTTTAATTTTTAATTTTTAATTTTTAATTTTTAATTTTTAATTTTTAATTTTTAATTTTTAATTTTTAATTTTTAATTTTTAATTTTTAATTTTTAATTTTTAATTTTTAATTTTTAATTTTTAATTTTTAATTTTTAATTTTTAATTTTTAATTTTTAATTTTTAATTTTTAATTTTTAATTTTTAATTTTTAATTTTTAATTTTTAATTTTTAATTTTTAATTTTTAATTTTTAATTTTTAATTTTTAATTTTTAATTTTTAATTTTTAATTTTTAATTTTTAATTTTTAATTTTTAATTTTTAATTTTTAATTTTTAATTTTTAATTTTTAATTTTTAATTTTTAATTTTTAATTTTTAATTTTTAATTTTTAATTTTTAATTTTTAATTTTTAATTTTTAATTTTTAATTTTTAATTTTGAATTTTTAATTTTTAATTTTTAATTTTAATTTTTAATTTTTAATTTTTAATTTTTAATTTTTAATTTTTAATTTTTAATTTCTCATATTTTTTTTCTTGTTTCATTTCATATTTATCATTTTTCATTTTTTCATTTTTTATTTTTTATTTTTCATTTTTATTTTTCATTTTTCATTTCTTATTTTTTATTTTTCATTTTTTAGTTTTCATTTTTTGTTTTTCATTTTTTATTTCTTATTCTTTATTTTTTATTGTTTATTATTGTTTTTTTTTTTTTTGTAATTTTTCACTTTTATTTTTCCTGTTTCGTTTCTTATTTTTCATTTTTTATGTTTAATTTTTCATTTTTATCTTTCATTTTTTATTTTTCATTTTTCATTTCTTATATTTCATTTTTAATTTTTTTATTTTTCATTTCTTTTTTCATTTTTTATTTTGCATTTTTTATTTTTCCTTTTTTATTTTTAAGTTTTCATTTTTTATTTTTCTTTTTTCATTTTTCACTTTTCATTTTTAGTTTTTCATTTTTAACTTTAATTTTTTATTTTTCATTTTCCATTTTTTATTCTTCATTTTTCATTTTTTATTTTTCAGTTTTCATTTTTCATTTCTTATATTTCATTTTTCACATTTAATTTTTTATTTTTCGTGTTTCATTTTTTATTTTTCATTTTTTATTTTTCATTTTTTATTTTTCATTTTTCATTTCTTATATTTCATTTTTAATTTTTTAGTTTTCATTTTTTATTTTTCATTTCTTTTTTCATTTTTTATTTTGCATTTTTTATTTTTCCTTTTTTTATTTTTCAGTTTTCATTTTTTATTTTTCATTTTTCGTTGTTCATTTTTCACTTTTCATTTTTAGTTTTTAATTTTTAACTTTCATTTTTTATTTTTCGTTTTTCATTTTTTTTTTTCATTTTTTATTTTTCATTTCTTATATTTCATTTTTCATTTTCAAACAGGTTATTACATATCATAATCTTTTCACCAATACAATCATAAGTCACACCGATTTTGTGTTGCGGCTCACATGTTACGCTTTTTTTTATTTTTTTATTGTAATGTGAAGTACAAATTTACCCCCCGCGCGTGTAGATGTTTACACATCAAAAATACCCCCCAGCTCAAACAGTTCAACTATGTCAGGTGTAGAGTAATTTGAGTGAAACAGTGCCATAATGCTTTTGAAAGTGTTTTGTGATCTCTTATGTTGAAAGAGAAATTAAAAAAATGTATTTCTGTTTTCATTCCTTCCAGTGAACATATTTTACCCATTTGTTTACCCCTCTATCCGATACGTTTATTAGGACGAAAGGCCACAGTGGCTGGATGGGGTAAAACGGAAGCCAGTTTGGGTCAAGCCGGCACAAATATGTTGCAAGTGGCCAGTGTGCCCATTATAAGTAAGTTTGCAACAACATTTATTAAAGAAGAATTACGATTTTGATGGAACATATTTTCAGCTTCCTTGGAATGTTTACGTTGGCACGAAAGTAAACAAATCAAGGTGGAACTTTTCAATGAAATGTTTTGTGCCGGTCATTCTGATGGTCATCAGGATGCTTGTTTGGGTAAGTTTGCAGCACAGCAATGAAAATTAAGCATATATATTATAGCATAGTTTGGGGCTTCGTTTTTTTTTTTTTTTTATTATTCTTCTCACAGGCGATTCTGGTGGACCACTTATTATTAAAGAACGTGGTAAGTGGAACAAACTATAGATTGTATCCAGTTTAATTGTGGTTCTTTTACTTATAGGTCGTTTTGTTTTAGTTGGCATTACTAGTGCTGGCTTCGGTTGCGGCGTTGATCACCAACCCGGCATTTATCATAATGTTCAAAAGACTACCAAGTGGATACAGGAAATTTTAGCACGTAATTCTTTATAAATTAGCTTAAGTCTAGAGAAAAATTATCCTCTTAGTGTTAAATTTAGTAAAAGAGTATTACAAAATACTGAAATTGTCATACATATGTAATATTTAGTTTAAAAAAATATCGAAATAAATATTTAGAAAATTTTCACAAACATTTAAAAAACATTAATGACAATTTAATACAGCTTCCCTGAGGGTCATAATCATATAACAATAATATTAACTCCAATCTTCATAAATCCAATCTTCAAGAAATTACTTACGAAATTTTAAATCTTTAAACAGTTGCAAAATTTGCACAAGATTTATATCACAGCCCATTAAAAGCATCAGTGGATTGTAGTTATGATCCAAATTGGGTTCTCTACTAACTGTCATTATATTAAATTAACCTTGACATTTTTTTTTTTTTTTTTTTTTTGAATTTATTACACATATTTTTAGTTGAGTGGCAAATATTTACATTAGCATACTACTCGCATTTTGAAATCCATGAAGGGTATTTTCCAATTATAAACAATTAGTTTTGTAAATATTGCAACAAGCTAAATAATGAAAGACAATTGTCAGATAAATTGTTAACTGCTCTTGAACAGACTTACAAATAAATATAGAGACTAATGAAGAAACAGAGGAGGGGGCGGTCGAGATACATGTCAAAACATACGAATGAAATCAAAACAATAACAATCATAATACGAGGCGAGAAAACACACACTTTACTACTACACAAGTGGTGAAGAAAATACATGTAAAAAAAACGAATTATTTAAAAATAAAATTATGTCATTTGGCCTTTAATACTGCCAATTTTAGAAGAAGAAATGTGGAAACTGGCACAATCACCTGGTTATTACACAAAATGTTTATTATATAGCGTTTTATTTTTATAGTTGCGCTCTCTCCGATGGTTATGTTGCTATTGCCATGGCTTATTGTTAAATTGAAAAAAAAAGACGACAACAATTTATTAACCCATTTGCATTAGATGGGGCTGCTCACGATCTATAACGTTTAATAGCAATCGTTTTATTTTTTAATTCTTCCACCTTTGCAAGGAATATTTAATTTTAACATTAATATTCATTATCATATAAAACAAGTAACAAAATTATAGTCAATTTATACGGACTATACGCTATCCAAAAGAATGAGTTTCGGGAATCGGTCTTAGATCCTAGTTTACTGAGCTCGTAATTGGATATATTGTGGAAGATTTTCAGGGTCATTGTCTGGGGGGTATAAATGCGGTCAGGCTGAAAGTATCAGCCCAATGTAGTAAAATGTCTAAAGGGTTTTGCGTTTTCATGCCAATCTATTACATTTTGTGTTTTTATTTTATTTATTTATTTATTTATTTATTTATTTATATATTTTACTAATCTATGCACTCCATTTTTTTTTTTTTTTTATTAAAAGATTAATAACACAGTTAACTTTTACCAGATTTTTTAAACCAAAGCTTCATTTTACTCATAAAGCAACATACTTTTATAATAAGTTCATAAATTATAAGGTTCCTAAACAAAAAAATATGTAAAAATATCTCCAAAGTTGAAAAATAGGGAATATTTTTAAACAAAATGAGTTTTTTGGAGGAATGCTCACAGTTGTCTCAATATTACTAATATAGTGTTCATATCTTCGAAACGCCTCAGTTTCCTGTTTCTAGATCCGCTGAGAAATTCAAAATTGGTTGATATTCAAGTTACTGGCTTATACGTGCAAAAGGACCGAAACCCCGTTTTTTACTCGTAACTCAAGATTTTGGAGGTGTTTCGCAAATTTCAAAGGCAGGGTCTTGTTGTTCTCGACAAGACCTAACAGAAAAAAAGTACCGCATCCCAGGTATTTTTTTCTGCCACACATTGTAATCAACCAATAAAAACAAAGTTTTTATTAAAACTCTTTCTTTCCTTATTCATATGAGTTTTGAATCTCTCCGTGACTTTTCGTGACAATTATAAAATTAATATTTGGCCACAACAAGTCTATGGACAAAGTTTCAGATCCATCGGATGAGGGGAAATGGGATTTAAATCACTCCATGACTGTGCGTGACCCTGCATAACTGTGCCTGACTAAGTCAAAGTTAATCTTTTATTCACAGCAAGACTAAGTTTTAGATCAATTGCGAGTATGAGTTAAAAGAAAGAGTTTAAAAAAAAAAATAATTGAAGGTCGGGAAGCAACTTTATATGGGGAGTATGACTGGTAACAGCCCTACATGATTTATTTTTGGGTATAATATACACACTAGGGCGGGTCGATTTAAAAATCGCCCAACTGACAAGGAAAATCGTAATCTAGGGATCAAAATAAGAAACTTTGCCCGTAGAACCATACCTCTAAAACGAATTCTGATGTCTCGACTTTTGACCTGTCTGTCTGTCTGTCACACTTTGACCCATTTAGTGTCCCAATCGAGTCTAAATGTATGATCGACCTCCACTAACTTTGGAGGGTCGACCCACCCATGCCAGTGGCAAACCCGCTATTTAGAATTGGACGCTTTGACTATGTTATGTTATTCAAAAAGATCGATCGGATGAGGGTAAATAAGTTTTAGACCACTCCGTGACTATGCGTGAATCTGCGTGACTACCCCAAAATTAATGTGGGCCAAGTTTCAGATCAATTGCATGAGGGGGAATGGGGTTGCCCCATGGCTGGCAGACAGACAGACAGACAGGTCAAAAGTCGGGACATCAGAATTCGTTTTAGAGGTATGGTTCCTTGGGCAAGTTTCTTATTTTGATCCCTAGAATATGATTTTCCTTGTCATTTGAGCGATTTTTTTTGCCTGCCTACAAATCGACCGGCCCTAATACGCACACGCAATTTGACAGATATCTATTTCTTACTTTACATCGTGGGGCAATTTAGGTTAGTCTCATTGGGGTCGTTTGTATAGGAAATAGGTGTGAACATGCACCGATTTTCACCAATTTCAATACCGTGTGGTCTACAAAATCTTATATACAAAATTCCATCAAAATATATTAACATTTGCGAACCGTACAATATTAAGGTGTATGGGCACACAGACAGACGGACAAACGGACATCGCTAACTCAAATCAGAAAACGATTCAAAGTCGATCAGTACACCAAAAGGTAGATCTTGGTCAGATATTTTTGGTTGTTACAACATCAGCACAAAGTGATCTGGGATATCGTGTAAACATAAAGTGGTAGTAAAAATAATAGAATAAATAACTATTTATTCGTAATTTCAATTATAATTCAAAGAACTAATTTCGGGTTTTAATCAAACACAAAAAGGTTTATGTAAACTAAAAAAATTAATAAAACACTAGCAGATTCCAGCGCTCGAAATTCGAGTTCAATTTCTAGGCTGCTTTATTTTTCAACTTCCAACACATTTATGGTTTATTATTATTATTGTGAATGAAGATAACAAACTCATTAACAAACACAATAACAAATTTAATAAAATACACATAGCATGTGTATAATTTTATGTATGTGTTAGTAGCAACTTTAAATGCAATTTACTCGAAATAAAGGAAAAAATTTAAAAATCTGTAAATCTGCAAAACGGCTTAAAAGAAATACCTTACAAATAATATACGTTTGGTCAAAAGCGGAATAAAACGGTAGAACAAAACATCGGTCACAAGAAATCGCCTAGCCTATTAACATTATAGATGCTTGCAATATAAAATATAATTAAAAGATCATATACATTTATATTAGAGTGGTCTCTAAAAATGAAAATGAGATTTTGGGAAGAGGCGGGGTCCAGTTAGTTGCCTTTCTATATAAAAATGTTAAATGTATAGTTTAGGGACAATCGGATAAAGAAAAGTCAGATTTTACGAAAATTTCGTTCTATAGTTCAATTTTTCCGATAAGATGTTGCATAAATCGGGAACAGTATTAAATTATATTTCAAAAAGCTATATAACTACAAAATCGAATAAAATCTCGCCAAGAAATAGCAAATGCCCCAGACCACTTTTGTGCCAAAAACAACTAGGTCATGAAATTTGAAGGCATTTTTTTCAACTTTGAGAAATTGATTAAAGCCATAATTTTTTTTTTGTCTCTATACTTATAAGTACTCAGATCTGAAGTATTGTTTTATTACCACGTTGTTAACCTATTGTGTATTAAGACCGAAAATGGGAAATTTTTTTGATAAAATTCCTTTCAATCCTTTTTCAAGTTAAAAAAAAAAGTATAGCCCAGCACTCGAAATTCGAGTGCTAATTCTAGGAAATATTATTTTTTCATTCAATTTTTGTCTTACAATGTTTTTTTAATCTATATATATAAAAATTTATGAATATTTCAATTTTATCAATTCACAATTCAACACAGAGTGTCTGATATATAATTTAAAGAATTCGCATTAACTATTTTATTTTATTTAATATATTTTTAAGACAGATTAAACACAAATTTTATCATTCTCAGCTTCTCCCCCATATGAACTATAACTATGCCAATTTTCACACTCCTCCGTGCCCACATATTGCTTAAAAAGCGACCTAAAAATTCACCTTCACATATTAATATATAGATGTTCTTAAACAAAATGTAAAAAAATTGATCTGGCATTTTTTGTTAAATACATATTAGAGATTAACTGTGTGAGTTTTTAGGTAAATCCCTATGCCATATTTTTTTTTGACAAGGATTTTATTTTTGCTGGTTTCGAGAAAATGGGATTTTTGTGAAATATTCAGTAAATGTACTCTTTCAAGTACTTTGTATCAAAAATTAATCAATTTGTTACTTTTAAATGTTATATTTTATCTTAATAGCCTAGGGTTTAGGAAAAAAATAATATGACCCCATTCACCCTTTTGGACTTGGGATCACATACAACTCCAACCTAATGAACGACAATTTATTGAAAAAATTCAAATATTTTGTAAGTGCTGTTGAATTTTTAAAAGCGTTACTTAAAATATTATAACGAAATGTGTAGATATTCCGTTCCCAAAGTTTTGTATAAATCTTAGAACGTTAACCTATTATTTGCCAAAACCAGCTTTGGATTTTAAGATATTTTCAAATAATCTCGATGAAACCACTATTTAGAATTTAAGAAATATAATTCGGTTCACATATTTCATTGCTTAAGATGTACTTCAAAAATGAATATCCGTCTTGTCTCCATATTTTGTGGTTGTAGCGAGTTTTTTTTAAAAATATTTATAAGATCGAAATAGCTTAGAAAAGATATTTTATCCTTATCTTAAAATCATATCGAAAAAGAACGCAAAAGATTTAAAGAAATTAAATAAGATGAAAAATAATTAATAAAGATTAAAAACGATCAATAAAGATCAGAAAAAGTATAAAAAATATAAAAAATTACAAACAACATATTAAAAAAATTGAAAGTGATCAAAGAGGATCGACCAAAAACGCAAAGATCGAAAGAGATAAAAAAAGATCAAAATAGATCCAAAAAAAAGATGAAAAAATTAAGAACGATTAATGGACTATTTTGGCTTGAAAATTGATAATCTGTACTTGACGGAAGTTGGATTCACTATATACAAAGATTTACAGAAATCAAGAGAAGATCAAAAAAGAACGAAAAGATCGAAAAAGATCCAAAAAATCAAAACAGATAAAAAGTATGAATAATAAAGAACGAATAATAACCGTCTATTTTGGCTCGAAAATTTGTGATCTCTACTTGACGAAATATGAAAAATTAAAGAAAAGATCGAAAAAGTTAAAAAAAAATTGAAATAGATCAAAAAGACGAATTTGAAGAACGAATAATGACCGTCTATTTTTGACTCGAAAAATGGTGATCTCTACTTGACGAAATATTAAAAATTAACAAAAAGATCGGAGATGATTTAAAAAATCGAATGAGATTAAAAAATATTAATTATGAAGAACGCATAATGACCGTCTATTTTTTCTCGACAATTGTTGATTTCTTTTTGACGATATACCAAAAATAAACGAAAAGATCAAAAAAGATTTAGAAAAAATCGAAATAGATCAAAAAAGATGAATTGTGAATAACGAATAATGACCGTCTATTCTGGCTTGAAACTTGATGATCTCTACTTGACAAAATATCAAAAATTAATGAAAAGATCGAAAATGATTTAAAAAATCGAACGAGATTAAAAAAGATGAATTATGAAGAACGAATAATGACCGGCTATTTTGGCTAGAAAATTGGTGTTCTCTACTTGACGAAATATCAAAAATGAACGAAAAGATCGGAAATGATTTAAAAAATCGAAATAGATTAAAAAAGATGAATTTTGAAGAACGCATAATGACCGTCTATTTTGGCTCGAAAACTGGTGATCTCTACTTGACAAAATATCAAAAATTAATGAAAAGATTGAAAATGATTTTTAAAAAAAATCGAAATAGATCAAAAAAGACGAATTTGAAGGACGAATAATGACGTCTATTTTGACTCGAAAAATGATGATCTCTACTTGACGAAATATCAAAAATGAACAAAAAGATCGAAAATGATTTAAAAAATCGAATGAGATTAAAAAAGATGAATTATGAAGAACGCATAATGACCGTCTATATTGGCTCGAAAATTGGTGATCTCTACTTGACAAAATAACAAAAATTAATGAAAAGATCGAAAATAATTTAAAAAATCGAAATAGATCAAAAAAAGATGAATTGTGAAGAACAAATAATGACCATCTATTTTGGCTCAAAATTGGTGATCTCTACTTGACAAAATAACAAAAATTAATGAAAAGATCGAAAATGATTTTAAAAAAAAATCGAAATAGATCAAAAAACAAAAAAGACGAATTTGAAGAACGAATAATGACGTCTATTTTGACTCGAAAAATGGTGATCTCTACTGGACGAAATATCAAAAATGAACGAAAAGATCGAAAATGATTTTTAAAAAAATCGAAAAAGATCAAAAAAGTTGAATTATGAAGAACGAATAATGACCGTCTATTTTGGCTCGAAAATAGGTGATCTCTACTTACAAAATATTAAAAATTAATTAAAAGAACTCTTTTTAACGAAATACCAGAAATGAACGAAAAGATCGAAAAAGATTGAAGAAATCGAAATAGATTAAAAAAGAATAATGACCGGCTATTTTGGTTAGAAAATTGGTGATCTCTACTTGACAAAATATCAAAAATGAACGAAAAGAACGAAAATGATTTAAAAAAAATCGAAATAGATCAAAAAAGATGAATTATGTAGAACGAATAATGACCGTCCATTTTGGCTCGAAAATTGGTGATCTCTACTTGATAAAATATCAAAAATTAATGAAAAGATCGAAAATGATTTTAAATATCGAAATAGATCAAAAAAGATGAAGTGTGAAGTACAAATAATGACCGTATATTTTGGCTCGAAAATTGGCGTTCTCTACCTGACGAAAGTTGGTTTAATTGTCACAAAGAATGAGAAATGTCAGGAAAAGCAATAACGAAAAGATAAAACAAATCGAAATAGATCAGGAACATAAAAATGTAATGAACGAACTCTAACGAAAAATTTTGGCTAGAAAGAAACTAATCGCTACTTAACGATTATTGGCTTCCACAATCACAGATTTCATGAGCTTTAACAAATTTTAAATGAATTTTGGACGATGTCATATCAATGTCTTGTTTGATTAACCTGTTGGAATAACAATTATTAAATCTTGATTCTTCTGTGATAGAAGTGAAGTGAAATAAAAATCTCATCGTCAAAACTTGTTTAATTTGATCTAGAAATAGGATTTATAAAACATTGGAAGGAACTGATTTTTAGTTACATGTGGATATGTATTTAATTGGAATTGAATAGAAAAGTGTTAATATTTTAAACGAGCGCAGAAAATAACTGTAACAAAATTCGTACTTAAAAAATATGTGCCAAACCGTTACGCAAAAATAGTGCGTAATAACTATAACTAATTTTTTAAACTAATAAATTATTCCCAGTACTAATTGTAGAAGAGAAACATAAAGAGAGAGCTGATCTCCTTAAGAAACTCTAACTGACAATAATTGGTTAAACAGTTAGTTAAATATTTTACTAATTTAATACAATTACTAAAAACAAATAATAATACTCTTTAACTGTTCAGCTTTTTTCTCAACCACAATTACTTGAGACTGCAACAGTGTGCGACTGATTCGTTTGTATTTGAACAAAAATAAGAAAATAATTTATAAATATTAACACAGTTACAATGCGTAGCCTCTTTAAAATTATGTAATATTTTTAAATTACGAGATATTTTAAAAAGTAAATATTTATGCAGTTTCAAATACAACTGTCAAAATTTACAACTTTATGAAAATTTTGAAAATTTAGGTCATGTCATTAAATGAAATTCTGCTTACAGACTCATTTAAATTTCCTGATGGTAAATTCCAAAAAAAAACTCATCACGCTTTCATTTTAATGAGATATAAAAATTCATTAAATGCACTTTGTAAACAACCTTGACTTGAATGAAAGAAATTCGAATTAGTTTTATACCGCTCTACAAATATTGAACCGGAAATTATACATAACAACAAAAAATTATTATTTTTTTTTTAATTTCATATTAGTCATCCACACTTTACAGACAGACACACAAGCACACACCACTACAAGTTTTAAAGTACGAAAAGTGTCATCTTTAAGTTCAGACATTCCTTCCTACACACTGCTAATGGAGTCTTTATACTCGTATTAACAACTTCACACAAATTTTACAACATTTACTTTTTAAGAGGGCTTGTAAAAACATTATGCAAGCCTCTTTTTCAAATAAAACATTTTGTATTTTTGTATATTCGATTGATGATGGGTTTGTTGAAGTTTTTTTTTTTTTCTCTGTCGCTTTTAAGATTATTCACACTTTGTACGAGCGGTGAATGAATACTTTGTGATTGTCAACCGTTATTTGAACTGCAATTTGCCATTCGGCCTCACAAGGCCATATAACAAACGGGTTTCTATTATTTTAAGTGTTATTTGTTATTTATTTGTCCAGATTTTAAACAATGGCCGAATTTACAAATAATCATAGAGCTTTTTTCATATTCAAATTATCTAAAATTTTGCTAAAACACAAAAATTATAGTCGGTCTAGACCGACTATACGATACCCTATACCATGCGTTTAGAAACCCTATCTCTTAGGCCCAACTAACTGGACATAGAAAATAAGCAAAAACCAAATTTGAGTGGGATTTTTATTAATTTTTTTGGCTGCAGATATGAAAAAGTTCATATCGGATGCTACATCTATATGGGGACTAGGTCCAAAAATGGACCAATCCTGATCATGTTTGGTAAAGCCTCTTGTATTTTGCAAAAATATATACAAACAAAATTTGAGAAAAATCAGTGCAATATTTTTGTTTTTAATAGATTTAAGTGAAGATCGGGAAGCAGTCTATATGGACCCAAAGGGATCATTTTTGGACTACTCATTAATGGATGTAATGAACGCATACAAACCCAATTTGAGTAAGATGTATATGATAATTTGGGTCTTATGGCAATTTATGTCGATTTCATAGGGGTAATTTGTATGGGGGCTAGGTCTGAACATGGACCGATTCTCACCAATTTCAATAGCGTTCATCCCATGGCCGATAAAAGCTTACGTACCAAATTTCATCAATATATATTCATATTTGCGACCTGCAGTTTGATTACAAGGTTTACATGGACACACAGACGGACGGACGGACGGACGGACGGACGGACGGACGGACATTGTTAAATCAACTCAGAAAGTGATTCTGATTCGATCGGTATAATTAAAGATGGGTCTAGGTCAAATATTTTTGGTTGTTACAAACAGCAGCACAAAGTCATTATACCCAAACCACATAGTGGTATAGGGTATAAAAACAAAATATATATATATGGGGGATTTCATGTCAAGTGCACCAACTTTTGAAACCGATGACTTCCGATCGGGATGAAATTTGCACCAAGGTCCTATTGGGTAGTAGTTTAGACACAATTTTTCAATAAGATCGGTCCAGATCTCTCTGAGTTAGAGGGGATCAAAATTTGACATTTTGGCCAAACAGGTGTTTCTTCTCATCCATGTAACTTATTACCTATTGTTTTCAGAAAATTTTCTCCCAAATAGTTTAGATAGATATTTCTTCAATATTTCGGAAAAAAATACTTAAAAAAAAAATTTAGACTTTTTTATACCCTCCACTCCAGTGTGCAGAGGGTATATATAAGTTTGTCATTCCGTTTGTAATAATTAGAAAAAAAATTTTGGACCCCATAAAATTTATATATTTGTGATCCTTATAACAACCGGAGTTGATATAGCGATGTCCGTCTGTCCGTCTGTCCGTCTGTCCGTCTGTCCGTCTGTCCGTCTGTCCGTCTGTGGAAATCACGATGACGGCATCAATCGGGCAGCTAGGGTGCTCGTTGGCATAAAAAATGATTCACTAACATCCTGAAAAGTTTGCTATTTAAAATCGTCCAAATCGGTCGATTAGGCCCCGAGATTTGAATGAAAAACTAAAAAAAGTCTTGAAAAAAAATAATTTTCTATGTTGTTCTTGTCAGGATCACGCCCTCAATAGTGCAGCTACAGTGATCATTTTTAGTGAGAATGAATTCACCAAATTCATGGAAAGATTTCTACTTCAAAAATCATTAAAATCGGTGGAACAGGTCCAGGGAAATCTCTGAAAAAGTAAAAAAAAAAATTAAAAACATGATATTTCTATATAGTTCTTGTTGTTATTCTAAATGTTGCATTGTTTTCATAGCTGGACTTGTTGTTTTTATGGTCGTTATGGTAATAATATAACAAAAACAAACCCTTTGTACATTTTTTTTATCAACTCTGGTAGAAAAATTTAAAAGTTTCCATTGTTTTGGCATCACTAAAAAAATATGTTAGATCATTTCTGTCATTGCCACGAGCCTGTCTGCAAAATTTCAGATCGATTGGGTCACGTGAAAGTGGTTAAAATCGATCCAAAATTTTTTCGACAAGCAGACACGAGTTAATATAAAGGGAGTAAAAATTCACCAACATCTAAAGCAAATAATTCTAAAATACCTAGTTGTTAATAAAAAGAAACAATTGGGCAATTCACAGTGGGTAATGTATCGTTGTATCGTGTATCACTTTACAATAGTGTAAAATTGTTGTTGGTAATTTTCACTGAAAAATCTGATACACGATCCAACTTCATTTGCTATGTTTAGTAAATGTTGTATATTGTATCATAACATATCAGTTCCAAGTGAATGCCAGTTTTTATGAAAAAGAAAAAACAAATTCATAGAATTTTATCAGCATAAATAATTATAAAATAAAATATGGCAAATAATGCAAATAACGCAAATACGTCGATAAGTTTATTTATATAAAAATTAATGTTTATATTTTTTTAGTATGTATTTTCTCTTTCAGTACCAACCAAAACATTTAACATTTTTTTTTTCATTATAAATTAAAATGCAAGAGGTACGTAACTAAAACTCCAGGGTATATCTCACGACCAAAAAGCAAACACTTACAAGTGTTTTCTCTTATACAAAATAGCAGAAGCGACGAAGCGATCTTTCCTCGTTGGATCGAAAATTATTAAAGAAAGCGTTTTACAATATGAAAATACAACTGAGTGTTCACAACAAATGATTGTATTGTGTATTTCAATACAACATACAATATACAACACCTGTTGTGAATTGCCCAAATGTAAATTTAGCAAAAAAATTTATGTATTAATTTATTTAAAGAGAAAAACACAAAAATAACGTTTGATGTTGTATTTTTTGTGTGTAATATTTAAATATACATACATACACATATTAAATAATACAAAAAAAAATATACATATATTATATATATGTATGTATGTATGTATGTATGTATATTCATAGTAACTGCATGTTAGAAATAAATCGGTTATTTTATTTACATAAAATTCTGCAGTATTTTGTTGTGGGGAAAATACAGTTCTTTTGCATTAACAGAGTGTCACTTCATTTTGCTCAGCGTGACTATGCCACAGTAGATGGCGCCATAATTTTTGTTTGTTCTAATTAGCTTTGCAATAGTTATTTCTATTTTAACATGAATGTTAATATTTTCAACTAGATATCATACAGAACAATGTTAAGAGTATACACGGGCTGGTCTTTTATTTCATACGTTTTTTCATTATTCTTTTACAAATATGAACATAAGTTTGGCATATTAAAGGTGCTATTACATGATGTGTTTTTTACATATGTACTGTCATTTTTTTTATCCATATGAAAATCCTCATGTCTGTCAAAATTGTCTTTTACATACGACTCATATTTTTTGCTATCACACGTGCATATGTATTTCCGTATGACATAACCTCAAAATGTAAACAACAGCTTATTTAATTTGTGAATTTACAAAAATTTATTGTGAAAAAAAAGTTATATATTTTTTAATTGTTAATTAATATTGAACAATTTATTTTTCTTTCAATATTAATCTTTATAATTTACTCTGTTTTTCTTTCGCCACAAGCAGTGTTGTATTTTCATATGTTTGTCATGCAAAAATAGAACCTGTTCTAATTGAAAAATGTACATGTGACTTTCCTCATGTATTGTACATAAACAATGTTTCATATGTATCACACGATGTGTACAACTTTTGTAGCACCTTAAGGTGCTATTACATGATGTGTTTTTTACATATGTACTGTCACTTTTTTTATCCATATGAAATTCCTCATGTCTGTCAAAATTGTCTTTTACATACGATTCATAATTTTTGCTATCACACGTGCATATGTATTTCCGTATGACATAACCTCTAAATGTAAACAACAGCTTATTTAATTTGTGAATTTACAAAAATTTATTGTGAAAAAAAAGTTATATATTTTTTAATTGTTAATTAATATTGAACAATTTATTTTTCTTTCAATATTAATCTTTATAATTTACTCTGTTTTTCTTTCGCCACAAGCAGTGTTGTATTTTCATATGTTTGTCATGCAAAAATAGAACCTGTTCTAATTGAAAAATGTAAATGTGACTTTCCTCATGTATTGTACATAAACAATGTTTCATATGTATCACACGATGTGTACAACTTTTGTTGTGGGAAAATTTGACAGTACATATGTATAAAACACATCATGTAATAGCACCTTTAACTTTTTGTTGTCTTTACAAAATAGAGTTACCGAGTTCGTCAATGTTATATAGAACTATTATTCTGCTTTACCTATAAAATATCTGATTGCGATTACATCTAATTTTTAAAAACTGTTTATAATTAATAAAGCATTATTATTCACATAAATACAAAATTTCACTTTTTAAATTTTCCATTCAAATTTAAGAAAATATCAATTATAATAAAAACGGAAAATAAAATTTCCAATTATAAATTAGAAAATATTAATTGAATTTCAGAAAATTATATCAAAACGTCGGAAATAATAATTTTAAATTTAGAAATATGTTTACATTTAAAAATGTTTACATTTAAAAAAAATATTGCCATTCAGGAGATATTAATAACTTTTCAGTAACGCGATTCAGTAACTTCTTTTAACGATAGTCGAATCGTAAAAAAAAAAAGAAAATTGCAAAATTATCAGTAAAATTTTTAAACGATATTCGCTATTGTTAAAGTCAGCTGTTGTTGTTATCTAAACGACAACCATTTTTGTGTTGTTTATTCAATCGATAAAAACTTAAATTTTTAGGTTGAAATGTCGTCATACATAAATAAAAATCATGAAATAGTGAAAATATTTTGCTTTAATTAAAAAACTTTTTTATATAAATAAAAAAATTAAATAGCATATTCAATTCATTATTTCATTTTCAAATAAATAAACAGAAATATTAGTAAAAAAATAAAGATATTAAACATAAACATAAAATCATCCTGTCAAACACCAAGTAATTTGTTTTTTTCTATTCTTCTTTGTGTTTTTCGCTTATTTTGACAGAGATGCCACTCCTTTACAATTTAAATAAATAGAAAAACAGATTTGTCGATATTAATTTAAATTCAATGAATTTAAGAAAACCTCAAATGATATTTAAGAATTGCTAAATAAAAATTGTTACATAAGTAAACGTAATTTTACGAGAATGTTATTTTTTATATATAAATTTTCACAATTTTTTTGGATGAAAATTTGAAGTTTTTCAGAAAATAAAGATAACATTAAATTATTTTATTTAAAATGTTTGGGACTTTTCGTTTTTTGCGTTTTTCATCCCTAATTTGATTATTTATTATTATAAATTTATTCTCTATGTTTTCAAAATATGGCAATATTTTAAAAAAAGTTGAGAGAGCTTTTTTTTTTTTGGTTATTATTTTGTTACTCCATCCGACCTATATGGCCACAATGAAGAAATATTTGGCCAGTTAAAAGAAGCTATACAGTCATCTCCAATTAGCACGATTTAATGCATATAGCCACTCTACACAACCATTACCTTTGCAATGGAGGTTAGGGCGAGCTATTTAATTAGCAAAAACTAAATTAAACGAGAAGTTATGTCATATAACCGGAAACGCATGCATATAGGTATATAACCTAAATGCATGCCGATCAGCAACCACGATGACCAAAAAGCAAACACCGAAATAAATCCGAAATAATATAAAAGACGAAAACCAACCCAAAGAATTTTCTGAAATAATTTGGTATTAAGTTTAACAAATTGTTGACTTTTTCCAATATTTTGTTTACATTTATTATCAATACTCAAACCGAGGTGGAGGGTATCAAAGATTCGGCACAGCCGAATTTAACACTCTTACTTGTTTTTTGCTAAATTAAAGCATTTTTTGCCTTTTTTTTTTAAAAAGTACATTTTTTTTCATAAGAAAGCTTATGATTTTTCCTTTAAGAGCTTTTTGGTCGCTTAGTGGGATGGGAGTGGGATATCTATCAAAATAAATGTTTTGTAACTCAAGACAACGGTTTTTCAATTTTTCACAAATGCACTATTTTGAATTTTTTCCTATTTGTGTGTAAAACCTTACAAATAAAACTTATACTGAGAAACTAGACAAATTAAACTTTCCGAAGGTATGTAACATAACTTCATAACATAACAGAAGACAATGGTTATCTGCAACCTGAAACAGTTATTTGCAACATTTCAATCTGGCTTCACGAAATTAACCCAAATTTGCCATGAAAATGTTAAACTGATGTGGAAGGAAATCAACTTAAAGTATTTAACAGATGATTCGGCAGAAGATTTACACGATTACCGCGATTGCCTTAAATTGGCTATGTCTCCTAATGCAACAACTTCTTGCGGTGAATGTACCAACTGCCCGAAAAACACATTCATCAAAGAAAATTTAATCAACTCTTTAGATCGAGAATATATAGAGGAGGTCAAATTTGATTCTTGGATTCAAACTGACAGATGCACATTGAAAACAATCATTTTAAATGTGGATGATTTTGTGGAAGAAATGTGTACAAGATTGCTAAACTTGAGAAACCATGACTTTTTAGTCAAAGAGCAATGGTCATTCTTCAAGGATTTGAAGATACATATGAAGTCTGGTGAATTCGTTATTATACCCTATACCACTATGTGGTTTGGGTATAATGACTTTGTGCTGCTGTTTGTAACAACCAAAAATATTTGACCTAGACCCATCTTTAATTATACCGATCGAATCAGAATTACTTTCTGAGTTGATTTAACAATGTCCGTCCGTCCGTCCGTCCGTCCGTCCGTCTGTGTGTCCATGTAAAGCTTGTAATCAAACTGCAGGTCGCAAATATGAACATATTTTGACGAAATTTGGTATATAAGCTTTTATCGGCCATGGGATGAACACTATTGAAACTGGTGAGAATCGGTCCATGTTCAGACCTAGCCCCCATACAAATTACCCATATGAAATCGACATAAATTGCCATAAAATCCAAATTTTTATATAGATCTTACTCAAATTGGGTTTGTATGCGTTCATTACATCCACTAATCAGTAGTCCAAAAATGATCCCTTTGACCCCATATAGAGCTGCTTCCCGATCTTCACTTAAATCTATTAAAAAACAAAAATATTGCACTGATTCTTCTCAAATTTTGTTTGTACATATTTTTGCAAAATGCAAGAGACTTTACCAAACATGATCAGGATCGTTCCATTTTTGGACCTAGTCCCTTTATAGATATAGCATCCGATATGAACTTTTTCATATCTGCAGCCAAAAAAATTAATAAAAATCCCACTCAAATTTGGTTTTTGCTTATTTTCAATGTCCAGTTAGTTGGGCCTAAGAGATAGGGTTTCTAAACGCATGGTATAGGGTATCGTATAGTCGGGAAATCTAATGGCCCATGAAAAAGATTTTGGAATGCCAGCTGAGTGGAATTTTCATCCTACTGCTCATGGTAAAGGAGCATGTGATGGTATTGGAATGCAGCTAAGTATAGCCTCCAGTGCTCTCATCAAGATCGCATCTTAGATGCGACTGCTTTATTCCATTGGGCAAAGAGTTATCGTAAAGAAACTAAAATAGTTTTTAGTAGCAAAGAGGATCATCAGGAAACATTGAAAACACTGAACAGCAGATTCGATGCTGCGATAACAATCGATGGCACCGCTCAATACCATGCTTTTATACCGCTTGTCGATGGAAGACTCAAGTTGAAAAAGTTTTCTGCCTCTATTTAATGCAATTTCTTTCCAAAGACAACAAATAAACCAGCAGCGAAATCAACAGCTGAACCTAGTAACGCCAAGAAAGGATTGACAAAAAAACGCAGTAAATAAAGGCGACAAAAAAGCTGGATGAAAGACTGGGTATTTAAAAATTTACAAGACTTAAATACTTCATCAGCTACAATAAATTAAGTATAAAAATAGTTATGATATAAATGGCTCTAATGCAATTAAGATTAAATTTTAATAAATTATTTATCTTTTTATTTTAAATATTATTATTATACATTAATTTAATTATTATTAAAAATAAATAAAAAAAATAATAATTTTTCAACATTTCTATAGAAAAAAAGCGATTTTTTTTCCTCAGGTTAACATATTCTGGGTATTACAGTATCGAGGGTATAAAATTTTAGTTAGGTATGTTATATACCTTCGGAAAGGTTAATTTGTCTAGTTTCTCAGTATAAGTTTTATTTGTAAGGTTTTACACACAAATAGGAAAAAATTCAAAATAGTGCATTTGTGAAAAATTGAAAAACCGTTGTCTTGAGTTACAAAACATTTATTTTGATAGATATCCCACTCCCATCCCACGAAGCGACCAAAAAGCTCTTAAAGGAAAAATCCTAAGCTTTCTTATGAAAAAAAAAAAATGCCCTTTTTGAAAAAAAGGCAAAAAATGCTTTAATTTTTTAAAGTATTTTTTTCCGAAATATTGAATAAATAGCTATCTAAACTCTTTAGGAGAAAATTTTCTAAGAACAATAGGTAATAAGTTACATAGATGAGAAGAAACACCTGTTTGGCCAAAATGTCAAATTTTGATCCCCTCTAACTCAGAGAGATCTGGACCGATCTTATTGAAAAATTATGTCTAAACTACAATCCAAGAGGACTAACCTTGGTGCAAATTTCATCCCGATCGGAAGACATCGGTTTCAAAAGTTGGTGCACTTGACATGGAATCCCCCATATGTATATATCTTCATCAATACATTTTTAAATATATCAACCTACGCAGAGTTTAAGGTTAAGCTATAAAGTTTTCATGGTAGCGTTAGCAATCAATCTGACCTTAGATCAGTAATTTAATTAAAGCAAAAATATTAACACATTTGATTTAGAAATTTGGTTCATATTCTGCACGACGAGTTAAGGCCAATAGTAAGAAAAAATCTAAGTTTATACACTTGTGCCGAAATCAAAGTACGAAGATTATATTCGATCTAAATATTTTATAACAGGAATTTCAAGAAAGAGTCTGCAGAAATGAAAAATTTAATATAGGCATGCTATTTTTATATAGAGTAATCTCAAAAGTAGAAACAAACATAATTGACGAAAAAAAATATATAATAGGCTAAACGTCCCTAAGGTCGGCATGTACCAATAGTCGGCATATTTTGAGTTAAAATGAAAAGAAATAAAAATAACGATAGCTATTTATTTAAAATAGCAGTTTCCAGCGCTCGAAATTCGAGTGCAATTTCTAGGCAGCTTTATTTTTCAACTTAGCCAATTCAAAAACCAAAATTTTTATGGCTTATTGTTATTGTGAATGAAGATAACAAACACATTAACAAATTTAATAAAAATAATTGTTTCTTACTCGTCTATCTTAAGTTTACCCAGTAGTCGGCGCAGTTTATATTGAGTATTTTAAGACCTGGCGAGTACAGGACAAAAAGTGTTCCGAAGTCGACAGCAGGTTTGATTCCTACTTTTATTTAATTGGAAATCCCAAAACAGAAAAAAATTTTGAGAGTCAGTAGAGGTGATTCTTCCTGGCATTTCAGATATTTCGAAAATTCCAAATAAGGCCGCCAAAGAGAAAAGATTCATGCACCAATATTTGGAAGAATGCTTCAAAAGTGATATAATGACATAAGAGAATGCACGATTTCTGTATTAGGTGCCAGTAAAAAATTAGGCGTTCCGCGTTCCACCATATAGAATATATGGCCGTATTCATGAAGGTGCTAGGAGAAAGGGTTGCAGACCCAATTTTTTGGGGTGGCGCAGAAAAATGGTTAGTAAAATGGTGCCAAGAGCTCGAAAAATGTAGATTTCCTTTCAAAACTGATAACTTACTGAACTTAATGAAATTATCCAGAACCACCACATTTTTTCATGTTATACATGTAAGGAAGTGGTATTTAGGCTTTTTGAATCGGCATAAGAACTTAATTAAGAGAAGTGGAAGGTATCAGTAAAGAACGATGGGTATAACATAATAAAACAAAAGAAAATGTTTTGATGATTTTAAAAACTTTCTCAACGAGCAAAATGCTCTCGACATATTAGATGATCCATTCCGAATATTTAATGGAGATGTGCCCTAAAACTGGAAAAGATTTGACTCCAAAGGAACGTGTATTCCATCCAAGGAGGTAATTTAAAAAATAACAGTTATGGTGCTGCAAATGGAATGCTGGTGTACCCCATGGTTGTTTTTCCATATGTGCGATGACTTAAAGAATAACAACTTGTCAGAAAATTGGTTTTTGGGAAAGTCAGAAACGGGATGGATGGTGTTCGAAACATTTTCGAATGTATCGCAAATGGAGTCCATAATTGGCTTAATGAACTCAGTATCCAACGATCCCTTCTGTTGTTTGTTGATGGCCATAAATCCCACATGACATTTGCGTTAAGCCAGTTTTGAGAATATAACGGTGTTATTTTATATCCACTACTCCAAAAACCACACACATAATGAAACCTGCCGATAAGAGTGCATTTAAACCATTATAATTCGAATGGAAGAAAACCGCTAGGATTGGCCATTAAAGCCGTAAATTGATATCAAATTTTTTCGAAGTCCATATTTTGTCCGCTGCTCCATATGTGACCTTCTCCGAGAAAAGGGACCTAGTGGGTGAAAATTAAGTTCTGAGAAAAAAACGCATTTAAAGTTTCTACACCCTTTTAGGTACCAGAACCCACCGTTTTTGACACAACCCGTTCTCGGAGAAGGTCACATATGGTTCTTTCTAACCTTTCAATCCTAACAACATTGGCTGCACCAAATGTGTTAAAAATCAATTGGACCTATTGGCCTACCAAATACAATTTTTAATTAGTAACTACCTAGTTTCAAAATTTAAATTTTAATAAGTACGCGTACCTTTAAATATGTCTACATTTTTTAGTTTTTATTTAATATAATTAATGAATTCCAAAGATTTCCATTTATACATAAATCTGGAATATAGCAAAAAAGAAATACCTTTCAAATAATATACGTTTGGTCAAAATCGGAATAAAACTATAGAACAAAACATCGGTCACAAGAAATCGCCTAACCTATTAATATTGTAGATTTATTACAAATTATTTATGAAAATTGGTCTCTCGTACCTGCATAGTCATATTAAACATGAAAAATGTATACAACTTTTAAGCCTTAAATGTTTTTATAAATTATATTTATAAATTATATTATATAAGTTTAAGTAAACTTCGGGAAGCAGCTTTATATGGGGACTATGACTATAAATAATTCAACAGGGTTTTTTTTTGGACAATTGATTAATGATTGGATAAAATCACACAAAAACCAAACTTGACCGAGACTTATATGATAATTTGGATCTCATGCCAATTTAAATCGATATCATAGGGGTCATTTATGGGGTGACTAGGTCAGAAAATGCACCGATTTTCAATCTGGACAAAAGCTTATATACTAAACCTAATTAAAATATATTAATATTTGCGAACTGTAGTTTGATTTCAAAGTTTACATGGACACATAGACGGGCAGACATGCATTCGGACGGATGGACGAGCATCGCTATATCGACTAAGACCCAGCGCTATAATAAAAGATGGATCTTGGTCAGGTATCAAAACAAATTATTATAATCTACCAAATAAAAAAAAATATGAATAAGAAACAGTTTCAATAAATAAATAAATCTACAATATTAATAGGCTAGGCGATTTTTTGTTACCGATGATTTGTTCTACCGTTTCATCCCGATTTTGACCAAACGTATATTAGTTGAAAGGTAATTCTTTTTAGCTGGTCACCAGATTCACAGATTTCAAATTTTTTTCCTCTATTTTGAGTAAATTGCATTTAAAGTTGCTACCAACACATACATAAAATTATACATATGCTATGTGTGTGATTATTAAATTTGTTAATGAGTTTGTTCGCAATAATAATAAACCAAAAAAGTGTTGGTTTGTGGATTGGCTAAGTTGAAAAATAAAGTTGCCCAGAAATTGCACTCGAATTTCGAGCGCTGGAATCTGCTAGTAAATAATATAAATAACTATTTATTTATAGCATGAAAAATAAGACAAAATTTACAAAAAAAAATTGACTAAATTTACGAAAATCAATTTTGAATGAGGGAGTACGAATGACTATGTCTTATATTTTCGAATTTCTTTTTTGAACACATTGAGAAAAAAGACTAAATTAAAAAAATAAAAAAGACATTAAGATTTAATTTACAATAATCTAACCAATAAGAACAAAGTTTTTATTAAAACTCTTTATTTCCTTATGGATATGAGTTTTGAATCTCTCCGTGACTGTACGTAACTTTGCGTGATTATTTTAAAATTAATCTTTAGCCAATACAAGTATATGGACAAAGTTTCAGATTGATCGAATGAGGGGAAGTGAGGTTTCAATCTCTCTGTGACCGTGCGCGACTATGTATGACTGTGCATGACTACATCAAAGTTAATCTTTTTTCACAGCAAGTCTATCGACCAGGTTTAAGATCCATCGGATAAGGGGAAATGGGTTTCAAATCACTCCGTGACTGTACGTGACTACCCCGAAATTAATCTGTAGTAACAACAGGACTATGGGCCAAGTTTCAGATCAATTGGATGAGGAGGAATGGGGCTGCCCCATGGCAGACAGACAGGGAGAGAGTATGAGTTAAAATAAAGAGTTTAAAAATCATTTTTGAATGGGAGTTCGAACCTGTATCTCTTTTAAGAAGTATTACCAATTAAAAATTTAAGACTAATTAAAAAAAAAATTCTGTCATATTTTATCTCCTAAACATTATTAAATTATTTTTTCATGTTCCAAGTTGCATCACGATCTGCAGTTGCCCCCATGAGTTCTTCTTTGTTAGTTGGGGAACATTTTTGAGGGCAATTATATGACCTTTTAAGTTTTTAATTGCAGCCTTATAAGAGAGCCTTGATGAGATGTTATTGTTATGTGGTTATTTTCTCTCCTCGATAGCATGATATTTTTCTAGAAATTTCTGGAAAGCTGCCATTTCTTTGTAAATAATCTTTCTATACAACATACTACTCGTAGTTCACTAATACCTCTTTCACTTAGCGCCAACGACTATAAAACTTTCCTAAGAACTTCGCCTTATAAATGTATAAAGATTTTTCAGGTGCTTTCTAACTAGAACACTCTGTCAAACTCTGAACAAACTGTCATTCGTTGCCTTCAACATCTTTAAAGTAAGACTCGTCATAAATCACACATTTAAACTGTGAGAAAGCAAAGCATTTATTTTTGGAAAGTTGCTGCAACTTGTAGTTGATCTCGTTTTTTGTCTCTCAGTGGTAGGTTACATTTTTAGTTTTTATTTTAAATATTTTTAGCTGGCACTTTTTTGGTTTTCGCAATTTCCACCCAACTTATTGTATGATTTGTCACTATGAAATTGCGGGGGAATAAAATAAAAAATGAAAAACTTAAGATGTACATTTTCTTAAAAGTACATTTTCTTAAAAGTACCTTTCTTAAATAGTACCATTTCTTAAAAAGTACCTTTTCTTTAAAAGTACCTTTTCTTTAAAAGTACATTTTCTTAAAAGTACATTTTCTTAAAAGTACCTTTCTTAAATAGTACCATTTCTTAAAAAGTACCTTTTCTTTAAAAGTACCTTTTCTTTAAAAGTACGTTTTCTTTAAAAGTACATTTTCTTAAAAAGTACCTTTTTTTAAAAAGTGCCTTTCTTAAAAAGTACCTTTTCTTAATAAGTACCTTTTCTTATAAAGTACCTTTTCTTAAAAAGTACTTTTTCTTAAAAAGTACCTTTTCTTAAAAACTATCTTTTCTTAAAAGTACCTTTTCTTAAAAGTAAATTTTCTTAAAAAGTACCTTTTCTTAAAAGTACCTTTCTTAAAAAGTTCCTTTTCTTAAAAAGTACCTTTTCTTTAAAAGTACATTTTCTTAAAAAGTACCTTTTCTTAAAAAGTACCTTTTCTTAAAAAGTACCTTTTCTTAAAAAGTACATTTTCTTAATAAGTACCTTTTCTTAAAAATTACCTTTTCTTAAAAAGTACCTTTTCTTAAAAAGTACCTTTTCTTAAAAAGTACCTTTTCTTATGAGTAGGTACCTTGTTTAAAAAAGTTCATTTTCTTAAAAAGTAACTTTTTTAAAAAGTACCTTTTCTTAAAAGTACCATTGATTAAAAAGTATCTTCTCATAAAAAAAGTACATTTTCTTAAAAAGTACTTATTCTCAAAAACTTCCTTTTCTTAAAAAGTACCTTCTCTTAAAAAAGTACATTTTCTTAAAAAGTACCTTGTCTCGAAAAGTACCTTTTCTTAAAAGTACCTTGTTTAAAAAAGTTCATTTTCTTAAAAAGTAACTTTTTTGTAAAAAAGTAAATTTTCTTAACTTTTCTTAAATAAGTAACATCTTTTTAATAAATAACTTTTTGTAAAAAAGTACCATGGTTTCAGCTTTTAATTTATTCCGAACTATTGAGTCTTGTAAGTGACATTTCCGGCCCGAAAAACATTTTCTTTATATTTCCGTAATATTATGAAAAAAAATTTTTCGTACACCTGGTCGGATTTGACGAACTGCTGATTACAATACTCCACAAAAAGTAAGAATAGGGTTTGATAGCACTATACCACCGTTTAAAAAAGTCTATAATGGAATTTTGGATATATGGCGATTTGAGCGCTTATTCGCGAATACACAACAGAATTTATTTGGCGATTTTAAATATTTTTAAAAAAATTTTTAGTTTTTTTTTTCTTTTTTAATAAAATGCTATTAACAACTCGCTTTTTTAATGCGCATTTAAACTTTTAATTTAAACTTTTCGAGATATTCAGTCATTTCACTGAATCTAAAACAGGGTTTCTATCGTCGCTATAATTAAACAAAAAAAAAAAGAAAAGAAAATAAATATCTATAATTGAATATCTAATTATGTTAGTTACAAGTAAAACATAAAAATTAATTTTCTAATATCTTTAAAAAAAAACAGATGCCATCACAAGATAATTTACCGCAAAGTAACATCTGTTATTTTATTTGATTTCACTTGACCTTCACCAAGCATGGAACAGCCTCTGGCGATAAACCACACTTATCTATAATGCCATCGGTAACAAATAATAAGGAAGTAAGTAAAAGCTTGTGAAGTTGGGAAGTAGGAGCTGAAAATAAAAATACATTATAAAATATCAAAAACGAAAAAAGCTCTCTCACTTGTACTCGCATTCATCAGGCATGCGTAGCATATTTAACTACATAACAGTTTATACTTAAACCGTTAATATGTCTTGCTTGAATTTATTTAAGCTAGCGTGTTCCGCATTATAGCATATTTTAAAATTGTTTAAAGTCAGTGAAACAAAAAGTTTTCTAATTTTTAACTAGGACTTTTAAATTATTAAACTAAATAAAATAGTTTATTACGGCCCTTCCAAAAAGCAGCTACTAAAAATTTGCTTTTGGCACTAATGATATTAGTTATTAAGGCCACGTAAAGATAAAAAATATGAATGAAAATATAGTCAGGGACTGTAACAATTATAAATGATATCAGAAAATATATTTTTTAACAGTTATTTTGTCACCTATATAAGCCCCCCCCCCCCCACCCCATCTAAAAGAGTTACTTTGTTATTTTTAGCGTAAAAATAAAATGTCAGATGAAACTCTTAAACAGAGAGTTTTATTTCATAAAATGAAATAAAACGCATTTTGTGTTACTTGACACCCAAATTTACACTATTATAACGAATAATGATCGGAATTTGATTAAAATGGTGACATTATTCGGCAAGGAGGATGAAAGTTAGTCTGAGTACATCATCTCTAGCAACCTTCTTCGAAAAATATCCGTGTTCTCAGTACAATCAGTGAAGTATGCTGCTCATTCACTGCAACTGGTTGTTAAGGCTTATTTTGATACGATTAATAAAGATTTAGTAAAGCGCAGTGTGTTCCTGCAACCCGGATAAGAATGGAAAGAGCATTCTCTGCTCTTAAATTTGTATATTGAGCGACCTGCGTTCAAATCTTTCTGCAGAAAATTTGGAAAAGAATTATGTTCGTTAAATTAAATAAATTATTACACACACTATATCAAATAGCGTAAAAATAAAAAGAAACTATAAAAAAAGAAGAAAAAAACACAATGAGTTTTATTTTAGACGGACACAATAAAACTCCTCAAAAGAGTTTTCTTTTACGACGGCGAAATAAAACTTTCTTTTTGAACTCTTTCCTTTAACTAGTACTATCTGTCTGTCTGTCTGCCATGGGGCAACCCCATGCCCCTCATTCAATTGATTTGAAACTTGGTCCAAAGTCTTGTTGTGACTATAGATTCATTTTGGGGTAGTCACGCATAGTCACGCACAGTGTCAGGAAGTGATTTAAAACCCATTTCCCCTTACCCGATCGATCTAAAGCTTGGTCGATAGACTTACTGTGAAAAAAGATTAACTTTCCCATAGTCACGCACAGTCACGCATAGTCACGCACAGTCACGGAGCGATTTAAACCCCATTTCCTCTCATCCAAACTGAAACTTGGTTCACAGACTTGTCGTCACCAAATATTAACTTAACACGCATAGTCACGCCCAGTCACGGAGTGATTTAAACCCCATTTCCCCTCATTCAATCAATCTGAAACTTGGTCCAAAGATTAATTTTAAAATAGTCACGCAGTCACGCACAGTCACGGAGAGATTCAAAACTCATATGCAAAAGGAAAGAAAGACTTTTAATAAAAACTTTGTTCTTATGGGTTAAATTATTAAGAGTTTCATCCGATCTTTTATTTGTTCGTTGAAAAATTACTCTAAACTGTGCAGTTGAGATCGTTTTCTAAGTTCACCATAGATTCGGGTATATTGCTAAATAGCAGTATAGGTCTTCATTGACTCAAACATGGAGAGCTTTTGAGTTTAAAGTTTTTGGATAATTATTATTTACAGTCCATGTTGCTAGTCCATTTATTAGGGTTTTAAGTTCTGCTTGATTTTGTTATAAGATCTTTTTTACTCTTAACATATCAAAAAATGTGCACGGGGCAAAGAATTTTTTAAATTGGTTATTCCAGCTCACGAATATCACATACTATGAATCTAAAACTAAACATTGTAGCACTATTTTTGGCATGCCGGCATCTTATATTCACCTTAATCCGTCCTAGTTCGGTTGCTAGACTTAAGTGGCAGTTCAACGTCTGAGAAACAACATGTAGATTCAAATTACCTCATTCTCATAAACCACATAATGCGAAAGGAATATTCGGATAACATCAGTCGGCTCTAAGTCCAATATCCCCGATAGGTCGTCCAGTATGTGTCTGCCTATTATTTTGAAACTAACACTGCCTAGAGTTTCACACTCGCAGAAAGATGATATACTGTCTTCTCTTCACCAGGTATTCTGCAGCTGAGACAGTGATGGTAGTCGGAGTCCACATGTGTGTTTAACGATATCACGGCCTTAAGCCTTAATATGTCCCTTCTACTAACACTCAGGAGAGATTTAGTCCGTCTTAAATTATGTCTGCCTCACTGTCCTTCAGGTGCCAATATTTTTCCATATAAAGTGTATGGAATTTCCTCACTTAATCGTTCTCAGTGGAGTAATGACGGAAAAATCATTAAGAGCAGAACGTGTAATTGTCAGTTCGTTTGCTTGTTCAATACCGCGAAAATCCTTATGGCCGGGAATCCATTTTATTTTTTTTTAATTATTGACCAACACTCAGGGGATCTACCTACAAATGAAGTGTATTGTATTGATCTCAATAAAATAGGAGTGTAATTGTTCGTTCGTTTGCCCGTTCATTACCGCAAAAATCCATATGGCCGGTAATCCATTTTATTATTTTTTTTAATTATTAACCAACGCTCAGGGAATGCCCTACAAATGAAGTGTATTGTATTGATCTCAGAAAAATATATTATGGGAAAAATATATTGTGGATATTTTAATTAAATTTTATTCGATAACTATCAGGAAAGAATTGTGTGTGGAGTTTATTCCGCATACGGATATTTCGACCGATAAACTTAAGTTTCTCAATATATGGATGTGATCTACTAGAGATGCGGGTAGAGCAAACTGAAACTCGGACACTGTCCTTAATAAGCATAAACACGTTTATACACGATCCAATACAACCAAAGTAGACTTTGAAGCTTCGACCCATAAGTGGTATAGATTTTAAGGAGATCAAAAGGAGTAAAGTAATTTCTGTACCGTTTTAGAAAGCCAAGACACTTGGAAGTACCTTTAAAAAAAATAATCGTTCCAACGGACGTCGCCTGGAATTATTATACCCTAGGCGTCAAGAGTATCCGCTACCTCAATACCTATGTCACCCATAATATACAGAGGACATTGTTGAATCGAAGGCCCTATAGATCAACAAACAGCAGCAAGTTAGAGAAAAGAGAAGGAGAAAGAACAGAACCATGGGGTACCCATACGTTAAGCTGACTCTTTGGATGAGACCCCATCAATAACAACATGTACTGTGTGGTCTCTGAGAAAACTTGATATAAAACGACTCCAAATGCAATTAGTTTTGATATTAGATTAATCACGAAAAGGCAGCTTAGCTTAGACAGTTTCTCCATGCACTGGTCTATGAGAAATAAAAATGTAATAATGGAGTTAAGACCGAGAAGTCCAGCTTGACTGTCGACAAAATCCGTCTTTAGATAAATAACATTACAAGTACGGGCCACGCTAAAGTACGCATTGGTAACAATTTGAGACAATTTGAGCGTGGTGTTATTTTTTTTTTTTTTTTAACATGTACATATATGACTAAAGTAAATCTTGCTAGTTAATAGTATTATTTTATTGTACACTGATATTGAGTGAGAGAGGCGTCGACGTCGTCTTCAATGCAACTACAGAGAAATTTTTTTCAGCTGACAGTTGATTGTTGCGTTTTGTTCGTATTCACTTTCGATTTCATTTGCCTACATCATTATACACAGTCATATGAGGCAAAAACATATGAATAGATTTTAAATATTAAGCTGAGCTTAAAACCAAAATAAAATTTATTTGTATGGATGTGTATAAGTTAATTTTTTTTGGCTTTTTTGTTGTCGAAGCGCACTCAATATTCCATGATTTTGAATGTCTGACATAGTGTTATTAGGTACTTTGAAGTTAACACATACTGATCAATTAAACGGAGTACGCCGCCACGCCAATGTGACAATAATTTTGTACGGTTCGGTACGTTACGGTTCGTTTCAAATGTATATAGTTCAATACAATTAAACGAAATATACAAGTGAATTACATATCTTGTGATGATACTAACAGTAGAAAAAAAAATATGTTGAAAACATTTTGTATTCACACAGTATTCGTTTAATAAAATAAGTAACAAAAAAAAAAATTTACTACTACTTATACCGGCTAAATTAAAATTTAGGTTGAAATTGATCAATTACAAATTCTTAAAAAATATAGTGAAAAATATTTGTCTTGCATGTAAACCACCTCCAAATTAAGAGCAATATGATTCAATATATTTTAACATTAATATTTTAAAATTACATGCAAAAAAAATTTCAACATTATAAAACAAATTTTTGTGTTTGTGTCAACAATTGTGTTTGTGTTTTTAATTCTCAGTATGCTTAAGACCTGCTGTATGGAATTTCTTTCCAACAGAAATAATTCGTATCTTGTTATCGGGCTGTTTGTGATTTTAACGTCTGTTGTGGTTAATGCATCTGTAAATTACAATTCCGTTTACAACGAGGCTATTGATCCGGAACTAAAACAGGCTATAGAAAAGGATTTGCCCAAAGAAGCTAAATTCTTCGATGAATTGGATTGTAAGTAAAATATTTCTTTTTTATTTGTTTTAGTTTAAATTAAATAAATATAGAAGAGACTTCTTCATAAAGCAATAAATTGTCTATTTTTTCAAAAGAGTGTTTTTTGGCAAAATTTAAAATTTTTTAAAAATATTTATAAAATTTTTATGGAGTAAATTTGGTAATTTTTTTTATTTATTTATTTTTTTGTTTTTAAGTAAGAAAAATGTATTAAGAACTGTATCAATGATATTTTTTACTTGTTATCGCTATTTGGTTGACTTCTGAGCAGGGCTGCGGAGTCGATGATCAAAACTCCGACTCCGACATTTATTTTTTTCAATTTGTGACTCCGACTCTTTCCGACTCACCCGGTAGGTGAGTAGGTAGCGTGCTCGCCTATCATGCTGGGGGTCGTGGGTTCGATTCCCACCAGAGGCTTTGGTCTGTCGCTGCAAAAAAAAAAAAAATGAACACACTACTCCCTCTTTCCTCCTTCCTATAACCTATTTTCCTGAAATCAACACAATGCACTGCATCTGTAGGGGGCATCTCCTGAGTGTTGATTAATAAAAAAAAAAATATATAACAGGTTTTGCACAATATATTTTATAGTTTGACTAAAAGTTGTAGGTACATGTACATTAGCGTGGCCCTTCATTATTGGAGAAAAAAAAGGGTTCAAACTCTCGGTCGCACTTCCTAGAAATATACGAATAGCAAAAAAAAACTGAAAAAATACAAAGTTTTGGGCCACTTAAAAAACATTTAGAGGTGGCTAAAAGCGATTAAAAATAGCAAGTGTGTTTTATATGGGGAAAATATGGCTTTCTTTCAGATTTTACGAAAATTTCGTTCTATAGTTTAACTTTTCCGACAAATTTATATATAATTCGGGATCAATATTAAATTATCTTTCCAAATAGCAATAAAACGTCAACATCGAATAAAAACTCGCCAAGAAATAGCTATACCCCAGACCACTTTTGTGCCAAAAAAAAAAAACTAGATCATGAAATTTGATGGCATTTTTTCTCAAATTTAAGAAATTAATTAAAGCCAACATTTTGTTTTAGTCTATATACCTGTAAGTGCTCAGATATGAAGTATTAATTTATTAACACCTTGTTAACCTATTAAGCATTGAGACCGGAAATGGAAATTTTTTTGATAAAATTTTGAAAACTCCTTTTTCAAGTTTTGAAAAATTTTCTTAAACAAAATTTAAAAAAATTGATCTAGCTCTTTAAGGTCCTGTTAAATGCATATTAGAAATTAACTGCGTGAATTTTTAGGTAAATCCCTATGCCAGAATTTGTTTTACAAGGAATTTTTTTTGCGGATTTCGACAAAAATTAGTTTTTTTGTGAAAAATAAATACTTTGTATCAAAAATTCATCACTTTTATACTTTTAAATGTTATATTTTATCTTAATAGCCTAGGGCTTCGGAAAAAATATTATGACCCTATTAACGCTTTTGGAATTGGGGTCACATATGACCCCAAGCTAATAAAAAACAATTTTTTCAAAAAATTCAAATATTTTGTAGGTGCTATTGAATTTTTAGATGCGATGCTTAAAATATAATAACTAAATGTGTAGAATTTCCGTTCCTAAAATTCCGAGAACGTTAACCCACAATTTGCCAAGGCCACCTTTGGATTTTACGATATTTTTAAATAAAAATTACGGAAAACGAGTTTTTCTATTAAACTCCATGAAATTACTATTTAGAATTTAAGAAAAATAATTCGGTTAATTTTTATTTATTTAAGGCTTCAGTGCTCCTGGGATCATCAAAATAATCCATTGTGATATATCTTTGGTGCAATTATCTGCTTATTGCTCGCGAATATAAATTAAAACAACTTTTAACCAATTTTGTTATAAAATAATTTTATGTATAAAAACTATCTATATTTTTTCTAAATAAAATAAGAAGACCCACAAATGGCCCCAAGCTAATAAAAGACATTTTATTCAAAGGAATATGAAATATAAAATTAATATAATAATATAAAATTAAAGAAAAGCAATACTTGTTGCAAGTCGTAAGTGATTACAGAAAACAATTTGAATCGCACGTTAAATCATCCTTAAATACACCAAAATAAATAGAATTAATTTTATATTTCATATTCTTTTGAATAAATTGTCTTTTATTAGCTTTGGGTCATTTGTGGATCTCCTAATGTACATATATCTATGAATATTATTATGTATAAATACAAGTAATGAAAATAAATAAACTTCAAGGTTTGTTAATAAATTAAATTATTATTCAAATTCAAATATTAGTTATTTTCAATAAATAAGCAAGTGAAAAAGGTTAAAAATATACATATTTAATTAAATAAACACAAAAAATATAAATTAAATCCTCTTTCATCGATGCTCTTAAGTCGGATTTAATAATTTTCAAACCTGAAAATAATCTTTCAACGCTTACTTGTGTCGGAGGCATTGCAGTCACAATTCTAGCTGCATCACGAATTATTTCTGGATAAATAGTGATTGGTTCTTCCACATTAAATTTTGAGGAATGATCATATTTTTCTATTTCTTTTGTTTTAAAAACTCTTCTGTAAATTTCGATATATCAATATCTACTGGTTCATTTTTTTCTTTTTGTAAAAGTCGTCGCTTTACTTCAAATCGTTCTTATCTACAATATTAATAGGCAAGGCGATTGCATGTGACTGATGTTTTATTCTACCGTTTTATTCCGATTTTGAGCAAACGCATATTATATGAAAGGTATTTCGTTTTAGCCGATTTGCAAATTTACAGATTTTTAAATTATTTTCCTTTATTTTGAGTAAATTGCATTTAAAGTTGCTACTAACACATACATAAAATTATACAATGCTTTGTGTGTGTTTATCAAATTTGTTAATGTGTTTGTAATAAAAATGAGTTTGTTTTTTGTATTGATTTGTGAATTGGCTATAATTGATTAGCATACTTTTGGGTCTTTATTTAATGAAAAAATAAAATTTCCTAGAATTTGCGCTCGAATTTCGAGGGCTGGAATCTGCTAGTCTATCTAAATAAGCTTCGAAATTAGTCATTGAGGAAAATTATGCGCATTGGTTAAACATTTCTATTTGGACTAACTGTGATTCATTAATTTTAGGTGTCTGTAACTTTTTCATGCGATTTGCTACTTCGACAAGTTCTTCTTTTCTTTTGGCAATTTGATCGCTGTCTAACAAAATTCGATTCATTGGATCAATGTAAACAGCAGCTAACAGAATATTATTATTTAATAACTGATCCTCTATCCTTTTCATTGAAAATACGATAGCACGAACACTTGCTCGTTCTGTTCTGATTAGCTTATGTAACAAGTCTTTCCATTCCAAAAGAAAAAAATAAATAAATTCCAGGTGTCAAATCCTCGGCCTGCATCTTTTTGGTGACAACATAAGGGTGTGACATACTCTTTCTAACAGTCGCATTTACTCCCATTTGGTTTCAGTTAGTGAAACGCTTTATCTAAATCATCAAGAAATGTTTTAAGTTCAATCAATCGTTGGACCAACAAGTAAGTGCTTTCCATCGCGTTGCTTGATCTAAAACGATTCCTTTTCCAGCAAGTCGTTTCAGAATATCATCTATTTTTGGAGTTCTGTCATTTTTTTTATTTAGTGCGTTTGTATTATTAAAATAACGTTCATGGTTTTATTTTTAATTAGGGTTAGGTGGGGGATGATTTGGTTCTGACCTAATTTGCGGGAATAATTTGATTCTGATCACAAAAATGCGTAATTTTTATTTAAATTATTAATTTTTTCGAGTAGGGTTTTTAAATTTAATATATTTGGAAGCCGGAGTCGGCTCCGAATCCGACTCCGCAGCCCTGCTTCTGAGAGATTACAAAATTAAAAAAAAAGTATTAATTTGCTGTGGGCCAAAATTATAATTACTAATCCTTATATTACTAAACTTTGGAGCCGAATTTTACCAAAAAAAAAAAAGAAATGAAAAATAAAACTCGAAATATACTTCTTAACAAAATACAAATATTATTGACTTATGAACAAATCCCTCCAACTAGGATTGTGTTAATAAAAAATGTTGTTCTCTTAAGAAACAATAATTAAAAACAAATAATTTAACTCCTGAACGGGTTAAGATTATATTTCTATTCCAAAACTATAATTTTATTTTACTAGGTTCTACAGTTTAGGCAAACCAAAAATTTAAAAATTATTTATACGAGGTAAATTTTTTTTTAGTTTTGAGCACATTTTTATACATAGTTACACTCATCACTGAATTTCTGTCTGACTCACAGCTGTATAACGCTGTCTGATTAATACCTAATTTCATGAATATATGGCTCATATGTCTTGGAACTAAGGACTTAAAAATTAGAAAAAAAAAAAAAATCATTTTCCTAAAAAAGTATATTTCCTTAAAAAAGTATTTTGTTTTAAGTACATTTTCTTAAAAAGTAGCCTTTCTGAAAAATCAGCATTTCCTAAAAATTTACCTTTTCGGGAAAAGGTATTTTTTCTTATAAAAATGTTTTTTTTTTTTTTTAAAAAACCCTTTTTAAAACAAGTAAGAAAATTATAGTCGGTCTAGACCGATTATACGATGGCCATAGAGACCCTATCGCTTAGGCCCAACTAATTAGATAGATTTGAGTGGCATGTTATTAATTTTTTTTTCCTTTGAATATGAAAAAGTTCATATCGAATGGTATATTTATATGGGGACTAGGTCAAAAAATAGACCGATCCTGACCATATTTGGTAAGGTCACTTATTTTTTTGCAAAAACATATACAAACCAAATTTGAGAAAAATCTGTGCAATATTTTTGTCTTTTGATAGATATAAGTGAAAATCGGGAAGCTGCTTTATAGGGGGGCTATGACTAAGAAGTGTCCTATAGGGTTTATTTCTGGATTACTGATTAGTGGCTGTAATAAAGACACACAAACATAATTTGACCGAGATCTATATGATAATTTGGATCATATGGCAATTTAAGTCGATTTCATAGGTTTCATTTGTATGGGGACTATGTCTGAACATGCACCGATTTTCACCAATTTCATCAATAGCGTTCATCCTATGGCCGACAGAAGCTTACAGACTAAATTTCATCAAAATATATTCATATTTGCGACCTGTAGTTTGATTACAAGGTTTACATGGACACACAGACGGACGGACAGAGGACGGACGGACAGACGGACGGACGGATATCGCAAAATCGACTCAGAAAGTGATTCTGATTCGATCGGTATAATAAAAGGTGGGTCTAGGTCAAGTATTTTTGGTAGTTACAAACATCAGCACAAAGTCATTATATCCAAACTACAGAGTGATATAGGGTATAAAAAGCGCCTTTGCTTAAAAAGGTAATTTTTCTTAAATAAGTGCCCCTTTTAAGACCCTTTTTTAAGAAAAATTTCAAAATTCCATAAAAAGTGTATGGAATTTTCCCGTTCATTACCGTAAAAATCTTTATGGCCAGGGATCCATTTTATTTTTTTAATTACAATCAGGGGATGCCCCTACAAATGCAGTGCATTATATTGATCTCTGGAAAACAGATTATGGGAAGTAGTGTTTATGGATATTTTACTTTCGATTGTAACTGTCAGGAAAGACTTGTGTGAGGAGTTTATTCCACATAATTCTTTTTCGACTGATAAACTAATTTTCTCTACATATGGATGTGATCTACTAGAGATGCGGGTAGAGCAAACTGAAACTCGGGCATGGAAATTTCAGGAGTAGTATCTATAGAACAGTGCTAGAAAACCCACATTCAGCCGATGTTCCAACTAGTGAATGAAGTTGGATATCCTACTGTCATTAATGAGCACAAACGCCTTGGTACACGATCCAGTAGAGCCAAAATGGACTTTGAAGCTTCGGCCCATAAGTGGTAACTGTACTCCATTTTTGGGCGGATATCAGTGGCACCTTTTTAGAAAACCAATACTCTTGAAAGGTCCTTTCGACACTTAAAAAACATGATCGTTCCAACGGATAACGCATTTTTGAGAAAAGTACCTTTTTTAAAAAAGTACCATTTCTGAAAAATTACCTTCTCTTAAAACGTGAGGTACGTTTTTTAAGAGTAGCTTTTCTTACAAAAGTGCATTTCCTTAAAAGGAAATTTTCTTAAAATAGTACATTTCTTAAAAAAAGAAGATTTCCTTAAAAAGTATCTATTTTTAAAAAACTGCCTTTTCCCAAAAAATTAAATTTTCTTAAAAATTACCTTTTCTTAAAAATAAGTTAATGTAAGAAGTAAATTTTCTTCAAAAGGTAAATTTTCCTAAAACAGCTATTTTTTTTCCAAAAGTACTTTTCTTAAAAAGAAGTGTTCTTTTTATAATACCTTTTTTCCCAAAAAATAGACATTTTTACATAAAGTACCTTTTTTAAAAAAGTGCAAGTTCTTCAAAAAAAAAAGGTACCTTTTCTTAAATAAGTACCTTTATTTCCTCTTCTAAATAGATTTTTTTTAAAGTACCCTTCCTTAAAAAAGTACATTTCCTTAAAAAAGTACCTTATCTTGAAAAGTACATATCCTTGCCTTCTTAAAAAACACCTTTTTTAAAAAAGTACATTTTCTTTAAAAAAAAATTCTTATAAAAGCACATCCTTTTCTTAAGAAAATTGTAATTTTGCCTTAAAAAGTACCTATTCCTAAAACAATGTAAATTTCCTTAAAAAAGTATCTATTTTTAAAAATTCCCTTTTCCCAAAAAAGTACATTTTCTTTCCTTTTATTAAAAAAAGTTAATTAAAGAAGTAAATTTTCTTCAAAAGGTAAATTTTCCTAAAAGTAAATTTTCTTAAAAAGAAGTGTTCTTTTTATAACACCTTTTTTTTCCCAAAAAAAAAGACATTTTTACATAAAGTACCTTTTGTAAAAAAGTGCAATTTCTTCAAAAAAAAAAGGTACCTTTTCTTAAATAGGTAGCTTTATTTCCTTTTTTAAATAGATTTTTTTTAAAGTACCCTTTCTTAAAAGTACATTTCCTTAAAAAAGTACCTTATCTTGAAAAGTACATTTCCTTACCTTAAAAAAATATCTTTTTTTTTAAAGTACATTTTCTTTAAAAAAAAAAACATAATAATTTTTCTTATAAAAGTACATCCTTTTCTTAAGAAAATTGTAATTTTTCCTTAAAAAGTACCTATTCCTAAAACAGTATATTTCTTTTCAAAAATATATTTTCTTAAAAAACTACGTTTTCCTACAATGCAACCTTTTCTTAAAAAACTATGTTTTCGTAAAAAGTATTTTTTCTTCAAGAAGTACCTTTTTTTAAAAAAGTAAATTTTCGTAAGAAAAATACCTTTTCTAAAAAGTACATTTCTTTAAAATAGTAGATTTCCTTAAAAAAAAGTAAATTTTCTTTAAAAAGTTCCTTCTCTTAAAATATAGCTTTTACTTAAAGAACAAACTATTCTTAAAAACATATCTTCTTAGAAAAAATATTTTTGTTAAAAAAGTACTTTTTCTTATAAAAACACAACTTTTTGAAAAATTGTCTCTTTCCAAAAAGTGCATTTTCTTATCTTATCTTATCGTTTTAAAGTAAATTTTATTAAAAGCGTTATTTTTCTAAAAAAAAAGGACACTTTCATAAAAAAAGTACTTTTTATTAAAAAAAAAAAAAAATAAAAAAATTATAAAATAAAATTTAATTAAAAAAGTACCTTCTCTCAGAAAATGTACCTTTCCTTAAAATAGTATTTTTTTTTAATAAAAATAACTTTTTAAAGAAGTAATTAAGTAAGTAAGTATTACCTTTTCTAAAAAGTTCATTTTCCTAAAAAAAATACCTTTATTTAAAAAAGTACCTTTTATCAGAAAATGTACCTTTCCTTAAAATAGTATTTTTTTTTTAATATAAACAACTTTTTAAAGAAGTAGCTTACATCAAGAAGTACCTTTCAAAAAAAAAAACATTTTCTTAAAAAATATAAATTTCTAAAAAGTTCATTTTCCTAAAAAAAATTACCTTTAATTAAAAAAGTACCTTCTCTCAGAAAATGTACCTTTCCTTAAAATAGTATTTTTTTTTTTTAATAAAAACAACTTTTTAAAGAAGTAGCTTACATCAACAAGTACCTTTCAAAAAAAAAAACATTTTCTTAAAAAATTAAATTTGATTTAAAAAGAAGGTTTTTTTTAAAAAGTACCTTTTCTTAAAAAAGTACCTTTTCTTAAAAAAGTACCTTTTCTTAAAAAAGTACCTTTTCTTAAAAAAGTACCTTTTCTTAAAAAAGTACCTTTTCTTAAAAAAGTACCTTTTCTTAAAAAAGTACCTTTTCTTAAAGAAATGCATTAAAAAATAGTACCTTTTTTTAAAAATCACTTTTTCAGAGAAAGTTTTTTTAGTACCTTTTCTTAAAAGAGTAAATTTTCTTTAAAAAATTTAAACAGTATATTTTTTTAAGCCAGTATCTATTCATAAAAAATAATCATTTATTCACAAAACTTTCGAAAAAAAATATTATATTACTATTACCAGATAGAATTATTCTGGCTTAATATAAAATTTTTTGTTTATCATAAATATTTTTCAAAACCAATAGTTAATTATTTAAATGATTGAACTTAAATTTAAGCTCTAACACGAAATAACAAATTATTTTTTTTAATTTTTAAACTTTTAAAATCTTTCATGCATGAAAAATTATGATTAGTTTAAAATTTATGACTGACGTTTTAGGGTAAATTGTGCCAAATAAATATATATATTTTTTTTTATAATAGTAAATTGTAACAGTGCTACTTAACAATTTAATTGGTTTTTGTAAAAAAAAAAAAATCGTTAAAAACTATTCAGTCAAGAAAAAGCTGAAGCCCATTCTGTACTAAAAAAAAAAACAATTCGAAGAAATTCAGTATACATGGGCTATTAGCTAATCATAAATATTTCATTTCCTATAACATCAACTAAACTATTTTTTTTTTCTTTTAAACTTTTCTTAAACAAGCATTATGTATACAAAAACAAAAACAAAAATGTTTTATTACATCTTTCCATTTACTCAACAATATAACATTAAGCTTGTAAATTCCATTGCCATGTTTAGTGCCACAACTAGTGACACCTTCACTTTTACACCATCATCATCATCGTCAGCATGATCACCGTCATGTTCATAAATTAAGATTGTTACTTTTGTTAAAAGACGGAAGAAAAACTGCAAGTTCAAGTGAAAGTATTTTATTCATGTTCAGCTGATTCTGGTTTTGATTACCAAAAAAAAAAGAAAGAAACCAACAACCACTAAACTTATGTTTCCATTTCACAGACAATAATAAAGTTCTTTTGTGTCAAAAATTTACCTCTATACCGCAGACGTTGTAACTTCTCCTCTATAACTTACTAGTACAAAAACAAAAACAAACAACTATTAAATGATGTTGTTTATACTTAAATTGCTACTTTAAATTAATTAAAGAAAAAACAATTTAATAGATAAAATTTTATTTATGACATATAACGCGAAGAGAACAAAATGTTGAAAGGTGTTTTTCAACGAAGGAAATAATGAATATGGTAATAAAAAATTTTATATTTTTTATTAAAAAAATTAAGAACTTTAAGCAATTATTCTAAGTTGAGTCCAACAATAGTAATTGTAAAACAAGTTTGTGTCTTAAGTCTTTTGTATTTCTATGAAATTTTTGGATCTCCGAAATAAATTCATTAAAAAGCAAGCCAGCAATGTTTTGACTGCTGGTTTATAAAGATCAAATTACCCAAGGTTGGCCATCTCATATACTACACAAAAATCCAATATTTACAAACAGCAACGAAAAAACTGCATCAAACTCAAATGAAAAACACATAAAAATTTAATTTCGTGCCAAAGGCATATTTAAGACAACAAAAACCAGATCGTTTTTGGTTAACTACACAACCATCAAGTTCAATGGCATGGAAATTTAGAGCTTAGCAACAACAACAAATTAATTGTATGGTGTCCATATGAATCCAGGAAAACAGCTTTTCCATTCAACAAACAGCTCACAAAGACGTAAAAAAAATCAACATCAACCAAAAATTAACTTGTTTACATTGAATGCTAGCTCTCTAAGAAATATAAACAAGCTTATAGTAGGTAGATTAATAGGCAAAAACAACAACAACAAAAACACTTTTGGTTTGAAATGAAAATTTAAAAAAAGCATAAACATGCCACTATGGGTCAAATATAACTTATAAATATAATTTTGAATAAAAAACCTAAATTTTCAAATTTATTTAGATTGAGTAAAGACAATATTTTAATTTGTTTAAAATATAAATGATTAAATTTCAGCAAGAGTGAAGAAAGTGATCTTAAAAAATATCGAAGTAATTCGGAAGACCAAAGTGTTTTACATTCTGTCTTCTTTACTGCCTACAAAAGAGACAGATAGAATGGCAAACATTTTCAAATTGATTTTACAATTTGATACATACGACTTTAGATTAGCAGCAGAGACAGTATCATTGCAAACAAGTACTATGAAAGAAGTGTTTTTTTTTTATCAAGTGGGCAACCCCGAATAAAAATTAAATATTATATTAGGAGGTTTGTAATCGATCTTATCAACCTGCTCCTGGGTAAGCAATGCTTTTGCCGGAATGGATTTGAAAAATTATTTTATGTTATATTATTAATATTATAATACAAGCTGCAATACAATAGGGTCGGCAATGCTGTTTTTTTTTTTTTTTTTTTTAGATCTATAATATTAATAGGCTAGGCGATTTCTCGTGAACAATGTTTTGTTCTACCGTTTTATACTGATTTTGACCAAACATATATCATTTGAAAGGTATTTCTTTTTAGACGTTTTGCAGATTTACAGATTTTAAAATTTTTTCCTTTATTTTGAGTAGCATTTAAAGTTATAAAAAAAGTTAATGTTATAAAATTATACAATGCTATGTGTGTGTTTATTAAATTTGTTAATGTGGTTGTAATAAAAATGAGTTTGTTATTTTGTGTTGATTTGGCTATAATTGATTAGCATACCTTTAGGGTCTTTATTTAATGAAAAATAAAATTTCCTAGAATTTGCACTCGCATCTCGAGGGCTGGAATTTGCTAGTAGGTATTATTATAAACAGTTTACCTTATAATTTATTTTCACCAATATTTTTTCACTTTAGAGAATTATTTTTTACCTAAAAAATATTGTTATCACACAAAAGATACAGATAAAAAAATTGTAACCTAAAAAATAATTTTCCTCTTTTTGTGTCTTAAAAGTGATAAAAAAAATTTTAAAAATTTAAAAATAATAATAATGATAATAATAATAATAATAATAATAATAATAATAATAATAATAATAATAATAATAATAATAATAATAATAATAATAATAAGTAAAAATAAAAAAAAAAATTTTAAATAAAAAAAAAATTTTTTTTTTTATTTTTTAACTTTAAAAATTTAATTTTTTAATTAGTTTCTTTTTATTCTGTTTGATTTCTCTTTGAAATGTTTTAGTTAAATAGTTGATTAAGCATGAAGTCGAAGAATGCTATCGTGTTGTTCAAAAGTGGCTACTCCATCTAGTGCTGTCTTCAATATTTCTCTTACATTGCAAAATTATTATCTTCTCTATTATTAGAAAAATATATATGTATGTACATGATCTCAAACCGAACAATAAGAAACTAGTTATTGCAATACAGATCAACTATACGTAAATCTAAAAATTTATTATTTTTTTTTAATTTATTTATTTTTTATTTCCGTTATATTTTTTAATTTTTTTATTTTTATTTTTTTTTATTTTAATTTTCTATTTATTTTAATTTTCTATTTATTTTTTAATTTTTTTTATTTTATTTTTTTATTTTATTTTTTTATTTTTTTTTTTTAATTTATTTGTTCTTAAATGATTTATATTTCAGTGACTTATTGTAATAATTTTTCTTTTTTGTCGAAATATATAAATACTAGTATAGCACAGCACTCGAAATTCGACTGCAAATTCGAGGAAATATTATTTTTTCATTCCATTTTTTCTTTCAATATTTTTGCAAGCTATATATATATATATATATATAAAAAATTTATGAATCATTCAAATGAGCCTAAAGGTATGCTAATCAATTTTGGCAATTCACAATTCAACACAAGGTGTTAACGTTACACTGGGTGTAGCGAATTATTATAAATATTTTATTTTAATTAATTTAATATACTTTTAAGATAGATTAAACATAAATTATAGCATTCTCAGCTGGTAGGCTAGGCGATTTCTCGTGACTAATGTTTTGTTCTACCGTTTTATCTCGATTTTGACCAAACGTATATTATTTGAAAGGTATTTCTTTTTAGCCGTTTTGCAGATTTACAGCTTTTAATTTTTTTTCCTTTATTTTGAGTAAATTGCATTTAAAGTTGCTACTAACACATGCATAAAATTATACAATGCTATGTGTGTGTTTATTAAATTTGTTAATGTGGTTGTAATAAAAATGAGTTTGTTTTTTTGTGTTGATTTGGCTATAATTGATTAGCATACCTTTAGGGTCTTTATTTAATGAAAAATAAAATTTCCTAGAATTTGCACTCGAATCTCGAGGGCTGGAATTTGCTAGTAGGTATTATTATAAACAGTTTCACCTTATAATGTATTTTCACCAATATTTTTTCACTTTAGAGAATTATTTTTTTACCTAAAAATTATTGTTATCACACAAAAGATACAGATAAAAAAAATTGTAACCTAAAAAATAATTTTCCTCTTTTTGTGTCTTAAAAGTGATAAAAAAATTTAAAAATTTAAAAATAATAATAATAATAATAATAATAATAATAAGTAAAAATAAAAAAAAATTTATTTTATTTTTTAACTTTAAAAATTTAATTTTTTAATTAGTTTCTTTTTATTCTGTTTGAGATCATGATTTCTCTTTGAAATGTTTTAGTTAAATAGTTGATTAAGCATGAAGTATAAGAATGCTATCGTGTTGTTCAAAAGTGGCTACTCCATCTAGAGCTGTCTTCAATATTTCTCTTACATTGCAAAATTATTATCTTCTCTATTATTAGAAAAAAATATATATGTACATGATCTCAAACCGAACAATAAGAAACTAGTTATTGCAATACAGATCAACTATACATAAATATAAAAATTAAATTTTTTTTTTTTAATTTATTTATTTTTTATTTCCGTTAAATTTTTTAATTTTTTTATTTTTTTATTTTAATTTTCTATATATTTTTTAATTTTTTTTAATTTTTTTTATTTTATTTTTTATTTTATTTTTTTTTTATTTATTTTTTCTTAAATGATTTATATTTCAGTGACTTATTGTTATAATTTTTCTTTTTTGTCGAAATATATAAATACTAGTATAGCACAGCACTCGAAATTCGACTGCAAATTCGAGAAAATATTATTTTTTCATTCAATTTTTTCTTTCAATATTTTTGCAAGCTAATACATATAAAAAATTTAAGAATTATTTAAATGAGCCTAAAGGTATTCTAATCAATTTGGCAATTCACAATTCAACACAAGGTGTTAACTTTACACTGGGTGTAGCGAATTATTATAAATATTTTATTTCAATTAATTTAACATATTTTTAAGACAGATTAAACATAAATTATAGCATTCTCAGCTGGTCCTCAATATGAACTATAACTATGACAATTTTCACACTCCTCCGTGCCCGCATATTGCTTAAAAAGGGAACTAAAAATTGAACTTCACGTATTAATATAAAGATATACTTAAATAAGTACCCTTAAGAAAACTCCACAAAAACAATAAATAAATAAAAATGGAGTTAGTTTCTTTAAAAACATAATTTTAAAATATTACAATTAAAAAATAAAAAGTAAAGGGAAATTTTGAAAAATATGAAATCATTTTTCGGACCACTGATTCACACTCAGCGACGTTCCGTTTCCCAAAATGCACTTGCAGTATCTAAAAATGTTTCTAAAATTGTGTATTTGTGGAAATAAATCATTATATATTGGTACAATGTCTCACCCTTTTCAACCAGAAAATATTAAAAAATTGTGACTTTTGGCATTTAAAGAGTGCGAAATAAATAGGGAATACTTCTAGGCTTATAAATACTTTTGCTTCAACAAAAAAAAAAATAAAAATAAAAATAAAATAGATACCGTTAATTTGTTTCATTTGCCATTATTTTACAAAAACTCGTGCTTAATCTTATGCCGTTTTCTTTTCTGACAAAAAATGTCGCATTTTATTTGCACTTTTTTCCAAAAGTGTATTTTTTTATATATTCTGAATTAAGAGCAACCTCATTTTATACATCAATCGAATGGTCTCAAAGTGCTATGTGCATAAAATGCAAAAAATTTTGATTAATATCCTCTTTGAAGTCATAAGGTGAAAGTATTTAAAAAAAAAAGGGGAACAATGGAGAAATATTCTCACACTATGACCTGAAAGAAGGCAATGACTGCCATTTTTAGTGATTTACGAGAGCTCGACTTTGAGACCTTTCTATTGATGTATAAGATAAGGTTTCCCTTAATTTAGAATATATAAAAAAAAAATGCACTTTTCGAAAAAAGTGCAATAAAATGCGACATTTTTTGTCAGAAAAGAAAACGGTATTAGTTTCATTGCAATATTAGTTTTTCAACAATGGACAAATCAAGAAAAAGTATGCGAAAGTATCATTAAAATTTATAAAGAATACCCATTCCGTCCGCATAAAACAATTGCTAACCAAGCTGGGAAGACAGTGTTTCGGGTGACAAAAAATAAGGAGCTGCAGCTGACTCTCAAAAGAAAAGATGGCTGTGGGGGTAATTCCATGCAAAGGTCAACCTTAGCTCCAATTTTTAATTTTTATTTTAAATAATTTTATACCCTTTCAAAGAAAAGGGTATGAAAATATGATAAAAGTTTGTTAGATATATTTTTGACTACTTTTATAGCCCATATTTGCCCAGTAAGAAAGGAAAAGTGTAATTAAGTAACATTAATTTTTTTAATTTTTCAGAGCCTAAGGGGAGTTGTTCTAGTACAATGACGGTGTCAACACAACAAGCGGGTGGCGTCTTTCTTAATCTCTTTTAATTTATTTAATGTTTTTTCTTGTTTTTCTTAGTTTTTAATTGTTTACTTTAAAAAAAATTTTTTATCCTTTTTTATATTAATAATACTTGCTGAGGATGATCCTCGAAGAGGATCGAAATATTCATGTAAACATAAAAATATAAAAAGAAATAAAAACTGACCTTAGGCTCGGAAAAATCAAAATAATTAATGATATATTACAAAGGCCGAACAAAGTCTAAAATCTATGTAATTAAGTAATTTTGAAAATAAAGACAGTGTCATGTCTGTCACATTACAAAATACTTCTTTTTACTATAATTTATTTTAGACTTCATGTTTTTTATATGCTTTATAAATAAACTAGCTTTTATATTAACTATAAACAACTGTTTCTTATTTGTCATAGAAATAATTTCAGAGCTTTTCTGTGTTTCACAAACATACTCTAAAATGATTTCTGGTTGTTGTCATGTCTTTCACGTCTGCTTTTTGCCCCAATTATTAACAAAAAGGTCCGTCTGAAAAATTTTGTATTTTTTTATGAACTATATAATATTGGATTAGAAAGATCATTGAATGTCATGTCTGTCACTATTTAATTAGCCTGTGGTAGAAGAAGTGATTTTTCAGACCGTAAGAAAGCTGTTAAAGCAGTAAGCATTTTCTCCAACAAACCGAATATTTCTGAAAGAATAGTGGTCCAAGTTGCAAATTGTTCGGAGAAAGCGGTAAGAAAATTAAAAAAGAGGACTGACCTGACGATGTACAATGTGCAAAAAGTTTCGTATAGAAATTTAAAAAAAAAATGTTGAGGCAAAGAACCGAGCAAAAATTTTGCAGACGATTCTATCAGCAATTTTGACGAATTTTTGACGAAACGTACGTTCTGGCTGACTTTTTACACGTGCCTGGTCAGGAATTCTATGTCACAAATGCAGGAGGGTTTTTTCCAGAAGTCTGTCCAAATGACAAGCTATTTGTACTTGTGGTCAACGAAGTCGTTCATTCATAACCACATGTTCTAAAAACTCAGATGTGTACACAAAAGAGTTCCTTCAGAAACGATTTCTTCCATTTTTAAGAACATACAATGTGTCCTTATTCTTCTGGCCCAACCTCGCCACTTGCAATTACTGTAATAAGACTGTTGAGTGCTATCAAAGAAATGGTGTTATGCTTGTACCAAAGGAAGCTAATACTCCAACTGGCCCAAAACTACGACCGATTGAACAATATTAGGCTTTAGCTAAAACATATCTAGACGACTTAAGGGTCAACTCGAACTGAGAAAGAGTTCGGGAAAAACGGGCATCTTCTAGTAAAAAAAAGTGTTTAAAGATACCATTTTATACCTTATGGAAGACGGCCCGAAAAAAATTAAAAATTTTATTTAAAAAAAGTAAGAGTGTTAAATTCGGCTGTGCCTGCATCTTAAACTCAATATTACAACCAATATTGGGTACGGCTACCATTTTAGAACTGTTGTCGTTACTGAAACTTTAATTGTGTATACCAATTAAATTTAGATTTAATTGCTGGCCAGTTTCTATTATAATTTCTTGTTACAAAAAACAAAGATCGTGTCTTCTATAGAAAGAATTAGTTACTATTTGAAAAATGGCATTATTTTTCTTTTACTAGAGTAGAACACCCCTAAGCACATCTTAGAACAAAAATGAAATTCACTGTTTAAAGCAGCCGGCATTAGAACACCCAAAGGTTGATCCCCATATTCACAGATATTAATATTAACAAGAGTGTTAAATTCGGCTGTGCCGAAACTTTGATACCCTCCACCTCGGTTTGAGTATTGATAATAAATATAAACAAAATATTTGAAAAAGTAAACAATTTGTTAAACTTACTACCAAATTATTTCAGCAAATACGCTGATTTTTTTTTAGCATTTTTAGACCATATCTTAACACAGTGATGCCCGATTTAACCCATTTCAAATACCAACCTGCTCGTAGTAATGACAAAAAATATTATAACATTACCCAGGTTTATTTTGTTGAATGACAGTAATTTCAAAAGACAGATAGACCGACGCATGGACGGACATTATATGGACTCGAGTTGTTATAGGGGTCGCAATTCATTCTTCAATGCGTTACAAAAGAATACCAATAGTCACAATGACGAATAATACTTTTCTATGTTTTGAGAGCTAAAAATTATGCGGTATTTCAAAATAAAAGTTTCTAAAAATCTTGGTAATTTTTATTTGCCATATACCAGGAAAATGTGCTCTTTTTTTAAAGTAATTCAAAAAAATTTACTTTTTTTAAAAAAAAATGTATTTAAAATAAGATATTTTATATAAAAGATCCTTGTTTGAGAAAGGAACTTTATAAGAAATTTTACTTTAAGATGAAAGTTATCATTTTAGAAAGGTACTTTTTTTAAAAATAAGTACTTTACAAAAATACTTTTTAAGAAAATGTTTTTTTTTTTAAAAAGGGTAGATTTTTAAGAAAATTTACATGTTTAAGAAAAGATGTTTTTTTAATGGTTATTTGTTAAGAAAAAAAAATTTTTTTCTAAAATTTTAATATGATTTTCTGAAATTCAATTGATATTTTCTAATTTATAATTGGAAATCTGAATTCCAATTTTTAGAATTGATATTTTCTTAAATTTGAATGGAAAATTTAAAAGGTGTAATTTTGTATTTATGTCAGTAGTAATGCTTTAGTAATTATAAACAATTTTTTAAAATTATATGTAATAATAAATAAATAATAATTTGACATAACTATGTAGAACTGTTTTGAAAGCAAAAAACTCATTGATGAACTCGGTAACTCTATTTTGTAAACAAAACAAAAAGTTAATAGGCCAAACTTATGGTCATATTTGTAAAAGAATAATGGAAAAACCTATGAAATAAAAGACCAGCCCTGTGTATACTCTTAACATTGTTGTGTTTGATGTCGAATTGGAAATGTTGACATTCATGTTAAAATAGAAACAACTTCTGTAAAAAACAAAAATTGTGGCGCCATCTACTGTGGCATAGCAACACTGAGCAAAATGAAGTGTCACTCTGTTTGTTAATACAAGAGAAATGTATTTTCCCTAAAACAAAATATTGCAGAATTTTATATAAATAAAATAATATACCGATTTATTTCTAACATGCGGTTATTATGGATACACATATATAGAATATATATTTATTTTATTATTTAATATATGTATATGTAAATATTACACACAAAAACAAGTAAGAAAATTATAGTCGGTCTAGACCGACTATATGATACCCTATACCATGCGTTTAGAGATCTATCTCTCAGACCCAACTAACTGGATATAGAAAATAACCATAAACCAAATTTGAGTGGGATTTTTCTTAGTTTTTTTGGCTGCAGCTATGAAAAATTTTATATCGGATGCTATATCTATATGGGGACTAGGCCCAAAAATGGACCGATCCTGACCATGTTTGGTAAGGTCTCTTGTATTTTGCAAAAATATATACAAACAAAATTTGAGAAGTATCAGTGCAATATTTTTGTTTTTTGATAGATTTAAGTGAAGATCGGGAAGCAGCTCTATATGGGCCCTATGACTAAGAGTTGTCCCATAGAGATCATTTTTGGACTACTGATTAATGGATGTTAATAAACGCATACAAACCCAATTTGAATAAGATTTATATGATAATTTGTATCTTATGGCAATTTAAGTCGATTTCATAGGGGTCATTTGTATGGGGGCTAGGTCTGAACACCAATTTCAATAGCGTTCATCCCATGGCCGATGAAAGCTTATATACCAAATTTCGTCAAAATATATTCATATTTGCGACCTGCAGTTTGATTACAAGCTTTACGTGGACACACAGACGGACGGACGGACGGACGGACATCGTTAAATCGAATCAGATACTGATTCTGATTCGATCGGTATAATAAAAGATGGGTCTGGTCAAATATTTTTGGTAGTTACAAACAGCAGCACAAAGTCATTATACCCAAACCACATAGTGGTATAGGGTATAAATACAACATGAAAAGTTATTGTTGTGTTTTCTTTAAATAAATTAATACATAACATTTTTTTGTTGGTAAATTTACATTGTTTTTTTTTTTTTATTAACAACTAGGTAGTTTAGCATTATTTGCTTTAGATGTTGGTGAATTTTTGCTCCCTTTATATTAACTCGTTTTGTCTGCTTGTCGACAAAATTTTATATTGATTTTTAACCCCTTTCCGTGACCCAATCGTTCTGAAACTTTGCAGGCAGGCTAGTGGTGAAGACAAAAATGATCTACCAATTTTTTTCAGTGATGCCAAATCAATGGAAACTTTAAAATTTTTCTACCAGTTGATTAAAAAAAAATTACAAAGGGTTAGTTTTTATAATATTATTACAGCAACTACCACAAAAACAACAAGTCCAGCTATGACAACAATACAACATTTAGAATAACAACAAGAAGCATAACAATAGAAGCATCATATTTTTCAATTTTTTTTTATTTCTTCAGAGATTTCTCGGGACCTATTAAACCGATTTTCATGATTTTTCAAACAGACACTTTCTCATGATGTTAGTCAATCATTCTCACTAAAAACGGGCGCCCCAGTTATGCTATTGAGGTCCTGATCGCCACAAGAACAACAGAGAAAAATCATATTTTTCCAAAACTTTTTTTATTTCTTCATTCAATTCTCGGGACCTAATCAACCGATTTGGACGGTTTCAAATAGCAAACTTCTCAGTATGTTAACGAATCATTTATTATGCCAATGAGCAGCCTACCTGCCCGATTGAAGCCGTCATCGTGATTTCCACAGACGGACAGACGGACATCAACTCTTGTTATAAGGATCACAAGTATATATATTTTATGGGGTCCAAAATTTTTTTCTAATTATTACAAACGGAATGACAAACTTGTATATATATATACCCTCTGCACACTGGGGTAGAGGGTATAAATATAATTAACTTATATATCTTAATTTTATTACGACAGATGTGTGCACTATTTCTATGGCGGCGTGTGAAATATATATATGTTTTAAAATCTCACAAATGACGTTCAGCATAATTATGGTTATATTTGAAAATATCTAAAATTTCTCTAGATTTAAAAATAGAACAAATTTCGTGAAACAATGGAAACACCCAAATTGTAAATTATAGAACAAAAATCAAAAGTCATGTTTCAATATCGAGGGCTTATATTCAAAAAGTGCTATCTGAAATTTGCAAATAATTTATGTTTGGTTTCCAACTATTCTATACTAATGATTTTAATTTTCAACATCAATAGTAGGGTTAATTCTTTATATATATTGTACTAAACTGAACGATGAATACTTTTAGATCTAATGGTTTTCCTTGCTCTCCTCAAAAATTTTGTTGGAGCAGATAGCACTTTTTGAATATAAACCCTCGATGTATTGTGTCATCAAAAGCCGGACGCATATTATCTATAATATTAATAGGCTAGACGATTTCTTGTGACTGATTTTTTGTTCTACCGTTTTGTCTGGATTTTGACCAAACGTATATTATTTGAAAGGTATTTCTCAGAGTTCAGAAAAATACACACACTGAATAAAAAACTCGTACATATATGTAAACAATCATAACTTAGACCAACACACACATATTTTTATTTTCATATCAATTATGAATGTTTGTTTTTAAATTTTCTACGGTGCCCAACACAATCATGACTGTGTTGGTTTTAATATTTCGTTATTTACACGAACATTTTTCTATCACGTATTTTTTGTTTCGATCACACATAAACCACACAGATTCGAGTGTTGCTTTATTTGAAGTTCGTGTTCTGGTACGTGTACTGAAAAAAACAAACAGAACATGTACAATAAACAGGTTCGAGTTCAGTTATATTTTAAATTCGTGTTCTGGCTCGTGTACTGCGAAAAATTGAAACATCAATTCGCGATCTGATACACCCCGATAAAAACGACGACAATTGTTTCAACCAAATTTATTAAAATTTTATTGACCCATTTTTATGACTTACGTTGTACATTGTTTACAATTGTCAAATATTTTAAAATTTTATTGGCCATTTTTTTTGTGATTTACGTTGAAATTATTTACAATTATTTTATTGACTGGTTTTTATTTTAATAAAAGATGGTAATAAAATACTTAAGACACAAAAACTATTTAGCATCATAAAAGTTACACTTGTTGGTTGGTTTTTTACATTACCCACCCCTATTTTCGCAACCAATTAATGACATAGACGAAAAACCCTGTTTATTGTACATGTTCTGTTTTTTTTTAGTACACGAGCCAGAACACGAACTTCAAATAAAGCAACATCGAATCTGTGTGGTTTATGTGTGATCGAAACAAAAAATACGTGATAGAAAAATGTTCGTGTATATAACGAAATATTAAAACGAACACAGTCATGATTGTGTTGGGCACCGTAGAAAATTTAGAAACGCACATAATTGATATGAAAATAAAGATATGTGTTGGCTGCTTTAGAACAGAACATTGTGTGTTTCATGTGTGTATTTTCTGAACCTTGGTATTTCTTTTTAGCCGATTTGCACATTTACAGATTTTCAAATGTTTTCCTTTATGTTGAGTAAATTGCATTTAAAGTTGCTACTAACACATACATAAAATTATACAATACAATGTTTATTAAATTTGTTAATGTGTTTGTATTAAAAATGAGTTTGTTTTTTGTGTTGATTTGTGAATTAGCTATAATTTATTAGCATACTTTTAGGGTCTTTATTTAATGAAAGAGTAAAATTTCCTAGAATTTGCGCACGAATTTCGAGGGCTGGAATCTGCTAGTTTTTAATAATATGTTGGTCTATATTTATACGGCATACTTTAAATAATATTGTTTACTTTTGGACTGCTTATTTATGTGTGAAATATGAATGCTTCGGCCATAGTGCATCCTTTCAACATTCAAATATAAGAAGAGTAAAGTTTTAATGATTCATTGCACTGTGCTTCAAAAGCTGTATACTTTGGCGCATGCGCAACTCAGGTTTGCTCTGATGTTCACTCGTGTAGAGTGGCTAGAGGGAGAAGATAAATAAAAACAAGCAACTAAATTTATTATTTTTTTTTTTTTGTGAATCAAAATAAAATAACAAAACAGACAAAGAGAAAAACAGAAAAACAGAAAAGACAACAACTTATATAAAAATTTAAAATATACCCGTATGTAGTACAACGAAATTAAAGGTTGAGTGTTTTTTTTTATTTTTGGTCGTTTTCTTTTTGACTCGGTTTGAAAAGTGAAAAGCGTGTACAGCTCTAGTGGTACTTCACTTGACTTCTTTTTCATTGTTAGTTTTTTGATGTTTTTCTTCTTCAACAATCTCCACAACAATCAACAACATACAAAACGCAAAGTTAAGAAACCACCACAAAGACTGAGTGCTCTAGACTGAGTGTTGACTTTGCATGCGTTTAGTTCTGATTTGGTTTTTAAAAAGTGCGGTTCGTGAAAAACTCTGCTTCCGAACGTTGTGGCAAAGGAAAAATCGTGTGTATTGTGAAATCGACAGAAGCACAAAAAGCTTTCTTTTTCTTGCAATTTTCATCTATATCTTTTCTTTTACGCAGATTTAAAATTTAAAACAAAAAAATATATATCTCGATTTTTTCCTTTCGCTTGCAAAAATAAAATAAAAACCAGAAAAAATAAAAAATACAAAAATAACAAAAAAAAAAAAAAAAAATTATCAAAAATAAAAGTAAAAAATAATCAAAAAAATTTCAAAAATATTGAAAAAATTTAATAAATTAAAATAAACATAATGCTGCTTCTTTAAGAAAAAATTATTTAATTTAAGAAGAAAATCTTAAACCTTTTTGGAGAAATTCTTCAAAAAAAAAACTTTAGTAATTTCAAAATGTTTTCTCTACGAAAAAGAAGACATTCTTATAAAAAGGATACCTGGCTAAGGTGGACATTTGAAATTTTGTGTTTATTAGTGCATTCCAGCAATTCAACACAGAGTTTAGCATTTCCCACGGCTCAGCAGGAACACGATCTTGTAATATTAGATGCTCTCACGCGTAGAAGTGGAACGAGTTATTATGGTGAAAATTCCGTCATGGAAATGTTATCAAGAAGTATTTTAATTAAACAATTTTTTCTATTTTAACACAATTTTTATATTTTATAAATTAAAAACAAAAATTTATTTAATCTGAAATTTTAAAATTTATCTTTTTTAGTGATTCCCCAAACCTGCCGATATCGTGGTCATAAATTTGAATGTGGCCTTTCGATATCATGCGTCTTAGGGGGTGGCAAGCCATTGGACTTATGTTCGGGAGGCATGATTTGGTCTTGTTGTGTCGATAAGGATTCTAATGACGAAGAACATAATTCTCATGCTGGCCAAGTTAATAATACAAGTAAGTATGAAATTTGTAAAGTCAAACAAATGATATATACTCGTATGTACAAAGCAATTTTAATGCAATTCCTGCCTGAATGCATCAAATTTTGATTGCATTGCCACGCTTGGCTTAAGTAATTGTTATGCAATATTTCTGCAAATACAAAACAAATATCAGTTTTGTAGAGCATTTCGCAAAATTGGCTGAATTCTATAAGCATTAAATAAGCTAAGAAGACGTTAAACAAAAATAAATTAAATTCAAACAAAAAAAAATATATTTTAGTTAGTTCGTTAATAACAAACATTCAAAAGTGTCAGAGTTTCTTAAACTTGAAACAAATTTGTGCAAATACAATTATATTATTAATTTAGAAAAAACAATTAAGAATATTATAGTCGGTCTACCATACGTTTCGAAAAGCAGTCTTGGATCGAACTTTGTTGAGGCCATTGCTGAATATAGAAAATAAGCATAAAAGAAATTTTAGTGGTATTTTAATTAATTTGTGGCGTGCAGATATGAAAAAGTTCATATCTGATATTATTTTTAAATGGGAACTGGGTCAAAAAATGGACAGACCATGACCATATTCAGTAAAGTCACTTACTTTTGTGAGAAACATATATAAACCAAATTTTAAAAAAATCTAATCAAATTTTTTTTATAGATTTTAGTGAAGATCGGGAATCAGCTTTATATGGGGACTCTGAGTAAAAATAGTTACACAGGGTTAATTTTTGGAATACTCATTAGTGGGTATAATAGACACACATACGCCAAATATATGATAATCTGGATCTTACGACTATCTTAGTTGACTTGATAGGAGTTATTTCAGGAGGTTTACGTTGACACACAGACGGACGGACGGACATTATTAAATCGTCTTAGAAACAGATTCTGAATCGATCGGTAGAAACAATTTGTGTAAAAATGGTATATCACATCTAATTTAAAAATATGTTTATGATCATACTATCCAGATAAATCAGAAATTTTATATATTGTTGTTATTGTTTTTAATAAAAATAAAATATTTGACTTACCGAAATCAGCTCGAAGTATTTAAGCGACGAACCTGAAAATAGTTGAAAAATTTAATATTTTAAAAATTAAGATCAAATGTGGTTAATCTATATAAATATAAAAATTACACCAAAACAATAAACAACTCACTATATTTCAAAAAAAAATTCAACAAAAATAAAGATAAATAATAATAATAATTTCTTAAATTCAAAAAAAAAATCACTCAAATGTAAAGCCCCATTTTCAGTTTCAACAACGATTACAGGTTTTTTTTAAGGGTAAACATCTATACGCCCGGGGGGTAAAAATCAATTTCACAATACAATCAAAATAACAGTGTAAGATGTAAGAAGTAAGACAAAAACGGTGTGAAGTATGAGTGTATTGTTGCAAACATTATCATATAAAATTATTTCAGCTAATTCAACAACCTCTTCTGTATAACAACGTTAAAAATTTCACAATATAAACGTATAACCTATAATTCAACAACCCCACCAGTATAACGCTATTACTAATATAACAAGTAAGAAAAGACTATACGATACCCTATACCATGCGTTTAGAGACCCTATCTCTTAGCCCAAACTATAGTAACTGGACATAGAAAATAAGATAAACCAAATTTGAGTGGGATTTTTATTAATTTTTTCGGCTGCAGATAAGAAAAAGTTCAGGGCACTAGGCCTAAAATTGGACCGATCCTGATCATGTTTGGTACAGTCTCTTGTATTTTGCAAAAATATATACAAACAAAATTTGAAAAGAATCAGTGCAATATTTTTGTTTTTTAATAGATTTAGCTCTACATGGGATAATTTTTGGACTACTCATTAATGGATGTAATAAACGTATACAAACCCAATTTGAGTAAGATCTATATGATAATTTGGGGTCATTTGTATGGGGGCTAGGTCTGAACATGGACCGATTTTCACCAATTTCAATAGCGTTCATCCTATGACCGATAAAAGCTTATGTACCAAATTTCATCAAAAGATACTCATATTTGCGACCTGCAGTTTGATTACAAGGTTTATATGGACACACAGACGGACGGACGGACGGACATCGTTAAATCGAATCAGATAGTGATTCTGATTCGATCGGTATAATAAAATATGGGTCTAGGTCAAATATTTTTGGTAGTTACAAACAGCAGCACAAAGTCATTATATCCAAACCACATAGTGGTATAGGGTATAAAAATTATTTCAGCTAATTCAACAACCCCAACTATAACAACCAGTTGAAATAATAAATTGTAATAAATAATTTTTATATAAGCTGAGCCCCTGCAGTTGTTTGCAATAAGTGATACATAGATGACGCTTTCTGTATGATTTTAATTGATGTGTAAATAGATGTTTGCACATCTGCCCTGTGATCGGGCTCACATATTTTTATACCCTATACCACTATGTGGTTTGGGTATAATGACTTTGTGCTGCTGTTTGTAACAAGCTAAAATATTTGACCCAGACCCATCTTTAATTATACCGATCGAATCAGAATCACTTTTTGAGTTGATTTAACAATGTCCGTCCGTCCGTCCGTCCGTCTGTGTGTCCATGTAAACCTTGTAATCAAACTGCAGGTCGCAAATATGAATATATTTGGATGAAATTTGGTATATAAGCTTTTATCAGCCATGGGATGAACGCTATTGAAATTGGTGGGAATCGGTCCATGTTCAGACCTAGCCCCCATACAAATTACCCCTATGAAATCGACATAAATTGCCATAAGATCCAAATTGTCATATAGATCTTACTCAAATTGGGTTTGTATGCATTCATTACATCCATTAATGAGTAGTCCAAAAATGATCCCTTTGGCCCCATACAGAGCTGCTTCCCGATATTCACTTAAATCTATTAAAAAACAAAAATATTGCATTGATTCTTCTCAAATTTTGTTTGTACATGTTTTTGCAAAATACAAGAGACGTTACCAACCATGGTCAGGATCGGTCCATTTTTGGACCTAGTTCCCATATAGATATAGCATCCGATATGAACTTTTTCATATCTGCAGCCAAAAAAAAAATAATAAAAATCCCACTCAAATTTGGTTTTTGCTTATTTTCTATGTCCAGTTAGTTGGGCCTAAGAGATAGGGTTTCTAAACGCATGGTATAGGGTATCATATAGTCGGTCTAGACCGACTATAATTTTCTTACTTGTTTTTTATAAGTTCTTTGGCCTGATATTATTAACTTTGTTTTATCACACCGCAGGAATCTTACTACTGAAGACAATGTTATAACTAATTACAAAGATATAATTGACAATATATATTTGAAAAAAAAAAATAAAAAATGGAACGGATGAAAACTGACATATTTTGATTTAATTATTACTAGAAAAGCAATGTATTCTTATAGTTTCAGATTTTAAGAAAAATTTTAGACCTCTTTATATATAATTGATCTGTTTGAAAATATATATACATTGTTTTATAGGCATTTTCAAAATAATTATTACAAGACATGTTGAGTAATTGAAACATGAACTCATGATTGGCAGCCTCTAAATTACTAATACAAAAATGTTTAAAAAACATTGTAAACAGTATTATTGGCGCCCGAGCAGTCACCTTTATACACTCTTTCCAATGAGGCAGAAAGCTTTTAAAGTCTCTAATGGTGGTTAAAAGAAATTTGAAATTTTATTTCAATTAAACTTCGTAATTTTTAGTTTTTACTTCTCCTCCGGTGATAGTAGTTTGGTTTTTTTCAAGGTTCAGAAAATACACACATGAAACACACAATGTTCTGTTCAAAAGCAGCCAACACATATCTTTATTTTCATTCAATTATGTGCGTTTCTAAATTTTCTACGGTGCCCAACACAACCTAAATAAACACGACTTAAAATATAACTGAACTCGAACCTGTTTATTGTACATGTTGTGTTTTTTCTTACTACACGAGCCACAACACGACTTAAAATATAACTGAACTCGAACCTGTTTATTGTACATGTTCTGTGTTTTTTTTCACTACACGTACCAGAACATGAACTTCAAATAAAGCAACACTCAAAAATGTGTGCTTTATGTGTGATTGAAACAAAAAGTATGTGATACAAAAATGTTCGTGTAAATAACGAAATATTAAAACGAACACAGTCATGGTTGTGTTGGGCACCGAAGAAAATTTAAAAACAAACATAATTGGTATGAAAATAAAAATATGTGTGTGTTGGTCTAAGTTATGTTTGTTTACATATATGTACGAGTTTTTTATTCAGTGTGTGTTTTTTTCTGAACTCTGGTTTTTTTATTCTAGCCGATATCAATTTTTTCAATAAGTATTAATATTAAAAAGTTTTCTTCACGCTCGATAACCAGCTAGCTTGCCAGTTAGCAGATGTCTGATTTTTTTTTTTTTTTTTTGTTTGAAACTTGATCATCATCTTGACTGTTTAGTAAAATAATTATATTATATTTTAGTTTGACTAGTTTGTTATTTTAGTGTGATTTTTTATATTTTTTATTATTTTTAATTATTTTTATTTATTTATTTTATTTGTTTATACACATAAATTAAATAAATCACCGCTGAAGATGTCAACAACCAATTGACGAAACGTTGGGTAAAGCATGGAATAAATTTGATTTATTTGCATGGAACTAATCGACTAGTAAGCTCAATATCAGTAGATTAAAATAATTATATTAACGACACAAAATATTGTAAGCAATACCATTGGCGCCCGAGCAGGTTGTTTTGTAAACTGCTTCCGACAGGGCAGAGTTTGCTAATGGAAAATTGTTTATTAATTCGTTTAAATTAACTTTCTGAAGTTTTAAGAAAGTTGGTTAAAATATGAATTTTACTTATATAATTAAACTTTGGAATTCTAAGGTTTTACTTCTCCTCCCTTGACAGGAGTTTTGCTTTTTATTTTAGCAGATATCATAGTATACAATAGGATCGAAGTATCTAGAAATAATTTTTAATAAATAGCTTAAATTATTATTCAAACTAGATTATTATTTAAAAAATTTGTAATTTGATTACAAGATTTACATGGACACAAAGACTGACGGACATTGCTACTGCGACTGAGGAAGTTGTTCTGAGTCGATCGGTATAATGAATGTTGGGTCTGATCTAATATTTTTGGTAGTTAGAAACATCAGCACTAACTCATTTTACCATGACCACAAATGACAGTCTTGAAACTTTTGACAAGTACATTATTTACCAATGTGAGTAGTCGCAGAAAATATGGGCGGAATCGCCAAAATCAGAAATCGCCAAAACCGAAATTCGCGAATAACAAGAAATCGGCAAAATAAAAAATCGCAAAAACAAAATTCGCCAAAGAAAAATTCGGCAAAATCAAAAATCACAAAAAAACAACAAATATCGTCAAGTCAAAAATCGCCAAAACACGAATCACAAAAAGTCGCCAAAAAAAAAAATATTGCAAAAAACAAAAATCGCAAAAAACTTAAATCGCAAAAAAAAAAAAAAATCGTCAAAATTCGCCAAACCGAAAAACGCGAATAACAAAAATCGGTAAAAACAAAAATCGCCAAAAACAAAAACTGTCAGAACCGCAAATCTCGAATAACAAAAACCCCAAAAAACAAAAAGCGCCAAAACTGAAAACGGCCAATAACCAAAATCGTCAAATATAAAGTAGCAAAAAAAACAAAAATCGCTAAAATCAAAAATCGCCTAAACCAAATATCGCCAAAATCAAAAATAGCAACAAAAAAAAGCAAAAAAAGGCAAAGTCGAAAATCGCCATAACCGAAATCACACATAACAAAAATCGCAAAAAAAAAAAAAAAAAAAAAAAAAAAAAAAAAAAAATTAAATCAACAATAAAAATCGACAAAATCAAAAATCGCCAAAAATTAACGAAATAGTTTTCTACAACAAGTAATGCCAGATTTTTATTTCGCTACGATGGGTCTATTTTATTGTAGATAATTGTTTTACTTTTTTCAAAACTACACAGACATTTTTTTGAATAGCAAAAAAGGTTTTTGGAGAAACTTAAATTTTTGGGGCTAAAGGAGTTCATAAAGTTTTTTTTGTATATCGAACTGAAATAGATTTAAATTTTAGCTTTTTAAAAATTATTTAATTTTGAAAACACATGGAATAGGGTATTATATAGTCGGTCTAGACCGAATGAAATTTTTTTATTTTTTTTTTTTTTTTTTTTTTTTTTTTTTTTTTGAAAACAGCTCTGACATTTATTTTTTTTTCAAAAACCAGAAAATAAATTTTAAATATTTTAATGGGACTAAAAAAGTTTATTGAGTATTTTTTTTTTTTTATCAAAATGTAATAGATCTAAATTTTAGTAATCGTATAAAATTAAACAAATTGTTTTAATCCTGAAAAGTTTTATTCCAATTTTTTTTTTTATTAATTAATTTTGAAAACTTTTTTAACAGGTGTTAGTTATGCTCTAATAATCCTTTTGCATGTATTATTTATTTCAACAAAAAACGCATAATATTCATCAAAGTAGAATTCAAATTCAGTTAACACAAAACCTTAAGGAAAAAAAAATTATGAACGAACATTTCACTTTCATTTGTTAACATGTATGTCAGTCAGTCTGTCTGTCTGTCTGTTTGACAGTCTTTTTCAACAACTAAATAAAAATGCAACCATAAAATTTAAGTCTAACTACCGAAATCAAAACTTAACCAAACGCTGGGAGAGTGTTGGTAAATTTGAGTGATTTTTTTTTTCTTTTTAAATCTCTTAATGTTGATAAAAAAAACAAATTTTTGTGTTGTATGTTTTTTTTTTTTAGATATAAGACAGGCTTATTTTGAAATTTTCCATAATTTCAACTCGTTGGATAAACGCGTTTAATACACAATCCCAAAAAAAGTGAAACTCTTTTTTTAACTGGAGTTGGTGGGTCGGTGATTTAAGCCATGTTTTTTGTTTTATATCTGTAGTGTGTGATTTATTTGTTTATATTTAATTTCAAAATGAATTCGCATTTTTCTTTCTTTTGATCAATTGTTGTTGTGTATTTTTTCTTTTTTCTTCTCACTCAAAAATAGGAACTAAACTTAGTCGAGTATGACGCTGGTTTTTGCTACAACTTATCCATCCAAAATACAGTAGTCAGTGGCACTATCAAAACACCGCTTAATCTAAATTAACAGTTAGCCCGTATTGTGTCATCTAGTTAGTTTTTCTCATCTTTCGACCGTCATTTAATTATTCGACCGGTCATTTATGAAGTGCTAATGATGGTCTAACGTTCCTTGCATTACATTTCTTTTTGCATTGACATCGTCTTGTGGTGCTTGGCTGCGTTGATTATTTAGTTATTGTGTAATATTTTTTTTATGTGATTTTTTGTTTTATGTGTGAATGAAATTATCTCATAATTTATTTCATTTATTACTGCCACTACAAATTTTTTCTTGTTATCTGAACTAAATTTAAATTTAATTTTCTTCAGCTGGTCTTTATTTTAATGGTGTGTAAATTAAATAATTTCGTAATCAAGTAAAATACCTGTTGGACGTTGGGTGCAAATTATGTAATACTAATTATATAAATGTACTAAAAACTCGTAATGTGGTCTTAGCTTAGCAACAAGTTGAAGGGCGGTACCCATTGGGACAGTCATAGTCATTACCATTCCGTCAAAATAGATTGGATAACAAATTCATACTTGGCTTTGGCAAAAATTTAATGTTTCGTTTTTAGGGCATGCAATATTGTGCAGTTTTTCTAAATTATCTTCACGATCTTTTTTTTTTGTTTTTGAACTTTGTTTTAAATCGTAATTTCAATTAACTCTTTTCCTGCTACTGTTTGATTTTTCGAACAGCGATTTTAAATCGAAAAAATCTTAAAATCTAGTAAATTGAATCCAGAAATTTTATTTTATTTTTAATTTAATTGAAATTGTGTTAAAGCTCACAAAAAGAGGACATTTTTTATAGTTCTAATCAAAACTTATGAACTTATGGCACTTTACCGGAAACCCTTCCATTAGGGATTTTAAAACTTAAAAATTAAAAATTAAAAACTAAAAATTAAAAATTAAAAATTAAAAATTAAAAATTAAAAATTAAAAATTAAAAATTAAAAATTAAAAATTAAAAATTAAAAATTAAAAATTAAAAATTAAAAATTAAAAATTAAAAATTAAAAATTAAAAATTAAAAATTAAAAATTAAAAATTAAAAATTAAAAATTAAAAATTAAAAATTAAAAATTAAAAATTAAAAATTAAAAATTAAAAATTAAAAATTAAAAATTAAAAATTAAAAATTAAAAATTAAAAACTAAAAATTAAAAATTAAAAATTAAAAATTAAAAATTAAAAATTAAAAATTAAAAATTAAAAATTAAAAATTAAAAATTAAAAATTAAAAATTAAAAATTAAAAATTAAAAATTAAAAATTAAAAATTAAAAATTAAAAATTAAAAATTAAAAATTAAAAATTAAAAATTAAAAATTAAAAATTAAAAATTAAAAATTAAAAATTAAAAATTAAAAATTAAAAATTAAAAATTAAAAATTAAAAATTAAAAATTAAAAATTAAAAATTAAAAATTAAAAATTAAAAATTAAAAATTAAAAATTAAAAATTAAAAATTAAAAATTAAAAATTAAAAATTAAAAATTAAAAATTAAAAATTAAAAATTAAAAATTAAAAATTAAAAATTAAAAATTAAAAATTAAAAATTAAAAATTAAAAATTAAAAATTAAAAATTAAAAATTAAAAATTAAAAATTAAAAATTAAAAATTAAAAATTAAAAATTAAAAATTAAAAATTAAAAATTAAAAATTAAAAATTAAAAATTAAAAATTAAAAATTAAAATTTAAAAATTTAAAATTAAAAATTAAAAATGAAAAATTAGAAATTAAAAATTAAAAACTATAAATTAAAAATTAAAAATTAAAAATGAAAAATGAAAAATGAAAAATGAAAAATGAAAAATGAAAAATGAAAAATGAAAAATGAAAAATGAAAAATGAAAAATGAAAAATGAAAAATGAAAAATGAAAAATGAAAAATGAAAAATGAAAAATGAAAAATGAAAAATGGAAAATGAAAAATGAAAAATGGAAAATGAAAAATGAAAAATGAAAAATGACAAATGAAAAATGACAAATGAAAAATGAAAAATGAAAAATGAAAAATGAAATATGAAAAATGAAAAATGAAAAATAAAAAATAAAAAATGAAAAATGAAAAATGAAAAATGAAAAACGAAAAATGAAAAATAAAATATAAAAAATGAAATATAAAAAATGAAAAATGATAACTGAAAAATGAAAAATGGAAATGAGAAATAAAAAATGAGAATTGAAAAATGAAAAATAAAAAACTATAAATTAAAAATAAAAAATGAAAAACGAAAAATTAAAAATTGACTAGTTCAAATAATAAATATTTTTATATAAGCAGAACCCCTGCAGTTGTTTGCTATAAGTGATACATAGATGACGCTTTATGTTTGATTTAAAAAAAAAACCATAACAAAATTTTTAATTACTAGATGTTTACGCATCTCCCCATGACTGTTTTAAATTTCGTTTGATTTTGGGTACTTAACTTATCATCGACATTTCCTCGAGCATTAAGAACATAAACATTTTCATCAGGAAACTGCAGTATTTTTATACCATATACCACTATGTGGTCAGGGTATAATGACTTTGAGCTGAAGTTTGGAACTACCAAAAATATTTGACCTTTTATTACATCGATCGACTCAGAATCATTTTCTGAAAATCACTCTCTGAGTTGATTTAGCGATGTCCGCTAAAATTGAAATTGGTGAAAATCGGTTAATGTTCGACTTAGTACGGATACAAATGGCGCATATGACATCGACTTAAATTGCCATAATATCCAAATTATCATATAGATCTCGGTCAAATTGAGTTTGTCGATGTTTGTTACATTCATTTATCAGTGATCCAAAAAGAAACCATATAGGGCAAATCTTAGTCATAGCCCTCATCTGAAGCTGATTCCAGATCCTCAATTAAATCTATCCAAAAACAAAAATATTGCACAGATTTTTGCAAAAAAAAAAAAACAAAATAAGTAATTAAGTAAAATAATTAGTCCCCATATAAATACATCATCCGATATAAACTTTTTCATATCGGAGACAAAAAAATTAATGAAAATGCCCCTCAAATTTAGTTAATGCTTATTTTCGAATCTAGTTAGTTGGACCTAAGAGATAGGGTCTCTAAACACATGGTATAGGGTATCGTACAATCGCTTTAGACCGATTATAAATTTCTCTCTTGTTTTTTTAAAAAACATGATTTATATTTTCGTGCTCTGTTTTTGGCCTCTAAGTTTTTTGCAAAGTTGCTATCTGGAACTTTTTGGACTTTGTATGTTTTCAAACGTGTATTGGCTTTAACTCTTCATAAAATTTATATATATTTTTTTTAAACTTTCATAAAATGAAGGAAATTTTCATTTAATTTTCAAAATTTGTTATGAATCTAATAGATTTTTAGTCACTATTATATTAAAACTTTAAATTGATTTTAAAAAATAATTAATAAATTGAGTACAAGTTTCTTAGACTGAATCTTATTGTAAAGTTATTTGGATATTATACGCTCAGACCGATCCAACAACATGTAAAACTCCAGACGTTGGGAGTATATTTTAGTGTTTTGAATCTGAATCTGAACCTGAACCTGATGTGATGCAGAAATTCTAGGTTCAGATTCAACTTCAACGCTTTGAAGACCTTTAGAAAAATATACTCTGGTCCCAGTGTCTAAAAAATAAAATCTTTAACAAATATTGCAAACAGTTCGATTGGCGCCAATGCAGGTATCAGAGTTCGAGAATGGAAGATAGTTTATTAATTCGTTTAAATAAGGTTTTTAAAGTTGGGGAGGAAGATGATTAAAATATGGTTTTTGCTTCAGCTTGATTTAATTAAACTTTGGAACAGTAAGGTTTTCCTCCCAGTGACTAGTTTGCTATTTATTCTAGCAGATACAATATGATGATATATCAAGAAAGTCTTTTAAATTTAAACATGAATTCATGATTGGCAGCCTGCAAATTTTTAACTACACAAAAATATATAAAAATATTATTGTAAACTGTACGATTGGCGCCCGAGCATGTATCTTTAAACACTCTTTCAACAAGTTTTTTGAATCGTTAAATTAAAGTCGCTAATAGTGGTTAAAAAAGTTTTGAAATTTCTTTTAATTAAACTTCGAAATTTTTAAGCTTTACTTCTCCTTCTGTGATAGTAGTTTTGCTTTTGTATTTTATAGCCGATGTAAAACTGTTTTAATATGTTGTTATGGCAAAAAACTGTCCTCACGATGTGCCACCAGCCGATTGTTTTTGTCAGCAGATGTTTGGAAGTTTTTTTTAGAAGTTGATCAGCTATTAAGACTTCTTAACGTAATTTTCAATTGTTTAGTAAAAGAACTAGCTTGACGGATCAAAATTGTTACAAAATATTCTAAACAGTTTGATTGGCGCCCGAGCAGGTACTTTTATAAGCTGTTCAGGGCAAGGCAGAGTTCGCCAATGGAAGATAGCTTATGAATTCGTAAAGTTACTAAAGTTGCGAAATTTTAAATTTAGTTATTTGTATTTAATCTTACGCCCGACTTTGGATTTTCATATATCGATTTTCAATTGACATATCATTTCTGAATTATATTATATAAGTGAAATAATGAAGTCATTCTAAAAAATCACATTTTCAGTGCTTCCGCTGGATGAAGTTCTTTGGATATGAACAATTTCCAAAGATCCAAATTAATATTGCGAGTTAGAAAATTTATAGCGAGAAATTAAAAAATTCAAAATATAAACAGAAATAAAAAATATTAACAAGAAACTGATATTGGGAAAGGATAAATGACATTAAGTACAAAACAGATATTGAGTTTTAAAGTTATATTGAAAAAGGAAAAGTAAAAAGTACCGACCATTGGGCAATCACAGTGAAAACTTCAAAAAAATACGAGAGCTGTCCCAGAACAACCCTAACTGACAAAGAAAGCATAAATAATTTAGGAACAATTTTCTTTATTCCTCAACATAATTTCCTTTTAGCTCGATGCACTTTTTCAGCGATATGATAGTACGAACTGTCGCCTAGTTCCTTAAAAAGCAAGTTGTGTCTTCATTGTTGGCAAATCTTTTTCCACCGAGCCAATTTTTCAAGTTTGGAAATAGGAAATGGAGCTAAATCTGACGCTTAAGGTGCGTGATGAAGCAATTTGAATTTTAATTCGTGCATTTTCGCCACCGCAATAGAGCAGTTGCTAACTAGTGCATTGTCTTGACGGCCTTTTGTTACATATTTTCATCACTTAAAGACTGCCATAAGTTAGCATATTACTCGCCGTTGATTGTCTTTTCTTTTTGGAGATAATCAATAAAAATTTTCACATGCGCAACCCAAAAAACAGAAGCCATAACCATGCCTGCAGATGGAACTGTCTTCGCCTTCGTTGGAGACGATTCTCCAATTTCAATCCATTGTTTTGACTATTCATCTGTATCAGGTGTAAAGTGGTGGATCCATGTCTTTTCCATGGTTATGAATCGACGTAAAACTCGGGTTTATTACAGTGAAATACCGGAAATCACTCTATAGGAACATCTTCGTGACGCTGTTTTTGTTCTATTGTGAGCAATCGCGACACCCATCTTGCAGACAGCTTTCCCATCTCCAAATTTGCGGTCAATATGTGTACAGCACTTTTTTAAATGCCTATCACTTCTTCTGGTTCACGCATCTTCAATCGACGTTTATCCAATACCATTTTGCTGATTTCCTTAACAGTTTCTGACATGGCCATCTACATTGGTCGACCACTACGATGTTCATCTTGGCAGCCCGTACGACCTAGTTCAGATTCTTCCACCCAATATTTTACAATCGTAATCGATGGAGGAGACTCCCCTAGAACTTACAAATTCACTGAAATGGTTCAACAAAAAAATAAATAAAAAAAAACAACGTGACGCCTTGAAAAGTAAAACATATGTTTTGAAAGGTTTCAGCTTTTCACCAAAGTAATTTTTTTCAAACTACTGTCGCCATCTATAAGCCAGATCGGGTTGTTCTGATAACGCCCTCATATCTATTCAGAAGAACAGATTTATCATGACTTCCTAAGCATCCAATAAAAGACAACTTCCATCACATGACTCTCCGTTGTAAAACTCAGTGGCGATGTTCCGAATTTTCACTACATCCGGATATATTTCACATTGTTGAGTGCTCGGATTTTGACAAAGTAGATTGCAAGTAATTTTTAATACCAATCTTTCATTTATATTCCGAATCCAAATGGTGAAATAAAGAAATTATTTCGAAAGGTGAGGCTTTTCAGAAATGTTATACTCTTAATTGCTCACCACATCTTAACTACTGTATCAACGATAGAAACTATACAAATTATATTTCAAACCGAGTTACAGTCTTTCTAATAGACGTCTTTAAATAACTTTGAAAATTGTAAACAAAAATATGCACATCAATTCTACTTTCTTTAGGTGACATCATACATTTGTACGATATATATCCCGATTTGGCAAATCATAACAAACATCACAGTCATGCAGCGCTCAACAGTCATTCTTCGCTAGCTTATATACAATCATTAAATCGACCACTCCATGGTAACGCTCTTAGCTCCCACGGCAGCTCTTCAACAAGTCACTCGGCTGTTTCCAACTATCCGGTGTCAAACAATAATCATGAATACCAGCCATCCTCCTCATCCTCGGCACACCATACTACAAATCGGCCATATACTCAGCACTCACATGTAAATTATAAACCCCATACCACCAGACCGGGTAGTGGAAATGGATTTTCAAGTGGCGGTAATTGGGAACACGACAACAATCATTTAAGCAGTTCGGGTGGTGGTCATACGGGTATAACAAATCATTTGGATAGTTTCTTTGATATTGTACCCGAACCACAGGTTCAAAGGCCAGAGAGCAATGCTCACACCTTGGGCCTTAATGATCCCAGCTATGCTGTGGGCAATGTTTTAGATTTGAATAATGGAGAAATTGGTGACGATTATCCAGGTGGCAGTACATCATATCCGGATAACTCTTATCGACCAGTGGCGGGTATAAATACATCAACGTTTCATTTCTATAGCAATTAGTTTTTTTTTTGTTGTTCTTTTTCTCTTAATTCTCACTTAAAACTGTCTTATTTTCTTTGGTTTTTGGTAAACACTCGAGCACTTAAGCTTTTATGGCTTTGCACTGCTATTTCAGTAGTTTTTTTTACATTTCTCCTTTAAAAAATTTACGATTTTCTTCAGGAATCATCTCTTCTAAACAATAAATTTCTTTGCAGGCTGTGGTGAAATCTTTACACGCTCCAATCGTATAGTTGGTGGCCATTCTACCGGATTTGGTTCGCATCCCTGGCAGGTGGCTTTAATCAAAAGTGGTTTCTTATCGCGCAAACTAAGCTGCGGCGGCGCACTCATATCAAATAGATGGGTAGTAACGGCCGCCCACTGTGTGGCCACGTAAGTTCTAAGAATTTTTTTTTTTTTTTTTTTGTTTGAGAATTTATAATTTACAATATTTTAATTATTTCCAGAACTCCCAATTCCAATATGAAAATAAGATTAGGTGAATGGGATGTTAGAGGCCAAGAAGAACGCTTGAATCATGAAGAATTTGGTATCGAACGTAAAGAAGTGCATCCGCACTACAATCCAGCTGATTTTAAAAATGATGTCGCTCTTATAAGGTTAGATCGTAATGTGATTTATAAACAACATATAATACCAGTATGTTTGCCACCGGCTGCCACAAAACTGGTGGGAAAAATGGCCACCGTAGCTGGCTGGGGTAGAACAAGACACGGCCAGAGTACAGTACCTTCAGTTTTACAGGTAAGACTGTTATAATTTTCCTTTTTTTTTAATAATTTGCTTAGAAATATTAAAATAATATTTTTATTTTTCATTTCATTTGCAGGAAGTTGATGTTGAAGTCTTGTCCAATGACCGTTGTCAACGCTGGTTCCGTGCTGCTGGTCGACGTGAAACCATTCACGATGTCTTCTTATGTGCCGGCTATAAAGAAGGTGGCCGCGACTCTTGTCAAGGTGATTCGGGTGGCCCCTTAACTATGGCTTTAGAAGGTCGTAAGACCCTTATCGGTTTAGTTTCCTGGGGCATTGGTTGTGGCCGTGAACATCTGCCCGGTGTCTATACGAATATCCAAAAGTTTGTACCCTGGATCAATAAAGTTATGTTTAATGATAATGCGTAGTGTAGTAATCGCTGTAGCTGAGACGTGGACAACTGAAGTGATTTATCATTCAAAACTCGGGGTTGTTAGTACTTAAGTCACACTCAAACAAACACACACATTCTCTCTATCCCGACGTGAGTCGTAAGTGTAAAGTATTTAGCGTTTTTTATTATTATTTTAGTTGTTTTTTGTTTTATTATTTTTTATTTCTGTTTATTTCGTTTTGTACTGAATTGTTTTATGTAGGTGTTTTAAATATAAGTTTTTAGAATTAATTTATTTATTTATCTGTATGATTTTGTTATTATTGTAATTTTAAATAATAAAAAAAAGGATTTTTTAGTTATTTTATTTTTATTATCAAAAAAGATGGAGAATAGTTGTCTATATAAGTACATATAGACATAATTATAAGACTGCTTGGCGCCCGAGTTCATACCAGGCATGATCTAAATTCCGATCGGAATTGATTTGATTTCGTAGTTACATTGCGATCGAATTTATTTTTTAATTTTTTATATTTTCTTTTTTTTTTTTTTTTGCTTCCTTAGTTTTCATTTAATTTCATTAATAAAGTTTAAAAAATTTACTATTATTTTAGGCCCAATTACAAATATATTTTTTCTGAGGAAAATTTTGAAAATACATCGAAATTTTTTCTCTCACTGTTATACACTGCATTGCAAAACTATAATTACATACCAATTTCACTTATTTTCGTATTTAAAAAAAAAATTTGAAGAGTTTAACCGGAATGTATGTAAAACCAAAGGAAAATGACAAATATATATTAATTTATTTTTTATTTTGCTATTTAAAAAAGAATAACAAAATTAATTAATATTTCATAACTATAAATACACTTAACCTAAAATATAAATATTTACAAAAAATTAAGAAAAACTTTTTAAAATAGTAGTTTTAATAATGAGTAAGGCCCCCTTTTTTTGAGTCAGTTCGAAAATTGCACCAGATTTATTCACAGTTCTTCCGTTAAACATCCACACGCATCAATAACTACTTCTTTAAGGTGAAAAACGCTTTCATATTGCCGGTTTTTTATATAAACTCGACGGTTAATATTCCCCAAATATTCTCGATAGGGTTCTGATCAGGAGAATAAGATAGCCATTCCATTGTCTGGCGACTTACATGTACTGATGCATTGTCTTGTTGGAAAATTAATTCGTCTTCGTTATAATTTTCAATAAATGGCACCAATTTCTCTTCTAATAATAATATGTACTCAGAAGAATTCATCTTGTACTTGGAAATGCCAAATCAACCATACCATCGAAACAAGAAGCGCTCCAAGCCATTAAGGAACCGCCTCCGAAATATTTTTTGCCATACGGAGGTTTCTCCAATAGCTGCTAAAACCATCTGGACCATCAAGAAAAAATTCCAGAAAAAATTCCCTATAAAATAGATTTAGCGAATACAAGTCGAGCAATTTTGTGGCGGGGTAAGAACTTTGACACAGACATTATCTTTTGGCGAGTAATTCCCTGGGAATCCTTTAAGAGCCTACTTATGATTACATTCATTGATTATCTGATTCAGATTCTTCGTTGTGTTGCTGACACAGTTGATTATTTTATGCCAGTCCTGATCAGAAAGTTCTTTTTTCGGTCCGCCAGTTTTCTTTGTACGATTCTTTACAAAGTTTGTGATTAAAAGTGCATAATGAACAAAAATTATTCTTTTATTTATTTGCCATTCTTCTTCCTTTACCGTTAGATGTATGTAATTATAGTTATGAACTACTAACAAAATATTATTACACAATTTTTCTCTTAAATCAAATAATTATCTCTTAAATTTTACACATTAAGAGATCACACTCTCAAAAACTGTTATCAGTTCTAAAAAACGGTTTGTAAATTTAGAAAAATAGCAAAACATAAGATGTAATTATAGTTATTCAACGCAGTGTAGTGCTAGAGTAAGATTACATATATAATATATGTAAATATCTATTATAATTAACAAGTTACAAGTATTTTATTTCGATAACCTTTTCTACGAATTTAATGCCACTTTCGAATGGAAATTGTATCTGTGACATGCCCGTACATTAGTTTATCGAATTCATAAACCATGTTTCCGATGCCAACGCCAAATTATTATCTAAAATATTAATATGCTAGGCGATGTTTTGTGACCGATGTTTTGTAATACCGTTTTATCCCGATTTTGACCAAACATATATTATTTGATAGGTTTTTCTTTTTAGCCGTTTTGCAGATTTACTGATTTTAAAATGTTTCTTTTATGTTGAGTAAATTGCATTTAAAGTTGCTACTAACACATACATAAAATTATACATGGGCTATGTGTGTGTTTATTAAATTTGTTAATGAGTTTGTTATCTTCATTCACAATAATAATAAACCATAAAAGTGTTGGCTTGTGAATTGGCCAAGTTGAAAAATAATGCTGCCTAGAAATTGCACTCGAATTTCGAGCGCTGGAATCTGCTAGTATCGATTATGAGCTATATCTATAATTAAAAACGCGTATAAACCGTTACAGAGTCAGTAATGAGCGTTAAAATATTAGTATTTTGCGAAAATATAAGTGATCACACTAAAAATGGTCATGATTGAAACATGAAACATTTATCTAGTACTTATATAATAATCCGAAGTGGACTTTAAATTCAGAAAATAATTCCAGAATATTATTTTTTAGATTTATTAAAATATTATCAACAAGTTTTATCGAAATCCTTCCACAAATAAATATTATTTCGATATTTTGGTTTAAAAAAATGTAAATCTCCTTAAATTTGACATTTGACCTTAAAGAGGGACATTTTATAGTGTTTCAATTTAACTTTAATTTACATGATTGAGAACATATATCAAGCAGTATAATATTTTGACCAAAAATATTTGAAATATGAAAACACCAAAAAGATGTAGCCTAACAGTTGAGAAAGTATGAAAAATCACAATTTTCTTCAAATTCGCTGAAATAAAACCGCTGCCCTCGCCAAATTAAGAAGAGCATACCTACAGTATTTGTCATTTTTAATTACATATACTTTGTTAATAAGACCTAAAAGTCCAATCGTTGTTTCGGTAAATTTCTTGAACAAAATTTTTGGAAAAAGTAAAATTGGAGATTTTGAAATGGTGCTAAAAATACGTACCGTTTTGACATTAATTTATAACGGCATAACAATAGACGAGATGCAAAATACTTTACACAAGATCATTTTGGGATCAGGAGAATGCAAAAATATTATTGTTGTAAATTATTTCAATGTCTTTAACAATGTGAGCTCGATTTTCCTAATCAAGTGGTCTGCGATGAATTTATGGCCTGGGGAACTTGACTTAACTTGGCTGTTTTTCAACCGATAATAGATTTTGTTGTTTTATTAGAAAGATAATTTACTCTAGATTATGGTTTATTAATTAATTTAATTGAAACGCAATTATTAATATCAAAATTTTTGTGAAAAATTATTATTTTTTTTTTGATAATTTTTACATATTTGAACTTTGAACTCAATGCGAGTCCAGAAAGCATTGTCTGATTTGGCTCAAATTTTGCAAACTAAAGTTTTAGATCCAGTGTCACAATAATCCGACCCGCACGTCTTGTAATTCCAAAAAGAAATGGCTGTCACCCTAATATATATATATATATATATATATAGTGAGTGACAGTACAACGGAAGCTTGTAAAAAAATATATTTTTGATGAGTTGCTCGGTCAATGCCATAAACTTGAATTATAAAATTGAAAACTCTTTTATTATTTATTTAAAAAATAAAAAAATATTAACATAAAATAGCTTAACTTCAGAAAAAAAAAAAATAGCAAAATTATAAAAGTATTCCAATTTATGTCGATGACAGAACAATGAAAATCTTTACCATGCAATAAGTGCAAACTTTCCCTCTATTTTTGGTTTTAATATTTTGTTTGGGTATCCATTATTTTTTAGTACTGCTGCAAAACGCAGAGGTATGGAGTCAATAAAATTGTTGATGATATCCATTGAAATTATTTACCACTTCGAATTTATTGCCTCTATGAGATCTGTCTTGTTTGAGTAATTTCGATTCCGTGTTTTTCAATCTACAATTTCCCATAGATTTTCGATGGGTTTAAGATATGGTGCTTGGGCTGGTCATTTTAAAACACTATCTGCATTAGATTGTAACCATTCAGTTACAACTTTGGAAGTGTGTTTTGGGTCATTGTCATGTTAGAACTTCCAGACATGTTAGAACTTCCAACTTCTAACATTATGTCATTTACAATTTGTCTCTATCCAATTCCAGTTAGAGTATATATTACCACATGAATTGGATCCATTCCTTGCCCGAAAACTACTCCATACCATAATATTACCATCGCCAAACTTAACAGTTTTTTTCACTTTGGTCTTCGTCCAAACGTTTTTTTTTTTATCATGGCCTCTTAAATTAAACTTAGACACATCTGAAGACATAACAGAATTCCAATTCTGTCTTGGGCAGTTTGTATGTTCTTTAGCAAAAGTTATGCGAGTCAGACGATTTTTTCCTTATATTAGCGATTTCTTCATAAGACTCAATTGTTCGTCGGGAAACAGTTCGAGCACATATTTTTAGTTTCAGATTGTTAATATTTTTGGAAATTTTTTCCACACACTTGCTATAAAATTATCCTGTATTTGAGTCGTTTTATTGGGCCTGCATCTAAATGTTGAGTCGTCACCATACCTCTTTCAGGATATTTCTTGATAATTTTTGAAATTATGGATTTATTAATAGAATATTTCTCACAAATTCCCTTGCGCTTAAAACCAGCAATAAGATCATCTGATATTCTGGTTGTCAGCTCTTCACAAAACTTTATTCATGAAAACAAGAAAATGTCAGAAACTATAAATATTTTACACATTTTCTCTCATACCATCTTCTATTTATATTTGTTTTAATCAGAACACTGAAATTTTCGATAGTTTTAGCATTAATAAAAAAATATATACATATATTTATAAATATATTTACATATATTTATTTTTTGTAACAAACTTGTTATCTTTCGATAGTGATTTCGCCAAAAGAAAATATACATAATTTTAGGATTGAATGCGAAATTATTAAAAAAAAAATGGGCAAATTTAGAATTTTGTAAAAGTTTCCAATGTAGTGTCACCCGCTGTATAGGAAAACACAAACAGATTATTTATATTTCCACTAAAAATTTGTGTTAAAAAATTGATGCCAGACTTAAACAGATAAAAACGAATGCTTTCATTCTGTTCGCTTCGTTATGAATAAAATATCCAGCCAAGACAATATGTATGATGGATTCTACTCACAAATGCATATGTATGTCACCTCAAACGTTTTGTATAACAGTGTTTTCAGCAAAACTTATTTTATAATGGGATATTTTAATAAATATCAGGGCTATTTGATCTCTTCATTTAATGTTCCAAAACATGTTGCCTACTTTTAGTTGTTTACGATTTACAATATTTAAGTTATGTTATCGAATACAAGAACCGCTAAGCTTCAACTTGGTATAAAAGTTTAAAACTGTAATTTTTAATTTGAGTTTAAGAAAAAAGATTTCGAAACTGTAAACCCCGTGAAAAATATCTAAAATATGGTTAAAAAATGAGGCACAACCGAATTCAACATTTAAGTGCACGAATGCATGAACACATACATACATATTTGTTAGAAAATTATAAGCCGGGTAAAAAATTATTTCTTTGATACTCATTAAAAAAATTAAGTAACTAAAGTAGTATTTAGTTCATACATATGGTAATTACGCATACTTTTCTTAATAAAAGGTACTAGTTGTAAGCGATTTACAAAAATATTCTTTTCGAAAGAAAAAATACTTTTTCAAAAAAATTAAATATCTAAAACATAGCTACTTTTTTAATAAAAGGTACTTTTTTAATAAAAGAAACTTTTTTAATAAAAGGTATAGCTGATGGCCCCGGCAGCCAATGCTAGTATCCTTATATATTAGTCTTATATTCATATAAGTTTAATATCATGTAAATAAATAAATAAATAAATAAATAATAAAAGGTAAATTTTTAATAAAATGTACAATTTTATAGAATGTTGTTTTTTAATATAAGGTACTTTTTTATAAAAGATATTTTTCAAAACAAAATTACTTCTTTAATAAAAGATACTTTTTTTAATAAAAGGTCCACCTTTAATAAGAGGTACTTTCAAAAAAATATTACTTCGTTAATAAAAGGTACTTTTTTAATAAAGGGTAATTTTTAAATCAAAGGTGATTTTTAATAAGAGGTACTTTTTGTTAATAAAAGATTATTTTCTAATAAAAGGTACTTTTCTAGTAAAATGTACATTTTTTACCCTATACACCACTATGTGGTCAGGGTAGAATGACTTTGTGCTGATGTTTGTTACTACCAAAAATATTTGACCTAGACCCACCTTTTATTATACCGATCGACTCGGAGTCGATTTCACACTGTCCGTCCGTCCGTCCGTCCGTCTGTCCGTCTGTCCGTCTGTGTGTCCATGTAAACCTTGTAATCAAACTACAGGTCGCAAATGTGAACATATTTGGAATGTATGTAAGAAATTTGATATGTAAGCTTCTATCATGAACGCTATTGAAATTGGCGAAAATCGGTGCATGTTCAGACATAGTCCCCATACAAATGACACCTTTCAAATCGACTTAAATTGACATATGATCCAAATTATCATATAGATCTCGGTCAAATTGGGTTTGTGTGTGTTTATTACACCCATTAATCAGTAGTCGAAAAAAACCCTATAGAACAATTCTTAGTCATAGGCCCCATATAAAGCTGCTTCCCGATCTTCACTTAAATCTATCAAAAAACAAAAATTTTGCACAGCTTTTTCTCAAATTTAGTTTGTATACGTTTTTGAAAAAAATAAGTGACCTTACCAAATATGGTCAGGATCGGTCCGTTTTTCGATCTAGTCCCCATATAAATATATCATCCGATATGAACTTTTTCATATTCAAAGGAAAAAAAAATTAATAACAATGCCAATCAAATTTGGTTTATGCTTATTTTCTATATCTAATTAGTTGGGCCTAAGGATTTGCGGAGAATTCTTCGAAAACAGTTCTTCGAAAAAACAATTCTTCGAATAGCATTTCTTCGAATAGCAATAATAATAGAGATTTTTAACTATAGCGTAGAAAAATTGTTTTCGAAGAATTGTTGTTCGACGAACTGCTATTCGAAAAATTGTTTTTTCGAAGAATTGTTTTCGAAGAATTTTTTTCGAAGAATTGTTATCGAAGAATTTTCCGCCGACCGGGCCTAAGAGATAGGATCTTTATACGCATGGTATAGGGTCTAGACCGACTATAATTTTCTTACTTTTTTAATAAAAGGAATTTTTTTTAATAAAAGGTACTTTTCTAATAAAAAAGTCTTTTGTAATTAAAGGTACATTTTTAATAAAAGATACTTTTTTTAATAAAGGTATTTTGTTAATAAAAGGTACTTTTTAAAAAAAAAATCATTTTTAATAAAAGGTGCTTTTTAATAAAAGAGAATTTTTTAATATGAGGTACTTTTTTAGCAAAAGTTACTTTTTTAATAAAAGGTACTTTTTAATAAATGGTAATTTTTTTAATAAAAGGTACTTTTCAATAAAAGGGAATTTTTTAATGTAAGGTACTTTTTTAGCAAAAGTTACTTTTTTAATAAAAGGTACTTTTTAATAAAAGGAAATTTTTTAATAAAAGGTACTTTTTAATAAAAGGAAATTTTTTAATAAAAGGTACTTTTTAATAAAAGGAAATTTTTTAATAAAAGGTACTTTTTAGTAAAAGGTACTTTGTTAGGAAAAAGTACTTTTTCAAGAATATTACATTTTTAAAGAAAAGCTACTTTTTTAATAAAAGAAATTTTTTAATAAGACGTACTTTCTTAATAAAAAGTGCTTTTGTAATTAAAGGTACATTTTTAATAAAACGAACTTTTTTTTAATAAAAGGTGCTTTTTTAATAAAAGGTACTTTTTTAAAAAATTTTGTTTTTAATAAAAGGTGCTATTTAATAAATTGTACCTTTTTTTGCAAATGGTACCTTTTAATAAAAGGTACTTTTTTAATAAAATGTACTTTTATAATAAAAGGTACTTTTTTAATAAAAGGCATTCTTTTAATAAAAGGTGCTTTTTAATAAAAGCTACGTTTTTAATAAAAGGTACTTTTTTAATAAAAGGTACTTTTTTAATAAAAGCTACTTTTTAAATAAAAGGTACTTTTTAATAAAAATATCTTTTTAATAACACGTACTTTTTTAATAAAAGGTACTTTTTTAATAAAAGGTACTTTTTTAATAAAAGGTACTTTTTTAATAAAAGGTGCTTTTTAATAAAAGGTGCTTTTTAATAAAAGTAACTTTTTTAATAAAAGGTACTTTTTTAATAAAAGGTACTTTTTAATAAAATGTACTTTTTTAATAAAAGGTAATTTTTTAATAAAAGGTACTTTTATAATAAAAGGTACTTTTTAATAAAATGTACTTTTTAATAAAAGTTACTTTTTTAATAAAACGTACTTTTTTAAAAAAAGGTACTTTTTAATAAAAGGTGCTTTTTAATAAAAGCTACTTTTTTAATAAAAGGTACTTTTTTTATAAAAGGTACTTTTTTAATAAAAGGTACTTTTTAATAAAAGGTACTTTTTTAATAAAAGGCACTTTTTTAATAAAAGGCACTTTTTTAATAAAAGGCACTTTTTTGTAAAAGGTACTTTTTTTAATAAAAGGCTTTTTTTAATAAAAGGGAATTTTTTTTTATTAAAAGGTCCTTTTTTAGTAAAATGTACTTTTCTAAACTTTTTTAGAAAAGTTACTTTTTTAATAAAAGGCATTTTTTAATGAAATACTTTTTTAATAAAAGGTACTTTTATAATAAAAGGTACTTTTTTAGTAAAAGGTACTTTTTTATAAAAGGTACTTTTTTTAATAAAAGGAACTTTTTTAATAAAAGGGAATTTTTTTATTAATAAAATGTATTTTTTTTAATTTTTAAGAAAAGTTACTTTTTTAATAAAAGGCATTTTTTAATGAGATACTTTTTTAATAAAAGGTACTTTTATAATAAAAGGTACTTTTATAATAAAAGGTACTTTTATAATAAAAGGTACTTTTTTAGTAAAAGGTACTTTTTAATAAAAGTTACTATTTAAATAAAAGGTGCTTTTTAATAAAAGTTACTTTTTTAATAAAGGTACTTTTTTAATAAAAGGTACTTTTTTAATAAAAGGCACTTTTTTATAAAAGGTACTTTTTTTAATAAAAGGCACTTTTTTAATAAAAGGGAATTTTTTTATTAAAAGGTACTTTTTTAATAAAATGTATTTTTTTTAATTTTTAAGAAAAGTTACTTTTTTAATAAAAGGCATTTTTTAATGAGATACTTTTTTAATAAAAGGTACTTTTATAATAAAAGGTACTTTTATAATAAAAGGTACTTTTTTAGTAAAAGGTACTTTTTAATAAAAGTTACTATTTAAATAAAAGGTGCTTTTTAATAAAAGTTACTTTTTTAATAAAGGTACTTTTTTAATAAAAGGTAATTTTTTAATAAAAGGCACTTTTTTATAAAAGGTACTTTTTTTAATAAAAGGCACTTTTTTAATAAAAGGGAATTTTTTTATTAAAAGGTACTTTTTTAATAAAATGTATTTTTTTTAATTTTTAAGAAAAGTTACTTTTTTAATAAAAGGCATTTTTTAATGAGATACTTTTTTAATAAAAGGTACTTTTATAATAAAAGGTACTTTTATAATAAAAGGTACTTTTATAATAAAAGGTACTTTTTTAGTAAAAGGTACTTTTTAATAAAAGTTACTATTTTAATAAAAGGTGCTTTTTAATAAAAGTTACTTTTTTAATAAAGGTACTTTTTTAATAAAAGGTACTTTTTTAATAAAAGGCACTTTTTTATAAAAGGTACTTTTTTTTAATAAAAGGCACTTTTTTAATTAAAGGGATTTTTTTATTAAAAGGTACTTTTTTTTAGTAAAATGTATTGTTTAAAATTTTTTAAGAAAAGTTACTTTTTTAGTAAAAGGCATTTTTTAATGAGATACTTTTTTATTAAAAGGTACTTTTATAATAAAAGGTACTTTTATAATAATAGGTATTTTTATAATAAAAGGTACTTTTTTAGTAAAAGGTACTTTTTAATAAAAGTTACTATTTAAATAAAAGGTGCTTTTTAATAAAAGTTACTTTTTAATAAAGGTACTTTTTTAATAAAAGGTACTTTTTTAATAAAAGGCACTTTTTTATAAAAGGTACTTTTTTTTAATAAAAGGCACTTTTTTAATTAAAGGGATTTTTTTATTAAAAGGTACTTTTTTTTTTTATAAAATGTATTGTTTAAAATTTTTTAAGAAAAGTTACTTTTTTAGTAAAAGGCATTTTTTAATGAGATACTTTTTTATTAAAAGGTACTTTTATAATAAAAGGTACTTTTATAATAATAGGTACTTTTATAATAAAAGGTACTTTTTTAGTAAAAGGTACTTTTTAATAAAAGTTACTATTTTAATAAAAGGTGCTTTTTAATAAAAGTTACTTTTTTAATAAAGGTACTTTTTTAATAAAAGGTACTTTTTTTAATAAAAGGCACTTTTTATAAAAGGTACTTTTTTTAATAAAAGGGAATTTTTTTTATTAAAAGGTACTTTTTTAGTAAAATGTATTTTTTTAAATTTTTTAAGAAAATATACTTTTTTAATAAAAGGCATTTTTTAATGAGATACTTTTTTAATAAAAGGAACTTTTATAATAAAAGGTACTTTTTTCGTAAAAGGTACTTTTTAATAAAAGTTACTATTTTAATAAAAGGTGCTTTTTAATAAAAGTTACTTTTTTAATAAAGATACTTTTTTAATAAGAGGAACTTTTTTAATATAAGGTACTTTTTTAATAAAAGGTACTTTTGAAAAGTTAATTTTTAATGAAAGGTGATTTTTTAATTTGGTACTTTTTTAGCAAATGGTACTCTTTTAATAAAAGATCCTTTTTTTTTAATAAAAGGTACTTTTTTTACTAAATGATACTTTTTTTAATAAAAGGTACTTTTTTTAATAAATGGTACTTTTTTTAAGAAAAAGTTTTTGCTTAGTAAAAGGTACTTTGTAGTAAAAGGTACTTTTTAGGAAAAAGTACTTTTTCAAGAAATTTGAAGTTTGGAAGAAAAGCTACTTTTTTAATAAAAGGAACTTTTTATATAAAAGGTACCTTTTTAATAAAAGGTACTTTTTTAATAAAAGATACTTTTTTAATAAAACTACTTTTGAAAAATTAATTTCTAATAAAAGGTGATTTTTTAATTTGGTACTTTTTTTTAGCAAATGGTACATCTTAATAAATGGTACTTTTTAATAAAAGGTACTCTTTTAATAAAAGGTACTCTTTTAATGAAAGGTACTCTTTTAATAAAAGGTACTTTTTAATAAAATATCCTTTTTTTAATAAAAGGTACTTTTTTAATAAACGGTACTTTTTAATAGAAGGTACTTGTTTAATAAGAGGAACTTTGTAGTAAAAGATACTTTTAAGGAAAATGTACGTTTTCAAAAAAATTGAAGTTTGAAAGAAAAGCTACTTTTTTAATGAAAAGAACTTTTTATATAAAACTTTTAATAGAACTTTTAATAAAAGGTGTTTTTTAATGAAAGGTTCTTTTTAAGAAAATTGTCTGTTTTATGAAGAAGTATTTTTTTTTTAATTATCTAAAAAAAAAAGGGTAAATTTTTAATAAAATGTAGTTTGTTAATAAAATGTACTCCTTTAATAAAAGGTACTTTTTACGAAAATTGTCTGTTTTAGGAAACATTCCATTTAAAAATTTTTTTGGACATCAAAGGACTTAGGGAACAATCACGAAAATATTAAGAAGATATTTTAATTATTATACTAAATAAATGTATTTATGTTTATTAGCATTAGATCCAGACAAATTTTACTAAAACAAATTTTAAAATTTCCCAACAGTTCTACATGAGTTGTAAAAATATAAACAAACTCCCTAACACAATTTAAAGAGCTGAAAAGTTAACTAATCTTTCATTCATGAAATTTACCGATCTAACAAACTCTCTAAAGCGCTGTTTTATTACCATATCAAAACATAAATACACACACACACACACACACACACACAAGCCACATAAAATAAAGTGCATAAATAGTGACATGTAATGCATACGACTAATTACAATGCAATTCACGTAGATCAACAGCAATCTCGGTGTACTCGTATCGCTACCACTACCGGTACTGGTAGATGGATTTTGATATGTGGATTTTATGCGTGCCTGTGGAAGGCAATGGATATCTCTATATCTATGGTTGACAACAACAACTAAAAAAAAAAATCATTTCTTAGAGTCTTTTAAATGAAAATTATACTCATCGCAGTATAAAATAATCTTTATGCAGTAAAGCGAAAAGAGTGGTAAAACTTTGTTTAAATAATGGGTCTTGTGTGGATTTTTGTTTGGTTCTTGGCGATTGTGTATGTGTTGTGTTCTTTCGATGATTTGCTGTAATTGACCAAACATGAACATGATATAACTTGTTTTCTCAATGTCTATTTTTCTGTTTTTGTCTTTGGCTGTAGGTTCTCTTCAGTTGGTAAGAAACATCTTCAGTGTCAAGGTCTCAAGTTCATCACCAGCGGGGAAAAAGTAGTAAAAACTCAAGAACAAGAACATTTTTTGAAACGTTGGATCGAAACTTGAATCTTGTATATTAAACGTATTTAATAAAGTGTAGTGCAAAACGAAAAAAATAATATAAAAAAAATGAATTAAAATCAAACAATAAGTTTGGTGGGGTTTCTAAAAATAGATGGATAAATTGATTGCCTTGGGAAAATTTTATTTTATTTAGTTGAATGTTTTAATATAAGAGTTAATTTAAAGAAGAAAAAAATTATTTAAAAATTTATTAGAAACGAGTGGAGAAATGTGTTTAAAAAGATGTTAAATAAAAGGTATTATTAAAAAGGTAAACAGATTTATTAATTTTTTTTTTTTAATACTATAAAAATATGCAATAAAAAAAAATATTATAAAAAAATTAGTTTTTTTATTTTTGCAAAAAATTTTTATAATGTTATTTAACAATTTGCGATAATTTTATATATCCTGTCAACTTCGGAAATAAAGAGATTTCTTAGTTTTACACCGCAGAGTTTGAAATTGGTTTTGTCTTTTTCAGATATCGTTGAATTCTGATCAGAATTGATATTCAAATAATTTATAAAAAAAAAGTGTTGATAATAGAAATGAGTAAATTGAAATGAGTGTTTAAAAAGATTTTAAGTAAAAGCTATTTTTCGTATTAAATTATGGAAATTAATCTTTCCATATGCAAAAAAAAAAGAATAAAAATTATTTGCTATTTTTTCCACAACAACTCCGAAATTGATAAGATTTTATGTTTTGATTAGAAAATATTTCAGATAAAATTTAATTCGCTAAGTTTTGTTTTTTCTTTTTTGTTTTTATACATTGGAAACTTTTACAAAATTCTAAATTTGCAAATTGATTTTTAATAATTTCGTGTTAAGTCCTAAAATTACTTTTTATACCCTATACCACTATGTGGTTTGGGTATAATGACTTTGTGCTGCTGTTTGTAACAACCAAAAATATTTGACCTAGACCCATCTTTAATTATACCGATCGAATCAGAATCAGTCCGTCCGTCCGTCCGTCCGTCCGTCTGTGTGTCCATGTAAAGCTTGTAATCAAACTGCAGGTCGCAAATATGAATGTATTTTGATGAAATTTGGTATATAAGCTTTTATCGGCCATGAGATGAACGCTATTGAAATTGGTGAGAATCGGTCCATGTTCAGACCTAGCCCCCATACAAATTACCCATATGAAATCGACATAAATTGCCATAAGATCCAAATTGTCATATAGATCTTACTCAAATTGGGTTTGTATGCGTTCATTACATCCACTAATGAGTAGTCCAAAAATGATCCCTTTGACCCCATATAGAGCTGCTTCCCGATCTTCACTTAAATCTATTAAAATACAAAAATATTGCACTGATTCTTCTCAAATTTTGTTTGTACATATTTTTGCAAAATACAAGAGACTTTACCAAACATGATCAGGATCGGTCCATTTTTGGACCTAGTCCCTTTATAGATATAGCATCCGATATGAACTTTTTCATATCTGCAGCCAAAAAAATTAATAAAAATCCTACTCAAATTTGGTTTTTGCTTATTTTCAATGTCCAGTTAGTTGGGCCTAAGAGATAGGGTTTCTAAACGCATGGTATAGGGTATCGTATAGTCGGTCTAGACCGACTATAATTTTCTTACTTGTTTTTCTTGAGAAATCACTATTTGCTGTGTTCTCTAACGAAAGATAACAAATTTGTTTAAAAAAATACATTTAACAAAAAAATAGACAAAAAAAAAAAATTTTTTTTTAAGCATGCCAAAACAATGGAAACTTTTAAACTTCTGTAGCAGAGTTGATTAAAACAACAAAAATAGAAGATGGTATGAAAGAAAATGTGTAAAATCTAAACCGTTATTTAAATATTTATAGTTTCTGACATTTTTTTCAACTGTTTTTTTTTAATACAATTGTATTTTTCAATGTTTTTATCTTATAATTATTTACTAGCATAACACAGCACTCGAAATTCGAGTGCAAATTCTAGGAAATATTATTTTTTCATTCAATTTTTGTCTTCCAATCTTTTTTTAATCTATATACATATATAAAAAATTTAAGAATATTTAAATGAGCTTAAAGGTACGTTAATTAATTTTAGCAATTCACGATTCAACACAGAGCGTCTGATATATAATTTAAATCATTAATATATTTTTAAGACAGACTAAACATAAATTTTATCGTTCTCAGTTTCTTCTCCTTATGAACTATAACTATGCCCATTTTCACACTCCTCCGTGCCTGCATATTGCTTAAAAAAGGAACTGAAAATTTACTTTCACGTACTAATACAGAGATTATAAAATAATGGCAAGAATAAAGTTTTGTGAAAATTTAACAACCAAAAAAAAAACTAGATAAGGAAAAGAAAATTTGTTAGAAATATTCTAGGAATAAATCCATAATTTGAAAAATTAACAAGAAATATCGTGAAAGAGATACGGCGGATACTCAACAATTGTGCGGCAGCGTAAAACGAGAAAAAGACAGGAAAACTTAATAGGAAGAGATTTAAAAAAATGTCCAAAAAATATACCTAAAGAGGTCATTAACAATCTGAAACTTAAACTATGTCCTCGAACTGTTTCCCGACGAGCTATTGAGGCTGATCTTGGTTGTTAGCGTCCTGTGAAGAAACCACTGATATCAGAGAATAAGTGTATGGCTCGCAAAAATTTTGCTAAAGAACAAATGAACTGGTCAAAACGGAATTGGAACACTGTTCTCTTTTCAAATGAGTCCAAGCTTAATTTAAGAGGCCATGATGGAAGAAAAAAGGGGATAAAGACTAGACCCACAAAATACTCTTAAGTTTGGTGGTGGTAATATTAGGGTATGGGGTTGTTTTCGGGCCAAGGAATGAGCTCAATTCATACCAAAAAAAAGCTATCTCGATTTTTTTTGTTAAAATATTGCCATATTTGGAAAATAAATTTTTTTACATACTAAAAGGAAGTTTTCACTATTTACGCAATACAATACAAAATCTAACCCAGTGATGCCAACTTTGATTTTGATTTTGATTTAAATTATGTTAATAAAAGGTATTTTCATTTATTGACTCCAAATACTACTACCTGGGAATTATTATCGAACTTCAATGTTTTGGGTTTTGCCTTGCCTACCATGAAGTTAAATTTTGAAGTCATCTTGAAACACTGGTTCAAATTAGGGATGCCAAACGCATAAAACCAAATGTCCCAAAAATTTTAAATAAAATAATTTGTTATCTTTATTATCTAAATAACTTCAAATTTTCATCCAAAATAATTGTGAAAAATAATATATAAATAACATTCTCATCAAATTGCGCTTTATTTATGTAACAATTTTTACGTTCGCAATTCTTAAATATCATTTGAGGTTTTCTAAACTTCGTTGAATTTAAATTAATGTTTTCTTATCCTGAAATGCTATTAATGTCTCCTCAGTCACATTATTTTTTTTTTTTTTTTAATTTCAGTTGATTTTTTAAATGTAAACGTATTTGGAGTTTTCTGAATTCCAATTTGTGTTTAAAGAATAAAATTTATATTTTTAAAATTCAATTGATGTCTTCTAAATTTCAAGTTATTATTTCCGACGTTTTAATATGATTTTCTGAAATTCAAATGATATTTTCTAATTTATAATTGGAAATCTGAACTCCAATTTTTAAAATTAATGTCTGTAATATTAATAAGCTAGGAGATTTCTTGTGACTGATGTTTTGTTCTACCGTTTTATCCCGATTTTTATCAAACGTGTATTATTTGAAAGGTATTTCTTTTTAGCTGTTCACCAGATTTACAGAGTTTTAATTTTTTTTCCTTTATTTTGAGTAAATTGCATTTAAAGTCGCTACTAACACATACATAAAATTATACAATGCTATGTGTGTGTTTATTAAATTTGTTAATGTGTTTGTAATAAAAATGAGTTTGTTTTTTTTTTGTGTTGATTTGTGAATTAGCTATAATTGATTAGCATACCTTTAGGGTCTTTATTTAATGAAAAAATAAAATTCCCTAGAATTTGCACTCGAATTTCGACGGCTGGAATCTGCTAGTTTTCTTAAATTTGAATGGAAAATTTAAGAGGTGCAATTTTGCATTTATGTGCATAATAATGCTTTAGTAAATATAAACAATTTTTAAAAATTATATGTAATCGCAATCGGATATTTTGTAGGTAAAGCAGAATAATAATTTTATATAACTATGTGAAACTGTTTTTAAAGCAAAAAAACATATTGCTTCTTCTTTACTCAGCTCTGTGTATACTTTTAACATTGTTGTGTTTGATATCTAATTGAAAATGTTGACATTCATGTTCAAATAGAAATAACAATTGCAAAGCTAATTATAACAAAACTTGTGGCGCCATCTACTGTGGCATAGTCACACTGAGCAAAATGAAGTGACACTCTTTTTAATGCAAAAGAAATGTAATTTCCCTAAAACAAAATATTCCAGAATTTTATATAAATAAAATAATATACCGATTTATTTCTTACATGCGGTTATTATGGATATATATACAGAATATATGTTTATTATTTTATTATTTAATACTAGAAGATTCCAGCCCTCGAAATTCGAGCGCAAATTCTAGGGATTTTTTTTTTTTATTAAATAAAGACCCTAAAAGTATGCTAATCAATTATAGAAAATTCACAAATCAAGACAAAAAACAAACTCATTTTTATTACAAACATATTAACAGATTTAATAAATACACACATAGCATTGTATAATTTTATGTATGTGTTAGTAGCAACTTTAAATGCAATGTACTCAAAATAAAGAAAAAAATTAAAAATCTGTAAATCTGTAAAACGGCTAAAAAGAAATACCTTTTAAATAATATACGTTTGGTCGAAATTGGGATAAAACGGTAGAACAAAACATCAGTCACAAGAAATGGCCTAGCCTATTAATATTATAGATGTCTATGTATGTATATGTAAATGTTACACACAAAAAATACAACATCAAAAGTTGTATAAATTAATATACAAAATTTTTTTTCGGTAAATTTACATTGTTTTTTTATTAACAACAGGTAGTTTAGCATTATTTGCTTTAGATGTTGGTGAATTTTTACTCCCTTTATATTAACTCCGCTTGTCTACTTATCGACAAAATTTTGGATCGATTTTAACCCCTTTCCGGTGATCCAATCGATCGGAAACTTTGCAGGCAGGTTCGTGGCGATGTTTTGGTGATACCAAAACAATGGAAACTTTAAAATTTTTCTACCAGGGTTGATTAAAAAAGTATGTATAAAGGGTTACTTTTATAATATTATTACCACAACGACCACAAAACCAACAAGTCCAGGTATGGCAACAATACAACATTTAGATTAACAACAAGAACAATATAGAAACATCATATTTTTAATTTTTTTTTTACTTTTTCAGAGATTTCCCTGGACCTGTTCCACCGCTTTTAATGATTTTTGAAATAGAAAACTTCCCATGATAGTCAATCATTCTCACTAAAAACGAGCGCCCCAGTAATCTTATTGAGGGCGTGATCGTGACAAGAACAACATAGACAAATCATATGGTTTCAAAACTTTTTCAACTTCTTCATTCAATTCTCGGGACCTAATCAACCGATTTGGATCATTTTAAATAAAAAACTTCTCAGGATATTAATGAATCATTTTTTATGCCAACGAGCACCCTAGCTGCCTGATTGAAGCCGTCATCGTGATTTCCACAGACGGACAGACGGACATCGCTATATCAACTCCGCTTGTTATAAGGATCACAAATATATATATTTTATGGGGTCCAGAATTTTTTTTCTAATTATTACAAACAGGATGACAAACTTATATACCCTCTGCACACTGGGGTGGCGGGTATAAAAAACATACAGATTATTAAATAAAATATTTTTTCAGTTTTTTAGTCTAATTTTTTGGTATTGACCGTTAGAATCGTGAAAAATATTTGTTAAAAGTTTCCATTGTATTGTCAGTCACTGTATATCGTTCAATTCTAGTCAGAAAACGTTCATAAGCCTAAATATCTCAGAGTGTTTTCAATTGGATATAAGAAAAATTTGAAAATTAAAATATAACTGAACTCGAACCTGTTTATTGTACATGTTCTGTTTTTTCTCACTACACGAGCCACAACACGACTTAAAATATAACTGAACTCGAACCTGTTTATTGTACATGTTCTGTGTTTTTTTTTTCAGTACACGTACCAGAACATGAACTTCAAATAAAGCAACACTCAAAAATGTGTGCTCTATGTGTGATTGAAACAAAAAGTATGTGATACAAAAATGTTCGTGTAAATAACGAAGTATTAAAACGAACACAGTCATGGTTGTGTTGGGCACCGTAGAATATTTAGAAACGCACATAATTGATATGAAAATAAAGATATGTGTTGGCTGCTTTTGAACAGAACATTGTGTGTTTCATGTGTGTATTTTCTGAACCTTGATTTTGGCATTACTGTACGTTAACTTCTCTTGGCAAATTTTGGTATTATATTATAAAAATTAATATAATATAATGCTGCGGAGCAGCAGGGGTCCTCTAGTTTTTTTATTATCTAATATATGTATGTATGTATGTATATGTAAATATTACACACAAAAAATACAACATGAAAAGTTATTGTTGTGTTTTCTTTAAATACATAACATTTTTTTTTTCGCTAAATTTACATTGTTTTTTTTTTATTAACAAAAGGTAGTTTAGCATTATTATTGGTGAATTTTTACTCCCTTTATATTAATTCGTAGTGTCTGCTTGAAGTCAAAATTTTGGATCGATTTTGAACCCCTTTACCGTCACCCAATCGATCTGAGACTTTGTAGGCGGGCTTGAGGCGATGACAAAAATGATCTAACAAACTTTTTTACCGTGACCCAATCGATCTGAAACTTTGCAGGCGTGCTCGTGGCGATAACAAAAATGATCTAACAAATTTTTTTTGTGAAGCTAAAACAATGGAAACTTTTAAATTTTTCTACCAGAGTTGATTAAAAAAATATTCAAAGGGTTAGTTTTTATAATATTATTACCAGAACGACATCAAAAACAACAAGTCCAGCTATGACAACAATACAACATTTAGATTAACAACAAGAATAATATAGAAACATCATATTTTTAATTTTTTTTTTTTTACTTTTTCAGAAATTTCCCTGGACCTGTTCCACCGATTTTAATGATTTTTGAAACAGAAAACTTCCCATGATCTTGGTGAATCATTTTCACTAAAAATAATCGCTCTAGATGTCCTATTGAGGTCGTGATCGTGACAAGAACTACATAGAAAGTCATATTTTTTCAAGATTTTTTTATTATTTAATTCTTCATTCCATTCTCGGGACCTAATCAACCGATTTGGACGATTTAAATAGCAAACTTCTCAGGATGTTAATGAATCATTTATTATGCCAACGAGCAGCCTAGCTGCCCGATTGAAGCCGTCATCGTGATTTCCACAGACGGACAGACGGACATCGCTATGTCAACTCCTCTTGTTATAAGGATCACAAATATATATTTTTTATGGGGTCCAAAATTTTTTTTCTAATTATTACAAACGGAATGACAAAGTTATATATATCCTCCGCACACTGGGGCGGAGGGTATAAAAAAACATACAGATTTTTAAATTAATAAAAGATTTTTTTAGTTTTATGGTCCAATTTTTTGGTATTGACCGTTAGAGTCGTTAAAAATATATTTTGTTAAAAGTTTCCAATGTATTGTCACTCGCTGTATATCGTTCAATTCTAGTCAGAAAACGTTCATAAGCTCAAATATCTCTGTTTTCAATTGGATATAAGAAACATTTGAGGCTGGTGGGAAATTTCAAAATTTTAGTAAAATTTGTTTTATTGAATATTTTTAATGCACAGACAGATAAGCCTGGACATTTGGGTGTTTAACCAAAAACAATTATTTTTCTTCATTTTTGCAACTATTAAAGCGGAATAGGAATACTTAAGATTTTTGAGAATTTTTTACAAAATTTTTGGAGGTCGGTACGGGGTTGCTGAAAAAGCTTTTGCCCTAAAAATTAGGCTATGAAACAATTTTTTTTTTCTTTCGCGGTTTATTTTCGCAAAATCAGATAAGTCACTTCTGATGAGTACCAATCAGCTTACCAACAAAGTTATGCGCAGAAAAAATTATAGTTTGAGGGGAACTTTGATGGCCATGGAAGTAAAAATTAAGTATTTCACAAGTTCAAACTTCAATTACTAGAGAAATTAACAATATATAGGCCTAAAATTAAGTGCGTTGCCCAGCAAAACCTTGGTAATGATTGGTTATTACCGTATCATTACATGGTAATGTTAACCCTATACCTCTTGAATAATTTCAAGCTAAATGTAAGGACTTCCTGATAATGATTTATGTAAATACTTACTGGCAATGACCATTGTTTGTATTAGTAAAAACTATAAATAATGAGTTAAATTTAATAAAACAAAATAAACAAAAAACGCAGCAAAAGCTGTTCAATTTTACATTACATTATTTACAACATATTTTGCGATACCAATGTGTTGTTTTTACAGAAATTTACTTTACTCCCTACATGTAACAAATTACCCAAAACCATTCTTGAAATCTGTAAAGTAACTAGTTATTTGTAAGGTGCCGGTAAGGCCTTTCCTCCAATGACACCCCCATGTTAAAATAATGGGTTTCGTAATGGAAAGGTAACTACTGAACACTTTTGATTTCTTATTCTAAAGCCCAATACATGTTTTGAATATTTTACAAAACGAAAAAAATAAAAATAAAAATGGAAAAACCATTGCCGAAACCAAGGAAAGGCTTAAAGATGAATACTATGGGGACGACTTTGCACTATGGTGCTGAATTCCGTTGCGCTCGTACCAGATCAAGTGATAAAATCAATGAAATGATATTTAGCGATGGGAAAATTAAAGTACGTGCGATGGCCGAGGATGTGGGTATCACAACAGAGCAGATACACCATATTTTGCAGGAATATTTGGACATGAAAAAACTACCCACGCGATGCTCAGTCTCGACCACAAGCGCAATCGTGTAAATTCTTCAAGAGTGTTTGCCTCTGCACCAATGAAGGCCAACGCGGGTTTGTAGGCCAATAAGGTCATGGCGACCGTTTTTGATGTGTAAACATCTATAAGCGCAGGGGGGTAAATTTCACAATACAATCACATGTGAGCTTACAAGTTACGCTGTGACCGTAAGATTGAATTGGTGAAAAAATTATGATATAAAGTTGTTTCAGCTAATTCAACAACCCTTTGCTGTAGAACGACAAAAATTTCACAATATAAACGTATAACATACACATAATTCAACAACCCCACAAGTATAACCAGAGTCCCTGCACTTGTTTGCTATAAGTGATACATAGATGACCCTTTCTGCTTGATTTTAAAAAAGTGACGTAAAAAAATCTTTAATTACTAGATGTTTACACATCTCCCCTCTGATCGGACTCACATAATTTTTTTTTTTTTTGGGATGTATGTGGTGTTATTCATATCGATTACCTTGAAAAGAATCACCGGTGAATACTATGCACAGCTGTTGGACAGACTCGACATTAATATCAAGCAAAAAAGACCACATTTGGTGAAGAAAAAGTGCTCTTTGACCATGACGAACATGTGACAATTTTTAATTTCTAAACCTGAAGATATGGTTCGGCGGTAAAAGATTTTTGACAAATGAAGAGGTCTTCACCGAAACGAAAGTACAATGTTAAGACCTTGAGAAAACCAATTCTTAGGTATGAACAAAAATTTTGGATAATCGCTGGGTTTATTATATGTGACCTGGTCTATGAAAAGGGACGTAGGTGTCAAAAAATCATTTTGCCGATTCGGATAGAGTATGAGACGGTCTTTCACATGATAAAAGCCAGAAAATCATAATTTGTGGAAAAGTTTACTAAAAATGGAGAGAAAGGAAAAACATTTCTAAACTCAACTTAACGTGATTAATTACGATAATATTCCCAGCAGAAACAACAATTGATGTCCTTGAATATAATTAGAAACCAGGCAACATAGACAACAGATAACAACTAACGCGAAACTGACAACTTTTTTCTTGATAACTTTTTTTCGCACAAAAGACCCCTATTCATAGACTAGTTTATATATGGAGCTAAACGGGGACTGCCTTGAGAAATAAAACACTTTTTTGCCCACAAAAAAATATCTTTTATATAAAAAGTCACTGAGTTATCAAGCCGTCCTCATTATCTGTCTAAAACTTTTTCTTTGATGGCTCGTTTGTTTAAAACAAAAAATATCTTGCTATTAGATTCTAATTGTTTTTTCTTTTCTTTTTTTTGTAAATGACATTAAGATTTAGTAAGCTGGGATACTTTGATACTCAAATAGACATGCTCTCACGAAGCATTAAAATTAAATCCAGATTCTTTGGTGTGGAAATACGCATTTAAATAGACACTATCCAACAACTAAGCACACACGCTTTCCACAGAATTCTTTGTAAACGCTACTTTATCTATGGATGTTTGTATGTTTGTACAAAATTAAATATTACATTAAACGAAGAGAGATAAGAAGACACTGCATAAAGAAAGTATAAAACCACAGAAACCAAAATGTTCATACTCCACACAAATGAATTTTCTAAAACTCTCTGTGTGGCTGCGCTGGCAGCGACAAAAATATATTAAAAAATAAAAAATAAATAAAAACGTTGACGCATGCGCAAATGCCGACCAAAATTCTGCGGTTAAACAGCTGACCGACCAACCAAGTGTATAATGAAAGAAACTGAACGGGGCTTTCTAAAGAAAACTATTTGAATAAGACCACTACCGTTTGGCTACTTCGTCTTGTGGCCAGTTGTTGCTGTTGTTATTGTTTTTGTTGTTTTTCTTATTAGTGTGATTGCTTTTGTGCGTTTGTTTCTGTGTGCGTATGCACAATCAAATGGAGAGTGTGTTGGCCTTAATGAGAACCGTTATGTTGTACGCGTAAGTCGTTGGCCATAAACTAAAGAAAAATAACAACACAGTAACAAGTGGCGCAGGCAGCGCAATCAAAGAAGAAAAACAACTACAAGCACAGTCACAGTCAAAGCCACAGCTACAGTCACAGCATATTACAATAACAAAAGCAAACAGAGAGTCAAAATCAAATACACCATCATCCAACATATGAAGACATTTGAAGAAGTGATGTCAACTAAGTAGTTGAGTTTAACCGAAAAAGTGACTTATTATAAAATGAAAATCAAATCAATTTCAAAGTAATACCCTCCGATACAAAATACAGCTGCGAGCAGCTAAAATGCAACGCTGGCCCATATGGTATTTGGATTAATCTGTTTCAAAAAACGGTAACTAATTCATCTCTTCTTTTGGCTGCTTATTCTATTATTTGGCAATTCCTATATATATTTTTTTGATGTGTAAACATCTATACGCACAGGGGGGTAAATTTCTATATCAGAATACAATCACAAAAACAGCGTAACATATAAAGCGTAAGACAAAATCGGTGTGACTTATGATTATATTGGTGAAAAAATTATGATATGTAATAACCTATTCGAAAATGGAAAATGAAAAATAAAAAATGAAAAATGAAAAATAAAAAATGAAAAAAGAAAAATTAAAAATTAAAAATTAAAATTTAAAAATTAAAAATTAAAAATTAAAAATTAAAAATTAAAAATTAAAAATTAAAAATTAAAAATTAAAAATTAAAAATTAAAAATTAAAAATTAAAAATTAAAAATTAAAAATTAAAAATTAAAAATTAAAAATTAAAAATTAAAAATTAAAAATTAAAAATTAAAAATTAAAAATTAAAAATTAAAAATTAAAAATTAAAAATTAAAAATTAAAAATTAAAAATTAAAAATTAAAAATTAAAAATTAAAAATTAAAAATTAAAAATTAAAAATTAAAAATTAAAAATTAAAAATTAAAAATTAAAAATTAAAAATTAAAAATTAAAAATTAAAAATTAAAAATTAAAAATTAAAAATTAAAAATTAAAAATTAAAAATTAAAAATTAAAAATTAAAAATTAAAAATTAAAAATTAAAAATTAAAAATTAAAAATTAAAAATTAAAAATTAAAAATTAAAAATTAAAAATTAAAAATTAAAAATTAAAAATTAAAAATTAAAAATTAAAAATTAAAAATTAAAAATTAAAAATTAAAAATTAAAAATTAAAAATTAAAAATTAAAAATTAAAAATTAAAAATTAAAAATTAAAAATTAAAAATTAAAAATTAAAAATTAAAAATTAAAAATTAAAAATTAAAAATTAAAAATTAAAAATTAAAAATTAAAAATTAAAAATTAAAAAATTAAAAATTAAAAATTAAAAATTAAAAATTAAAAATTAAAAATTAAAAATTAAAAATTAAAAATTAAAAATTAAAAATTAAAAATTAAAAATTAAAAATTAAAAATTAAAAATTAAAAATTAAAAATTAAAAATTAATAATTAAAAATAAAAAATTAAAAATTAAAAATTAAGAATTAGAAATTAAAAATTAAAAATTAAAAATTAAAAATTAAAAATTAAGAATTAAAAATTAAAAATTAAAAATTAAAAATTAAAAATTAATAATTAAAAATTAAAAATTAAAAATTAAAAATTAAAAATTAAAAATTAAAAATTAAAAATTAAAAATTAAAAATTAAAAATTAAAAATTAAAAATTAAAAATTAAAGATTAAAAATTAAAAATTAAAAATTAAAAAATAAAAATTAAAAATTAAAAATTAAAAACTAAAAATTAAAAAATTAAAAATTAAAAATTAAAAAATAAAAATTAAAAATTAAAAATTAAAAATTTAAAATTAAAAATTAAAAATTAAAAATTAAAAATTAGAAATTAAAAATTAAAAATTAAAAATTAAAAATTAAAAATTAAAAATTAAATATTAAAAATTAAAAATTAAAAATTAAAAATTAAAAATTAAAAATTAAAAATTAAAAATTAAAAATTAAAAATTAAAAATTAAAAATTAAAAATTAAAAATTAAAAATTAAAAATTAAAAATTAAAAATTAAAAATTAAAAATTAAAAATTAAAAATTAAAAATTAAAAATTAAAAATTAAAAATTAAAAATTAAAAATTAAAAATTAAAAATTAAAAATTAAAAATTAAAAATTAAAAATTAAAAATTAAAAATTAAAAATTAAAAAATAAAAATTAAAAATTAAAAATTAAAAATTAAAAATTAAAAATTAAAAATTAAAAATTAAAAATTAAAAATTAAAAATTAAAAATTAAAAATTAAAAATTAAAAATTAAAAATTAAAAATTAAAAATTAAAAATTAAAAATTAAATATTAAATATTAAAAATTAAAAATTAAAAATTAAAAATTAAAAATTAAAAATTAAAAATTAAAAATTAAAAATTAAAAATTAAAAATTAAAAATTAAAAATTAAAAATTAAAAATTAAAAATTAAAAATTAAAAATTAAAAATTAAAAATTAAAAATTAAAAATTAAAAATTAAAAATTAAAAATTAAAAATTAAAAATTAAAAATTAAAAATTAAAAATTAAAAATTAAAAATTAAAAATTAAAAATTAAAAATTAAAAATTAAAAATTAAAAATTAAAAATTAAAAATTAAAAATTAAAAAATAAAAATTAAAAATTAAAAATTAAAAATTAAAAATTAAAAATTAAAAATTAAAAATTAAAAATTAAAAATTAAAAATTAAAAATTAAAAATTAAAAATTAAAAATTAAAAATTAAAAATTAAAAATTAAAAATGAAAGATGAAAAATTAAAAATTAAAAATTAAAAATTAAAAATTAAAAATTAAAAATTAAAAATTAAAAATTAAAAATGAAAGATGAAAAACGAAAAATTAACAATGAGAAATAAAAATGAAAACTGTAAATAAAAATTGAAAAACGAAAAATTAAAAATACAAAATTAAAAATGACAAATAAAAAATGGAAAATGATAAATAAAAAATGAAAAATAATAAATGGAAAATGAAAAATGAAAAATACAAAATACAAAATGAAAAATTAAAAATAAAAATGAAAAATGAAAACTAAAAAATGGAAAATGAAAAATACAAAATACAAAATGAAAAATAAAAAGTGAATAAAGAAAAATAAAAAATGAAAAATAAAAAATTAAACATAAAAAATTAAAAAAGTGTCATAAAAAAACTTTAATTACTAGGTGTCTACACATCTCCCCTGTGAACGGACTCATATGATTTTTTACATCAGATCGACAGCCGGATTTAAAAAGAAATGATATAGCAATTTCATCATATTTGACAGATGGTCAAAGAAACGGATGACTTGAGGCGCAATTCTTTAGAAACGAACAGATCATGGTAACATTAATTTTATAATCTATTTAGGTCACGCGCAACGTAATCAAGTTCAATAAATGAAAAATGAATTATTTAATTTGAAGCCAGATTAAAAGAATAACAACTAGAGTTAACATATTGAATAAGTTGTGCCAAAAAAGTCAGCAACCATGTTACTTATGGCAATATCATGATCAGATTTAAAATTTTGAAATTTCAAAACAGGCGATGAGATCTTCATTTAGAATTTACAAAACTGTAGAACGATTGGATTTAGCTTGAAATTAGTTTTCATTATATTTTAATAATTGTTATAAAGATTGTACTCAGCCCGCCAGATAGAATATAATATATTCTTCTAGTTTAGTGATGGAACAGGGACGTATTATTGGGTCATTGACGAATACCAATAACTTTATATTACAATCTTCTTGTCAAAAGCACTAAATAGTCATCACTCTTTCAAAGAACATATTCAACAAATGAGTTGTGAGCATGCGTTAGTTGGTAATTATTCTTCTTTTAACCAAGTCTTGAATATTTTTTATCCGTCTTCCTTGTTTATACTCGGTTAGAGGTGATTCTTTTATATTTATATATTTTTTTTCTTGATTTTTATTTGTTTTTGAACACACCGTCATCCCATCATCATCAGCAATATTTTGGTTTGTTAGTTGTGGTGTTTTTTATTTCTTTGTCTGATTTTTACGTTAAGAGTAAAGCTTTTTCAATATTGTGAATTGAATACATGGACGGACGAGTACAATATTTATAAAAATATACTTTTGCAAAGACACGATTCTTTTTTGTTTCCTTTTTTGTTTGTGGTGTTTACTTTTTATTATTTTTTATTTTTTTAAGAACTATAAATAATTCTTACGGTCTTAAGACACTGGTTTTGAGAGAAATAGTTATAAAAAGATTTAAGTTTTGACAATAGCAAGATGATAATAAAATAAGATTTTGGGCCCAAGTTAAGCAAATGTTTCGTTTAAGTGTTGATAGTTGTATAAATCTCAGATTCCCTGCTTTATCCAACTTATCATTAAAGCTATAAATTTTATAGATAGAAGGAGGTACTTATGAATCAAATTAAGTTAGTCACATTGCTTTATACCGATGCAACCGCTCTTTTTAATTATATCCAGCCAAGTCTACTGTCTCTCCAACATTTGCATAATTTTTAAGAATTTGTTAATGTTAATTGTAAAATAGAGTAACAATGGATTGCACTTCACATGGGGAAATCAAAGAATTTCTTTCCTAAATCCTTGAATTAACAATCAACGAATAAATTCCCGGATCATATTTTCTTGAACAGATTGAATTATATTTTTTTTATTTCCCATATGTGATCTTCATTTTTTTTTTATATATCAACACTTGTCCCCTTTTAATATCTTATGGAAAATATGTTATGGGTAAGAGGAAAGAGGGAGTAGTATTTGTGGTTATTTGACTTAAATTTGTCTATATTGTAAGTAAGAGGAAAGCCCTCAGAGGGAAGTTTATTCCATATAAGGCTTGTTCAAATGTATGAGATCTACAAGATCAGAAAGCGGTGCGCAGAGAAACATGGTCTCTAGGGATGAGTTCACTTATATCAGCAGAACACTTCTCCCTTCTTTGCACACGATCCAGCAGCTTCAAAATAGACGGCGAAACACCTGCCCTTATATGGGAATTGTAATCCATTTCTGGTCGGATATAGGTGGCATAGATAGTAAGGATTATAGATGGGGAAAAGTAATTCTGATACCGAATTAGGAAACCTAGAAACTTGAAAGCTTCTTTCAACAATTGAAACGGACATCACACTGAATTTTCATGCCCAGAACATCAAGTGCGCCTGATTCCTCAATGTCTACAATACCCGTGGATACAGACATAAGGCTTGACCTTGGATTGAAGAATATGAACAGCAAATATTGCTGTCGTCTGCAAAAGAGTAGATAGGATTGGAAGTTTGATATAGAAGGTCATTAGTAAAAATAAGAAAATGTTAAGAAGAAAGAACAGTTCCAAAACGTCTGAACTTTTCAATTCGATCCCAAAAATAATCAGCTACTTCTTAAAGTCATAAAAGACTTAATTTTGTATTGTAAGTGCGTAAAAACTTAAATTCTCTTTTAAGTCGGTAGAAGACTCAACACTTTAATTAAGTCCCAAAGAGAATTTACAGTCCCTGAAGTAGCATTTGCAACCGAATACGACAACACACCTTGAGGCTAATATGTGTTCAACGACAGGGTAAGGTCATGGAGAAAAATTGGCTGGCGAATGAGCACGGAAGAGATCCGAATCGGTAGAGGGAGCAATTGACACTAAGCCGTTTGAGCTGTCGAACATTATCGGATGGCCAGTTGACCTTAAATGGATGAGGAGATGGACACAACTAACTTTTTGCAAAATATTCCAGATCCTACGGCCCTTGTAAAATCCAAAGAGAACTAAAACACTCCTTGGATTTGGTAAAGGATTGAACTTCTGTAGAAGCTGTAGGGATTCAGTGCAGAATCGACTGTATGACTGCCCAGGACTGTGGCAATGGTATCTTAACAATAACACCCGACGTATAGATGACGGTAGTAGTTAAAGAAAAATTCAAGGCGCCAGGTTGTATAGACTTTTTTTAGCCACTGGTTGGTCACCGTTATTTAATTCAATATTTTCATTTGAAAAGTCTCTGTCCAACTAAAATTAAAGCCGAGTTGGATTATACTCGAGGGGAGTCTTCCTTTACGTCTATAAAATATTGGATGGCGAGGCCTTAAAAGCTGCCAATATTGCCACCGTAGTGGTTGACCAATTGAGGTGGCCATGAAATGAATGACCGTCGGCTGAAGGTTCGTGAGCTAACTGAAATGATAAGCATTTCAAAAAGTGCTATACATCACATATTGATCCAAAATTTGGACATGGCTGCCAAGTTTTCACAATAAAACAAAAACAATAGTGTTTGGCGATGTTTCACCACAATAAAGCCAAGTTTTTGCGTCAAATCGTAACCATTAGGGTGGGTCAATTAATTTTACTCCATGGGTTCATCGCGATTCTGGTACTATGGGCCTGAAACTTATGTGGGGTACCCATATACGACCTATATCGATTTCATTCAAGTCAAAAAATTCGTTTTTTATATTTGTTCATTCAAAGAGTAAATAAAAACAAAACGAATTTTTTTACTTAAATTGAATGAAATCGATATAGGTCGTATATGGGTACCCCACATTATTTTCAGCGCTGAATATTTTGGGCTACTTTAAGTATGGGAAAGTCAAAGATTCATCGAGTTGTGCAACAATTTCTTAAATTTTCCCCAAAAAGGTGAAAAATCCACAAAAATGCACGAAAACGCCCCCTGGCGGCTGTCAAAAATAAAAATAAATGTGAAAAATGGATTGCCCGACCCAAAAAAAAAACTCCCGGTATACTCATTTTCAATAGTTTTTTTTACATTTCAATGAAAATATCTTCATCGATATTTTGGCAGGCTCTAAAATGATTTTAGAAGTATGGTTCCTTGGGCAAATATACTTGTTATGGACCATAGTATCAGAATCGCGATGAACACATGGAAATATATTCGGCCCCCTACAATTTGACCCACCCTAGGAACCATGGATGAGATATGGGTCCACCAATTCACCTGAGATAAAGTAACACTCAAATCAGTAGGCTGAAATGTTAGAATCGTGTCCAAAGAAGGCGAAGAGAGTTCCATCTCCAGGCAAGGTTATGGCGTCTGCTTTTTGGGATGCGCGTGGGATAATTTTTATTGGTTGTCTTCAAAACGGAAAAAAATCAACGGCGGATATTATGCAGTGTTTAACTGATGAAATTAAGGAAAAAAGGTCGCATTTAGCTACAAGGAAAGGGTTGTTTCATCAAGACAATGCACCAGTCCACACATTCACTATTGCGATGGCCAAAATCCATGAATTAAAGTTCGAATTGCTTCAGCACGCACCTTATTCGCCAGACTTGGCTTTCCCAGATTATTTTCTGTTTCCAAACTTAAAAAATGGATCGGTGGTAAAAGATTTGCTTACAATGAAGAGGTAGAGTTTTCGGCTGTTGACTATTTTAAGGAGCTGGACAGTTCTTACTATATCTGGGTATCGAAGATATTGAATATCGCTGGGAAAGGTGTATCGAACTAAAACGTGATTATGTTGAGAAATCAAGAAAAATGCTTCCAAATTTGTTGTGTTTTCTTCCTCATGTCGGATGGTTCTGGGACCACCTTCGTATATAGGGCAAAGATTCTTTAACAAACTGGGCTATCTTAAGGACCTCTGAAGGCAAACTCGAACATGACGGAAAATCTCCTCTTCTACACTTCTTAAAATCCTATTTTTCTTCTAAATGTCATCACAGTGGGCCATATGGCTCCCGAGTTCATTCGCTATTAAGGGGGCAACTCTCCCAGGAAAAAATAACTTAAAGTCATGAATTCTTTTATTTTTGACGAATTCATTAAAGTTTATTTAAGTCCTTGAGACATTCAACTTCTCGACTTAACTCTAAACTTAAGACATCAAAAGATGCTACTTCTGATACCTTTTAAAGCACAGTGCAACAGCCATTCTAGGGGGGTAAAAATTCCAAGTCAGGGTGAAAATACTAGGCCAGTATAGTAAAACCTTTAAAGGGCTTGGCGTTCTCAGGTCAAACTTTTTATGACCTTTTACTTGTTTACTTATTTTTTCAGGTATTAACATTCAAAACGAAAACTGCGCAATTACTGCATAATTTTTGTTTGAGAACGCCAAATCCTTTGGAGGTTTTACTATACTGGTCTACTACTTTCACCCTGACAAAGAATTTCTCACCCCCCCAGACAACGACCCCGAAAATATTTCACAGTATAGTTAGTGAATTCATTCAAATTTGTAGTTGAGTCCCTGGAAATCTGAACTTCACTAGAAAGTCTTAACTATTTACTTAAAACCATAAAAGAGTTTAATTTTCATTTAACTCCCTAACAGAATAAAGTTGTCTATTAAACTAGCAGATTCCAGCGCTCGAAATTCGAGTGCAATTTCTAAGCAGCTTTATTTTTCAACTTAGCCAATTCACAAACCAAAACTTTTATGGTTTATTATTACTGTGAATGAAGATAACAAACTGATTAACAAACACATTAAAAAATTTAATAAAACACACACATAACTAGCATACGTATAATTTTGTGTATTTGTTAGTAGCAACTTTAAATGCAATTTAATCAAAATAAAAGAAAAAATTTTAAAATCTGTAAATCTGCAAAACTGCTAAAAAGAAATACCTTTCAAATAATATACATTTGGTCAAAAACGGAATAAAACGGTAGAACAAAACGTCGGTCACAAGAATCGCCTAGCCTATTAATATTCAGCCCAATTCTAAATATTCCCAGGGAAATGAGTTCCCGGGGAATTAATTTTTCCCCAGAATAAATTCTCCTATTCTAAACAGGCGGGGAGAAGAATAATATGGGAGAGAGAATTTCGATTATTCGAAGACAGCTGTTTTGCTTCAGTTGTTTTGTTCTGTTTACAAATTTAAAAATTTTTTTGGAAATTAAAAGTAAAACTTCTTTTAAATCTTTAATAGATTAAAAATAAATACAAAAAATGTTCAGTGTAGCGTTTCTGATGGTATCTGAAGCAGAAGAGCAGCTGCAGGACAAGACGGAGCAAAGCATGCAACACCAGGGTTGGCTTGCATTGTGTTTTAAAAGAACATGAAATTGTTTTTTGTTTGTTGCTTTTGACCTGAAAGCAACAGTAATGCCATAATAATATTATTATACAAAATTTTAAATGATATATATTACTTTTTTTCATAAAACTATTAAATACATACATTTTTCGCAGCACTCCCTCTCAATTTTTTGGCGGAATTATCCCCAAATTATTCTCCCTTTTATTGACATCCAGAATAGCTACTTTTTTTCCGGGGAAGAGATTCCCATTTTCTAAGTTCTTTTAGAATAAGGGTAAAGGGAAAAGAGAAAAAATTCCCGGGGAGATTTTATTAAGAATAGGGAAACAGGGAATAGGGAAAAAATTCCCAGGGAATTGTTATTGAGAATTGGGCTGATTATAGATTTCTAAAAGATTCAAATTTTCGCTTTTAATCAGGCAGTCCTTAAATTTAAGATAGTAAAATGAGTTCCTAAAATATAAATCCCTGACTTACGTGACTAAGGAATTCAGTCACTGAATTCCAATCTAAAAAAACTCTAAGACAGGGGAATCCAGTCTTAAGAATTTAGAGGCTAAAATAATTTCAAACACGGTCTTCGACAAAATATATATATAGGATTTAAGTATGGTCGAAACATGGTGCGATTGTGAAGTCAACCAAATTTTAACAAATCTATATATTTTTTGAATGTCTTTAGATCGATTTTTTGACATATCGGCAAGCAGTTTTATATGGAGACTATGATCAAAAATGGCCCTATACTCTTTTTGTCTTTTGTTCTAATGATTTATAAATCTAATAAAGATTTACATCACAAATTTGGCCATGATATATATGATAATTTGGGTTTTTGGGTAATTTAACTGATCGTGCTTGGAGTGATGGAAATTTACGTAGCAAATTTCATTTAACTACATTTACAATTGTGATCAGCAGTGTGCTCCCCAAGGTTTACGTGGATGTACATCTGTAAATTACCTCAAAAAGTGGTTCTGATTTGATTGGTTTAATAAAATCTAATAAAGTGGCTATAAAGTGATTTAAGATTTAATCTAAAGTCATCTGATTTTTTTTTTATGTGTAGACATCTTTACCGCGTAGTTACCCCCTACTATTCACAATACTATTTCACAATACAATTACAAAATCAGCGTAACACAAATCGGTGAGAGCTGTAACACAAATTGGTGTGTGACTTATGATTGTATTGGTGAAAAAAATATGATATAAAATTGTTTTTTTATGCCACTTTTTTAAAACCGTCATCTATTTATCACTTATATACGTTTATATTGGGATATTTTTAACATTTTACAGCGAAGGGTTGTTGAATTAGCTGAAACAGTTTTTGCTGTAAGTGATACCTAGATGACGCTTCCTGTTTGATTTTAAATAATGACATAAAAAAATCTTTAATTACTAAATGTTTACACATCTCCCCTGTGATCGGACTCACATGATTTTTTTTTATTTAATTTTGTTGCTAACGTTTTTATTCTGTTTAACGACAAAACATGTTTACAAGAGTAATAGCAACTATTTATTTATTTTTCTGCTGTTTATTCTACGAAATTATTTATCATTTTCTTGTTTGTTAAACCACTGTAAGAGTATTGTGTGTAGTTAACTTTGGATGATGAGATGTCTTTTGACGGAATAAAACGCTAAAGTCAAAGTCAAGGCAGCGACGCTGCAGCAGCGACGTTTAATGCTCATACACAGCACACAGCAGAGCTCATGGCTTGGTCGTAGATGTTTTTTTTTTTTGTGTTTTGTGTGTGTTTTGGCTAATCCTCTGACTTGGCCACAGATACATTTCATCCGTCAACGGCAACAAACAAACAAACCAAATAAACCAGCAAACTTTGTAGTGAAGACGCGACAAGACCAGACGAGACCAGAGAACGAAGAATGGTCTTAATGTTACGAGCTTGTTACTTTTGGATCTTCAGTTGCTGTTAAACTTTTGCCTTTGTCGGTAAGGCCACAATTAAAAGCGGGTCGCATTCAAATATTAATAAAATATAATTTTGCGATCATTACTTTTTTTTTTTTTTTAATAAAAAGAAAACATTTTTCAAATTAAACTTTAAAAATTCCAAAAAAAAATTTTAAATAAATTCTGTAGAAAAAAAAACTTAACGTGTGTCTGTGTGCCTGTTTTCTTAAATAAAGTATTTTTAACGGTATAATATTATGACTTGTTAAAAGTTTATTAGAAACCATTAATAAAGTGTTAACAAAAACAAAAAAGGTAAAAATAAAGAAGAAAGTGTATAATGCGAACCTGTTCAGAAAAAAAAACGTACAAAATAAATTAAGCAAAAATAAAACAGACTCAAAAACTGTTTCAGAGAAAATACATAAATAATTTTAATTAAATTTGGTAAATTACCAAAATAAAAAGAAACGAATTCTTAGAATTAAAAAAAAACAAAATAGCGGAATTGTAAAAAATCAAATCGTGTAAATTCAGAAGAAAAAAAAATCTTCAAAATCATAAAAACTGAAAAAGGAAATTAAAACAAAACAGATTTACAATTTAAAAACTTGTATTTAACGGCTGCATACAGATACCATCCATCAAATCGTTAACGAGGAGACAACCCGAAAAATTTTCAACCAACATCCAGCCGACCAACATCAATGTCATTATTAATTTAAAAGACATCCAAAAGAATCAGAAAAACTACAAGAATAAGAACCGGAGTGTTTAACTTTATCTTAAACAGAATGTGAGTGTGAGATGGGTAGAATCAGATGCAGATGTTTGTATTGGTCTTTTTTTTTATAGTTTGTAAATTGTTATCATCATAAAAGTGTAAATGTTTAAGTAGTATCGTTATATTGTGAACTCTACATAAACTCCAGCTGCAGAGCTTCAAATAATGAATTCTTTTTAATAAGGACAATCATTAAATTCTTTAAAAAATAAAATAATACTGACAGATCACCATCACACTTTCACCTAAACAAAGTGCAGACAACATTTTCAACATTTAAAGTATAAATTATATAAAAATTCGACTGGCATGAACTAGAAAATAGACTCGAAAATGTTCGCTGGAATTAATTAGAATTGAATAAAAAAATAAGTAAGAAAGTTATAGTCAGCCTAGACCGACAATACAATACCCTATAGCATACGTTTCGAGAGTGGGTCTTGGATTTAAAATAAACATAAACCTAGATTTAGTGTCATATCTATAATATTAATAGGCTAGGCGATTTCTTGCGACCGATGTTTTGTTCTACCGTTTTATTCCGATTTTGACTAAACGTATATTATTTGAAAGGTATTTCTTTTGGCTGTTCACCAGTTTTACAGATTTTTAAATTTTTTCCTTCATTTTAAGTAAATTACATTTCAAATTGCTACTAACACATACATAAAATTATACAAATGCTATATGTATGTTTATTAAATTTGTTAATGTGTTTGTAATAAAAATGAGTTTGTTTTTTTGTTTTGATTTGCGAATTGGATATAATTGATTAGCATACCTTTACGGTCTTTATTTAATGAAAAAATAAAATTTCCTAGAATTTGCGCTCGAATTTCGAGGGCTGGAAACTGCTAGTATAATATTAATAGGCTAGGCGATTTCTTGCTACCGATGTTTTGTTCTACCGTTTTATCCCGATTTTGACCAAACATATATTATTTGAAAGGTATTTCTTTTTAGCTGTTTAGCAGATTTAAAGGTTTTTCATTTTTTTTTTTCGTTATTTTGAGTAAATTGCATTTAAACTTGCTACTAACACATACATAAAATTATAAATATGCTATGTGTATGTTAATTATATTTGTTAATGTGTTTGTTAATGAGTTTGTTTTCTTCATTCACAATAATAATAAACCAAAATAGTGTTAGTTTGTGAATTGGCTAAGTTGAAAAATAAAGTTGCTTAGAAATTGCACTCGAATTTCAAGCGCTGGAATCTGCTAGTATTTTCTTAATGGCGGAACTAAAATGTTAGATCTAATAGTCATTCATTTATTTTCTGATACTTTTAGCTTTTGGAAAGTTGTTAGTGTAAAATATTTCAGCATATTGAAACATATTCGGTAGACATATTGTATATTATTGAATAGTTAACAAATTGTTAAAACACTTAAGTGGAAAACAAACAACAAGAATGTCATTAAAACTTTTAACATTTTTCGCAATATAAGCATTCGTTCCCATACACAGAAAACAGATTTGTTGTGGCTACCAAAATTTAATGCCAACCAAATTGTGTTGAAGTTAATTACTGAATTTTGAGTTGATTGCAATTACAATTCCATTGCCTTAACAGTAAATCTTCTATCACAATAGAAAATGGTTAGTTGCCAGAAAATAAAATTTCTATAGATACAAGCGAAAAATCAGTTGTTAAACTTTAGAACAATTTGGATGGTGAATGTTATTTTTTTAAAGCTGTTGTGATGGCGGAGAATTTTATTGATACAAATAAATTAAAATACCTTTAATGCCTTTAAAAAATGTTTATAAAATATAAAGCAATAGAAGTTATTTCTTGTATAAATTTTTAAAATTATTTTTTTTTCTTTTCCTATAATTAAACAATTTCGATTAGTGTTGTAAGTAGGGTGCTTGTCCAAAAATATAAAAAGCTTCACTAATAACCCTTCTCAAATTCTAGTCTTTCAAAATTTAAAAAAAAATCTATACTTTTATTAACAAAGATTTGAGCAATATGTATGTAATTATTTTAATTTTCAAGGCCCAGTTCAAAACGTCGACTTTAAAAATTTTGCTCCACTTTATGGTTTGCGATAATTCAAAAAATTGTTTAATGCATTTTTTATAAGACAGCTCGCTATTACCACTTATTTTGAAATTTTTTTTAGCATATTTTAATATGGCCGTTATTTGTAGAAAAAAAATTTGTGGAAAATTCAAATTTTGATTTTTTTAAGTCAAAAATTTTCTAAACCTTAAGCGATAACAAAGCATGTTGTTGTTAACATAATTAAATAAACTAGCAGATCCCAGCTCTCGAAATTCGAGTGCAAATTCTAGGAATTTTTTTTTTTTTTTCATTTAATAAAGCCCCTAACAAATTTTTGCCAATTCACAATTCAACACTTTTTAAATATCGATTATTGTCGTTATTAGTTTATGTCCAAAAATTTATTTTCAATTCAACACAATTATTATTGTGAATGAAGAAAACAAACTCACAAACACGTTCACCCCTATCGTCAATATTTTTTCCCTCGAAATGTTTTCCCTTTATATTTCAAACGTGAATAATTTCCCTAAACAAATTTGATGTGCAAAAAAATTCCCCTTATCGTGAATGATTTTTTCGCGCCATTTTTTTACATTTTTCCCTTGTTTTGTTCACTTAATTTTTACGGGCGAACTGGATAAATACATCATGTAAATACTTATTTTTTTCTATCAATTAAATATTAAAGTTAATAAATAATTCTTTGCAGGGCTAGATCAGTAAATAAAGCTCAAAGTGACATAATTCTTAATAGAATGGTTCTTTCTGTCCATGGCTACAAAAAGAAAAATGAACCAGTTAACCTTTGATATTTCCAATGAATTGTGTACTGAGCAATCCATCTGCCCGACACAGTTGACACCATCGTCATTAGATCCCATCGTATATGAAGAACCCACTTGCTCTAGTAAGAAAATGACAGACTCATTGATAAGAAAGAGAATGGATCTAGGAGACAATCTTACTGCAGCTGAACTTATAGCTGAAGAATTAAAGTCACAACAATTTTGTGTTCCAAAATTACAGAAATACAAAAACATAACATAACGTGGAAATGGAAGTAATGATGACAAGGGTTTATTCATTCATTCAGTGAACATTGATAGCATACATTATTTGGAACAGCTGTTCTTTCAAGAGAACAAAAATTTCATGGGAAATTCCCGGTACCAATTTTCACGTGAGGGGAATGAAAAATTTAAGTGAACAAACATTTCACGTTTTATAGGGGTGATTAACATATTGAATAAATACACACTTAACATTATATAATTTTATGTATGTGTTAGTATCAACATTAAATGCATTTTACTCAAAAAAAAAAAAAAAATAGTAAAAAATTTAAAAATTTGTAAATCTGGTGGACACATAAAAGGAAATACCTTTAAAATGATATACGTTTGGTCAAAATCGGGAGAAAACTGTGGAACAAATCACCGGACACAAGTAATCGCCGTACCTATTAATATTATAGATTGAAATTTGTAAAAAAAAAAAAAAAAAAAATCACCCTGCGTTACAACAGGATGACTCCGAATTTAATATTTCGAAATCATTGCAATGCAATCCTAGCAATAGTTCAGAAGTTTTACCTTTATTAACATTAATAATGTTATTATTATTATTATTATTATTAAATTCATTTTAATCGAAAAAAAATGTAAAAATTAAAAATATGTAAATCTGTAAATCTGGTGGACAGCTAAAAGGAAATACCTTTAAAATGATATACGTTTGGTCAAAATCGGGAGAAAACTGTGGAACAAATCATCGCCTTACCTATTAATATTATAGATTGAAAATTGTAAAAAAATCACCCTGCGTTACAACAGGATGACTCCGGATTTAATATTTCGAAATCATTGCAATGCAATCCTAGCAATAGTTCAGAAGTTTTATCTTTATTAACATTAATAATGTTATTATTATTATTATTATTATTAAATTCATTTTAAAACGAAAAAAAAAATGTAAAAATTAAAAATCTACAAATCTGTAAATTTGGTGGACAGCTAAAAGGAAATACCTTTCAAATAAGATACGTTTGGTCAATATCGGGAGAAAACTGTGGAACAAATCATCGGTCACAAGTAATCGCCTTACCTATTAATATTATAGATTGAAAATTGTTAAAAAAAAAAATTACCCTGTGTTACAACATGATGACTCCGGATTCAATATTTTAAAATCATAGCAACGCCATTGTTTGGTTAGGGTATAATGACTTCGTGCTGATATTTGGAACTACCAAAAATATTTGGCCTAGACACATATTTTATTATACCGATCGACTCAGAATCACTTTCTGGGCCGATTTAATGATATCCGTCCGTCCGTCCGTGGCAAATATGAAATTTTTAAGAAATTTGGTACATAAGCCTCTAAGTCGACTTAAACTGCCATAATATCCAAATTACTATAGAGATCTTGGTCAAATTGGATTTGTGTCTGTTTATTACATCCATTAGTCAGTAGTACAAAAATAAACCCTACAGGACAATTCTTAGTTTTAGCCCCCATATGAAACTAAATCCCGATCTTTACTTAAATCTATCAAAAAACAAAAATATTATACAGATTTTTCTCAAATTTGGTTTGCATATGTTTTAGCAAAAAAAAAAATCATGTGAGTCCGATCACAGGGGAGATGTGTAAACATCTAATTAAAGATTTTTTTATGTCATTCTTTAAAATCAAACAGAAAGCGTCATCTATGTATCACTTATAGCAAAAACTTTTTTAGCAAATTCAACAGCCCTTTGCTGTATAACGTTAAAAATATCCCAATATAAACGTATATAAGCGACACATAGATGACGCTTTTAAAAAAGTGGCATAAAAAAACAATTTTGTATCATAATTTTTCAACAATACAATCATAGTTCACACACCGATTTGTGTTACAGCTCTCACCGATTTGTGTTACGCTGTTTTTGTGATTGTATTGTGATATAGAAATTTACCCCCTGCGCGTATAGATGTTTACACATCAAAAAAAAAGTGCTTTACCAAATAAGAACAAGATCGATACATTTTTCGACCTAGTCCGAATATAAATATTGCATTCGATATGAACTTTTACAAATTTGCACTTAAAAAAATTAATAAAAATTCCACTCAGATTTGGGTAAAGCTTATTTTTTATACCCAATTAGTTGGACCAACTCTCTAAAAGCATGGTATAAGATATCACAGAGTCGGTCTAAACCAGCTATAATTTTCTTACTTCTTTTGTATAATCAATTTGGAACGCGAAAAATATTGAATCTTTGAACATCTATAAAAAGCAACATCTTGAGATAGTTTCCAGTTCTTTTTTTTTAGTTTTTAAGTTGAATAATTATAATAGTAATTAAAATTTTTTTCCATTAAATTGTCAGGGTTGCCAATTTGTTAATGTACGTTTTAAAGAAGGTGTAACTACAATTTTTAATAATTGTCTGATCATAAAAATGAATCCTAAGTTTAAAAGAATATTGAATCATGAAGACGTTATTATGGTTATATTTTTAATATTTTAGTTTATTGTAACAATTTAAGGAAACAATTCAAAAATTACGCAAATAAACCAAAATATGGAAATCCGGCTACAAAGAGGACATAACTTTTTAAGCAGCTACAAGACAAAAAACTGACAGAATTCGGTAATATAGATTTTTCTGCGATTCGATTTGGAATATAAAGTTTCGAAAAAAAAATGTTTAAAGTTTACAGTTAATGCAAAGAATTTCGAGATTCTTAGAGAAAATGTAGACTGGTTAAACAAGCTGTTACTTAAATTTTTGAATATTTGTTAAATTTTTGCAACAAATATAAGAAATAATGCATAATCGAAAAAATATATTAAAAATTAAATATTTCCACATGCATAAACCGACGTATTTAGCGGGATAATCCCGATTTTTTTAAGGCTTAATCTGCCTTAAAATTTTAAATCACTTCTTGTTGTTTTAGAATACAATTAAATTTAATTTGGGAAAGACCTGACTAAAACTTTTGTAATTTTATTCTGGGAAATTATAAGCAAAGATCTCCAGATTTTAAAGAAAGTATTTCTTATAGTAAAAAGTGTGATATATCAAAAAAAAGCTAAGGAACTCCTCTTTCTAAACTGAGGATTAAAAGCATTTAAGGCCATAAAATATCCTAGATCAAATAGAAATTGCCAAATATTAAAATAGAGTATTCAGATTACAAAAGTCGTAGCCTATCCAAATAAGTCTTATAAGTCTTTTTCCTTACATTTTTGATAAAAATAAAAATGTTGGCCTATAATAATAAGAGATATATTTTCTGATGACTTAAATATGAAACAGATCGGAGATAAAATATATTAATAAAATCACTAAATTACTTATAAATTTAGATAAAACAAACTCTATTGCTATTTGGAACATTAAAAAAAGTTAGTGTTTGCCTGGACAATTACATCATACTTTTTCTATTTAATTAATCCTCTTTTTGTATTAAAAAAATTTAAATCCAAATGGTTAAAAAATTGGACCAATATTTTATTTATTATTTATTCTCTAAAACTATTTTTAAAATACCGCTTTCTCAACCTTCAATTCCCACAATTTTATCAAAACCAACTGAAATTTCATTTTATTATTATAAAAATATTTAAAAACTCTAAAAAAAAGTAATTGCAGGCAAAAAAAAAATATTAGAGAAAAATCTGAAAAAAATTATATCGAAAAAAAAATTTTATGAAAAAAAAATTTATTGAAAAAAAATTTTATGAAAAAAAATTTAATGAAAAAAATTTTAATGACAATGAAATTAGAAAATGAACAAGTTCGAGATAGATTACTTTGTATTCCATCAAAAAAAAAAAAGCTTTCATTAGTTTTAAAGTCAGTATAAAGTTATTACGAAAAAAATGCTAAAAAATTGATGTCGAGAAATATAAAAAAAAATATATAAAATAAAATTTATGCCGTTTTCTTTTCGGACAAAAAATATCGCATTTTATGTGCGCTTTTTTCGAAAAGTGTATTCTTTTATATATTCGGAATTAAGAGCAACCTTATCTTATACATCAATCGAAAGGTCTTAAATTGAAATAAAAAATCTTATACAAAATATTAAAAAATTTTTATTAAGAAAAATGGAAATTAATATTAAGGTAGGAAGAACTGAGATAAGTTAATAACAGTTGCTATTGGGCAAAGAAAAGAAAAGAATTATTGAATAGGAAAAATTTAAATTGATAAAAGGTGCCAAGAAAATCACATATTCATTGCTTGCGAAGGAAGAACTTATTTTGATGTAATTTGAAACAACTTCCAAAAATGGTAATATAAAGCTGGTATGAAAGTGTAGTGCACACTTTGAAATCTCTATAATAGCGAATAATAAATAAGAGTATTCAACAGCATCGAGAAATCAAAAATTATTACAAAAAATAAATTGAAATAAAAAATATATGCAAAAAAACTAAAAATTAATTTGGGAAAAGGATGATCTATAATATTAATAGGCTAGACGATTTCTTGTGACCGAGTTTTTGTTCTACCATTTTATCCCGATTTTGGCCAAACGTATATTCTTTGAAAGGTATTTCTTTTTATCCGCTTTGCAAATTTACAGATTTTGAAATTTTTTCTTTTATTTTGAGTAAATTGCATTTAAAGTTGCTACTAACACATATATAAAATTATACATATGCTAAGTGTGTTTTAATAAATTTGTTAATGTGTTTGTTAATGAGTTTGTTATCTTCATTCACAATAATAATAAACCATAAAAGTATTGGTTTGTGAATTGGCTAAGTTGAAAAATAAAGCTGCCTAGAAATTGCACTCGAATTTCGAGCGCTGGAATCTGCTAGTTAGGATTAATGTAGGAAGAACTGATTCTACCCTATACCACTATCTGGTGAGGGTATACTGACTGATATTGTGCTCATGTTTGTTACTTCTAAAAATATTTAACGTAGACCCACCTTTTGTTACACTGATCGACTCAGAATCATATTTAGCGATATCCTTCCGTCCATCCTTTTGTCTGTCCGTCCGTCCTTCAGTGTGTCCATCTAAATTTTGTAATCCCTATACAAATATAAAAATATTTTGATGAAATTTTGTATTTAAGCTTCTAATGACTATATGACGCACGCTATTGAAATTGGTGAAAATCGAAGCATGTTCAGACATAGCCCACATACAAATAACTCCTGTAAGACCGACTAAAATGGTCTTAAGATCCAGGTTATCATATATATATATATATATCGATAAAATTTGGTATATGTGTGTCTATTTGTGGTCAAAGTTCCCATATAAAGCTTATTCCCGATATTTACTTAAATCGATCAAAAAACAGAAATATTTCATAGATTTTTTTTTAAATGTGCAGAAAAGTAAGTGACTTTTTCTAAATATGGTCAAGATCGGTCCATTTTTGATCCAGCCCCCACATAATATCAGATATGAACTTCTTCATGCTTACATGCCACGGAATAATAACAATAACACTAAAATTTGGTTTTTGCTTATTTTCTATATCCAGTTATTCCCTCAGCAAAGTCGGACCCAAGACCCTCTCTCGAAACGCATGGTATATCGTATTGTACGGTCGGCCTAGAACCGACAAAAATTGTTTTACTTGTTATAATTACTACAAATACTTGACATAGACCCATTTTTAAACTCTCTCTTTTAACTCATACTCTCTGCCTGTCTGTCTGCCTGTCTGCCATGGGTTAACCCCACCCCCCTCATCCAATTGTTCTGAAAATTGGCCCATAGTCTTGTTGTGACTATAGATTAATTTTGGGCTAGTCACGCATAGTCACGCATAGTCACGCATAGTCACGCACAGTCACGGAGTGATTTAAACCCCATTTCCCCTCATCCGACCGATAGGAAACTTTGTCCATACACACATAGTCACGAATAGTCATGCACAGTCACGGGGAGATTCAAAACTCATATGAACAAGGAAAGAAAGAGTTTTAACAAAAACTTTGTTTTTATGGGTTAGATTATTATACCGATCAACTCAGAATCACTTTCTGAGTCGATTTTGTGATGTCCGACCCTCCGCCCATCTGTCTGTATGCCCATATAAACCTTGATATTTGGTATATAAGCTTTTATCGGCCATAGGACGAACGCTATTGAAAGTGGTGAAAATCGGTGACCTAGTCCCCATACAAAAGACACCTATGAAAACGACTTAAATTGCCATAAGATTCAAATTATAATATAGATCTCGATAAAATTTGGTTTGTGTGTGTTTATTACACCCATTAATCAGTTGTCTACAACCCTATAAGACAATACTTAGTCAAAGCCCCTATATGGTGATTTATTATGTTTGAACTGATCAATAAAAATTTGAAAATTAATGAATTGAACATTGATAATATTGTTATATTTACTAAAACTAATTTCGAGAATTTTTATTATATAATGAAATAATTAATTAATGAAATAATTCTTTTGCAGCTCTTGCACTAAACATAATTTAAATACAACAACTTTCTACAATTGTTGTTACAATTCGTTTACCTCTCATTCTTATCAGTTCATTGCAACTACGCAAACCAATCAAGCAAGCATTTACCATAAAAGCGACAATAAATAAAAAATAAAATAAAAAAAATCTTAATGTACTCACTCGTATATTTAGATTCAAATCTAACAAGAGAAACTAAAGAAGTTTTGCGTATGAACGTAACAAATACCAAGGCAGAGTTGAACTAAAACCATAGTAGTGGTACGAGTATATTGTGCCACATTAAAAGAAAACTTAAATAAAAAAAAAAAATTTTAAAGAAAAAAATTGAAGTTAATTCGTTATGCAGCATCAGCAGCAATAACCTCCTGTTACTAAAGGCTTTTGACATCAAATTAAGTCACTATACATATTATACTCAACTTAAGCAATTTGGTTTTTTTTTTTTTTTTTTTTAAATAAATTTTATATAAAAGTGCTTAAGTTTTGATATTTCCTTCTACCTTTAAGACAAACAAAAAAAAAAAAAAAGAGCAACCTCCATATTATTATATGCTTTAAGAAAAATCTGCACAACAACAGGTTCTTCTTCATCAGCCTTAGCAATAGCTTCACATCGTCCTCATCTGCAATATCAACAGTAGAAGAAACGAAACTAAATATAACAGCATTCCTATAAAATAACAGCAACAAAGGCAACATTATCATTCACCATTTACCATTCAGCCTGCTTCCTTCTTTTCTACGTAGCAAAGAAGATTTTTACAACACAAACTGTAGTTCTCGAGCATTGGTATTATTATTATTATTAACGTATATACTTATAGGCCGGGTTTACAATATTCTTTGGTTGTTATTTAGCATTATTAGTGTTGCAGAACAACAACCAACAACTTTGGTATATTCGTACTTGTTTATTTTATGGTAGGCTTTTTTTATGTGATCTTCATTGCGGTGCCTGAACAACGCCTGCTCCACCTTAGTTCTTGTAATTTTATTTTAGCCTTGTAATTTTATTATAAGGATACAAACAATCAGAAATTTTCAACAGTTTATCTTTTGTATTTAAGAAAATAAGTTTTTTTTTATTTTAAAATGAAATACATAGAAATTGATATAAGCAGGAATAAGGAAATATAAAAAAAAACATTAAAAGCATTTATTAGTGATATCATATCATTTAAATAATATTTAAATATTCTTCTATGAGTTTCTCTTTAAATAGGTTTTTAATTATTATTTTATTCTATAATATTGTTTTGACTAATGTCGTCTCAAAATTAGTTTGAAAATAATTTAAATATTACGCTTGCCTGCTCTGGAAAATTACATGTTTGACGGGAAGTGGCTGATAGAAGTGAGATTTCTTCTTAAAGTATTCTTTTAAGAAAGAAAAAAAAACAACATAACCTACTTTTGAGAATACATAATTATGATAGAAGCATTTTACCGTGAATTAGATTATAATTGTGGAAAAAAACAAAAACATTTCGTTTGCAAGTCTTAAAACTTTTTTAAATTATACTAGCATTATATTTAGTTGGAATTAATGGAAAACAAGACAATTTTTATAAATTCTTGAAAGCTCAAAAATTCCACCTCTAACGTTTATCACTAGGGAAAACAAAAATATTCTCTATATTCAAAATGCATTTTAATTAAAAAAAATCAATATTTTATTTAAAAAAAAACAAGTAAGAATGTTAAATTCGGATGTGCCGAGTTTTTTATAACCTTACTTAAATTTTAAACTCAATATTTTCAACAATTTTTTTAATTTTTTTCTTTTTTGACCTGTATTTATTATAACTAGCAGAGCCCAGCACTCGAAATTCGAGTACAAATTCTAGGAAATTTTACTTTTTATTAAATTTCTTAAATTAAATTTAAAATTTCTTAAATTAAATTTTAAATTAAATGCATTTTAATTAAAAAAAAAAAACAATATTTTATTTAAAAAAAAAAACAAGTAAGAATGTTAAATTCGGATGTGCCGAGTTTTTTTTATAACCTTACTTAAATTTTAAACTCAATATTATAAACAATTTTTTTAATTTTTTTCTTTTTTGACCTGTATTTATTATAACTAGCAGAGCCCAGCACTCGAAATTCGAGTGCAAATTCTAGGAAATTTTACTTTTTATTAAATTTCTTAAATTAAATTTAAAATTTCTTAAATTAAAATTTCTTAAATTAAATTTAAAATTAAACTTCTTAAATTAAATTTCTTAAATTTCTTCTTAACTTTCTAGGAAATTTTACTTTTCATTAAATTATTTTCTTTTAATGTTTATTTTAAATCTATGTATATATAAAAAATGTATGAATATTTAAATAAAATTCATTAAATTGTGATTTTTTAAATAAAATGCATTAAATTTCTTTAGAAATATATGTTGAACACACAGAAGACGTATAAATAGATTTGTTACTAAATAATTCTATAAGAGCCTAAAGGTATGCTAATTAATTTTAGCCAATTCATAAGCACACACACAGCATTGTACAGTTTTTATTTGAAGCTTAAATATGTGTTTTATGTGTGTGTTAGTAGCAACTTTAAATGCTTATTACTCAAAAAAAAAAAAACAAAAAAATGTACCAGATGGTGCACATCTGTAAAGAAATACCTTTCAAATGGTATATTTTTTGTCAAAATCGGTTGGTAACTGAGAGTTTAGGAGATGGCACAAGAAATCGTCTTGCCTATTAATATTATAGATTTCTTATTTATTGTTATATTATATACGCGGGGGTAAATTTCTATTTCACAATACAATCACATAAACAGCGTAACACAAATCGGTGAGAGCTGTAACACAAATCGGTGTGTGACTTATGAAAAAATTATGATATAAAATTATTTTTTATGCCACTTTTTTAAAAGCGTCATCTATGTATCACTTATATACGTTTATATTGGGATATTTTTAACGTTTTACAGCAAAGGGTTGTTGAATTGGCTGAAACAGTTTTTGATATAATTGATACATAGATGACGCTTTCTGTTTTTAAAACATGACATTAAACATCTTTAATTGCTAGATATTCACACATCTCCCTTGTGATCGGACTCACATGATTTTTTATATATAAGAACAATGATGGTTTTTTTTATGGAAAGAATTAACTTGTTCTTAAAAATTGCAGTATTATTAACATCCCATCATAAGAGACCAAATAGAAATACTTTTTTAACCCAGCCGGTGTTAGAATACCTAAAGTCAATGTAAGCGATCATACTTTGCAATTTTTTGAGAGCTTTAAAATTATGTCATATTTAAGAGAAAAAGGTTTCAATTAGTATTGACTAATAATCTTGACAATTTTTGTTTTTCCTTAAATCAGTAAAATGTTACAATACTTATATTTTAATTAGCTTGAAATATATCTATAATATTAATAGCATAGGCGATTTCTTGTGAACGATGTTTTGTTCTACCATTTTATCCCGATTTTGGCCAAACGTACATTATTTGAAAGGTATTTCTTTTTAGCTGTTCACCAGATTTACAGATTTTGAGATTTTTTCTTTTATTTTGAGTAAATTGCATTTAAAGTTGCTACTAACACATACATAAAATTATACATATGCTATGTGTGTTGTATTAAATTTGTTAATGTGTTTGTTAATGAGTTTGTTATCTCCATTCACAATAATAATAAACCATAAAAGTGTTGGTTTGTGAATTGGCTAAGTTGAAAAAAAGCTCCCTAGAAATTGCACTCGAATTTCGAGAGCTGGAATCTGCTAGTTATAATTAAATCTTTAAAGTTTATAATATGAGAGTTTTTCTATCAAACAAATATCCTGAGTTCATCAAAACTTACATACTTGTAAAAAAAAAAAAATTATAAATTGGGTAAATTAGAAATGTTTTCAAATGAAAAAATTTTTACTCGGACATTTTTCTATAAGATCAAATTTAGAATTCTCAAAACTGTTGAAAATCTGATTAATTTTTATCTTTATTAAAATCTATAAATAGTTATTTAGTTTTTTTTATAAATAACTAAGTACTTTTTTAAGAAAATGTACTTTTTTATTTATTATTGTTTTTCTTTCACATTGTCGATTGTTTTTTATACCCTCCACATCTCAGTGGCAGAGGGTATATATAGGTTTGTCATTCCGTTTGTAACGCATCGAAAAACTAATTTCCGACCCAATAAAGTATATATATTCTTGATCCTTATCACAGCTCGAGTCGATATAGCGATGTCCGTCTGTCCGTCTGTCCGTCTGTCCGTCTGTCCGTGTGTCTGTTGAAATCACGCTCATTCAAAAAAAAAAGCATTTACTTAGGTCAGGTTACGAAAAAATTATTTGCCATAATTCCCACCAGGTTGGTATTGAAATCGGAGTAAATCGGGAGCCTCTGCGCTGAGAAATGAACAAAAGTTTATAGATACCTCTAAAAAAAACATGAAACCTAGTGTTTTCTTGTAATAGTTTAGTGGTTGAACATACAACAACATAAAAAAAGCCACAAAAAAAATGTGATTCATACATATTAACAATAACAAGAACACAACTACCATGAGCTATGTTAATAGTATTGCCACAAACCGAGGTGGAGGGTATCAAAGATTCGGCACAGCCGAATTTAACACTCTTACTTTTTTTTACTTATTTCGGGATAACTTTAAAAAATGTGTGCTAATACCAGCCTAAACTAATATGACACGTAGAGTAGAAGGATACATACAGACTTATTAAGCAATGACCACAACAACAGCAATTACAGCTATAACACACAAATTACAAAATTTAGAATAACAAGAAAAAACTAGGAAAGGCGTAGTTTTTATTATTTTTTCCCCCTTTTCATGGAAATTTCAGGACCTACTCAACCGACTTTGATTACTTTAGATAGCAACTAGCTCAGGATGTCAATGAATCATTTCCACTACAAATCATTTCAACAGCTGAGCTATTGAGAGTGTAATCGTGATTTCCACAGACAGACAGACGGACATCGATATGTCAACTCCGCTTGTTATAAGGATCAAATTTTTTTTATAATTAGTACAAACGGAAAGGCAAACTTATATACACCACACTGGTGGGGAGGGTATAAAAAAACGACCAAAATATTAAATAATAAAAGGTATAGACATGAATATAAATGGTACACAATATTAAAAAAAATCATTGCATTTCGTTTTGTATTTCGAAAATATATATTAATATGTAAAGGTAAATTTTTAGTTCCCTTTTTAAGCAATATGCGGGCACGGAGGAGTGTCAAAATAGGCATATAGTTCATATGGAAGAGAAGCTGAGAATGATAAAATTTATGTTTACACTGTCTTAGAAATATATTAAATTAAATAAAATAAATTATTTATAATAATTCGTTACACCCTGGTAATGCGAATTATTTAAATTATATATCAGACGCTCTGTGCTGAATTGTGAATTGCTAAAATTGATTAACATACCTTTAGGCTAATTTAAATATTCATAAATTTTATATATATATAAAGAAACATTCGAAGACAACAATTTAATGGAAAAATAATATTTCCTAGAATTTGCACTCGAATTTTGAGTGCCGGGCTATACTAGTAATTTTTAATGTATAACTTAACTTTGGACTTTTAAATTCTTTCGTTTAACTCATAATCTCTGTCTGTCTGTCGTGGGGCGATTTTCCCCCTTATCTAATTGATCTGAAACTTGGCCAATAGTCTTGTTGTGACCACAGATTAATTTTGGGGTAGCCACGCACAGTCACGCATAGTCACGCACAATCACGAAGTGATCTAAATGTCATTTCGCCTCATCCGATCGATCAGAAACTTGGTTGATAGATTTGCTGTGAGAGAAAGATTAACTTAGACATAATCATGTAGAGTCACGCATAGTCACGCACAGTCACGGATAGATTAAAACCCCATTTACCTTATCCGATCGATCTGAAACTTTGTCCATAGACCTTTTGTGGCCAAAGATTAGTTTTAAGAAAGTCACGCACAGTTACGGAGTGCTTTAAACCCCATTTCCCCTCATCCGATCGATCTGAAACGTTGTCCATAGACGTGTTGCGACCAAAGATTAATTTAAAAATAGTCATGCAAAGTCACGCACAGTCACGGAGAGATTCAAAACTCATAAGGAAAGAAAGAGTTTTAATAAAAACTTTGTTTTTATGTGTTAAATTATTATTATTTATAGAACAAGTAATGGACGAAATATTTTCCTTACATAAAAGAATATAAACTACACATTTCCAACTATATTTCTAAAATTAACAATTCCAATTTACAGTTGAATTTTAAAAGTAAAGGCCAAATTTCCCACCCAGTTGTTATGAGCTTAGGAGGCAGTGCTAAATCGGGATGAACTTCTCTAAATATTTGTGCTATATGGATATTTTAAAAACACATTCTTTATTTATGACATTACAAAGCTGTATGAAAGTTTAACTGAGAATATGCGTATAATGGATGATTTTTCTGCCACTACGCAAACAGCTCCAACAACATGAAACTGGAATTAGGTTTTAAATATACACTTTTATGCGAAAATACACTTCTAAGACTAAAATATAAAAAATATTCATTAAAAGCCAAAATATGCAAAAATTTAGACTAATCAATGTTCAGTATATCTTTAGTTTGTCACCCTTTTGTAGAAAAACCAATTTTTTTTTTCTAATTCATGGCCTCGCTCTATCAATTTGGAAATTGATATAAAAAAAAAATTTATTTTACATACAAATTTTCAAACGTTTCGTTAATAGAATGTACCCATTAATTTTAGAATTTATTTTAGTCGATAATGGTTTTTTTCTTAAGAATATGAGGGAAATTTTTTTTGGGGAATTTCAAAAAGAAAAAAGAATTCCTGAACAGAACTTATTTTTTTCGGTAAATTATCTAATTTTTGAATTATATATCAAAAGAAAGCTTATGATCTACAGACTCTATAGAACAAATACATCTAAAGCCATATTGGAGAAAATTTTTACATACAAATGAGATCGACATATCAACAGCAATCAGATTGTAAATTAATATATACTAGAGGACCCGTGCTGCTCCGCAACATTATATTATATTATATTAATTTTTATAATATAATATCAAAAGTTTCCAAGAGAAGTTAACGTACAGTAATGCCAAAATATGCCAGGAGAAGTTAACGTACAGTAAAAGTAAAGTTGATTGTCCACGCATAACTTTCCTCAAATCCAACGAATTTGTCAAGAGAAGTTAACGTACAGTAATGCCAAAATATGCCAAGATAAGTTAACGTACAGTAAAAGTAAAGTTGATTTCACGCACAACTTTCCTCAAACCCAACGAATTTAAGCAGTTAATAGCTCAAAAGAAGGAGCTTGATCCACTGAGTGTTCTTAGACCTATGTCAACAGCCTACGTTAATTAGAGCTCTAGTTATAGAGGTTTGAGAGAAGAAAAATATTGAAAAAAATCTTGAATGCAAAGTTTATTCATAAATTCTTTTAATATATAAGATATCCAAAAATATTATCTGTCATTTTGGTAAAAATATGAATTAGTTTTTCTGTACTTCTTGCAAGCATCAATTAGAAACTAGGTACTCTATTCTGAAAATCATAAAAAGCTATATATCTAAAGCAAACGATTGGTAGTCCCAGCATAATCGATACAATAGATAAAAAAAAAAATTTTTTTTAAATGTTTATTTATTTATAATTATATTTAATATGTATACTATAAATAAACAAATAGTTAATATTAATTAATTAATGTGATAGAGCATATCGGGCGCCCTAATACTTAGAATAATTTCGTTAATTATTTTTAAATATAGATATGTTCAATATAATACCGTTCTAATAATATTGCTACTATGACTATAAAATTGTACAATGGCAAATTATATAAAAAAAATCATTGCTTGTAACGGGTGATTTTTTTGAGGTTAGGATTTTCATGCATTAGTATTTGACAGATCACGTGGGATTTCAGACATGGTGTCAAAGAGAAAGATGCTCAGTATGCTTTGACATTTCATCATGAATAGACTTACTAACGAGCAACGCTTGCAAATCATTGAATTTTATTAACAAAATCAGTGTTCGGTTCGAAATGTGTTTCGCGCTTTACGTCCGATTTATGGTCTACATAATCGACCAAGTGAGCAAACAATTAATGCGATTGTGACCAAGTTTCGCACTCAGTTTACTTTATTGGACATTAAACCAACCACACGAATGCGTACAGTGCGTACAGAAGAGAATATTGCGTCTGTTTCTGAGAGTGTTACTGAAGACCGTGAAATGTCGATTCGTCGCCGTTCGCAGCAATTGGGTTTGTGTTATTCGACCACATGGAAGATTTTACGCAAAGATCTTGGTGTAAAACCGTATAAAATACAGCTCGTGCAAGAACTGAAGCCGAACGATCTGCCACAACGTCTAATTTTCAGTGAATGGGCCCTAGAAAAGTTGGCAGAAAATCCGCTTTTTTATCGACAAATTTTGTTCAGCGATGAGGCTCATTTCTGGTTGAATGGCTTCGTAAATAAGCAAAATTGCCGTATTTGGAGTGAAGAGCAACCAGAAGCCGTTCAAGAACTGCCCATGCATCCCGAAAAATGCACTGTTTGGTGTGGTTTGTACGCTGGTGGAATCATTGGACCGTATTTTTTCAAAGATGCTGTTGGACGCAACGTTACGGTGAATGGCGATCGCTATCGTTCGATGCTAACAAACTTTTTGTTGCCAAAAATGGAAGAACTGAACTTGGTTGACATGTGGTTTCAACAAGATGGCGCTACATGCCACACAGCTCGCGATTCTATGGCCATTTTGAGGGAAAACTTCGGAGAACAATTCATCTCAAGAAATGGACCGGTAAGTTGGCCACCAAGATCATGCGATTTGACGCCTTTAGACTATTTTTTGTGGGGCTACGTCAAGTCTAAAGTCTACAGAAATAAGCCAGCAACTATTCCAGCTTTGGAAGACAACATTTCCGAAGAAATTCGGGCTATTCCGGCCGAAATGATCGAAAAAGTTGCCCAAAATTGGACTTTCCGAATGGACCACCTAAGACGCAGCCGCGGTCAACATTTAAATGAAATTATCTTCAAAAAGTAAATGTCATGGACCAATCTAACGTTTCAAATAAAGAACCGATGAGATTTTGCAAATTTTATGCGTTTTTTTTTTAAAAAAATTTATCAAGCTCTTAAAAAATCACCCGTTATAAGTTTATTTCAAATTTGTAGTCTAAGAGGTAAAAAAGAGAAGAAAAATGGCATTACTCGGTAAGCCACCAAAATATATTAATATTTACATTTGAAAGTAAATTTGTATCTGTAGAGAAAATATCTCTGCAAAATCTACTATTCTCTACTGTCAACTGATTATCATATCTATATAATACCACGTGAAGAAACATTTTTAGTTCCTTTTTTAAGCAATAACCGGGTACGGAGGAGTGTGAAAATTGGCATGGGTATAGTTCATATGGAGGAGAAGATGAGAATGATAAAATTTATGTTTAATCTGTCTTAAAAAAATATTAAATTAAATAAAATAAAATATTTATAATAATTCGTTACACCCTGATAATTCGAATGATTTAAATTGTATAGCACATGCTCTGTGTTGAATTGCGAATTGCTAAAATTGATTAGCATTTCTTTAGGCTCATTTAAATATTAATAAACTTTTTATATATATAGACTTAAAAAAACATTGGAAGACAAAAATTTAATGAAAAAATAATATTTCCTAGAATTTGCACCCGAATTTCGAGTGCTGGGCTATATTAGTATATTTTTAATATTTACCCTCCTATAAATATGATACATTATGGGAATACTAGAGGTATGTATGAGGTTGTTTTGAATATATCCTTTTCTGTCGAGGTGTAGGAAAGCTTCTGGGGGAACATACCCACTTATTAGGCATGAAGTTATAAAGTTTTCAATTGTGTAATATGAGGCCTCCTGTATTCTGAAAGCTTAAAAATCTGTCTTGGGATCCATACATAATCAAATGCTTTTTCAAAATCTATTAAATATGCTCCAGTATATAATGCTTTGTTCCAGTTCCAATGGGTATTAGATATTAGCCAATGAATTGCATGAGTAGTAGATTATTTATATTTAAAGCTAAATTGCGTTTCGGTAATAAGACCTTGTTCTTCATAAAATTTCGATACATTATTGTTAATACATGCCTCAAAAACCTTGCTAATATTCGGCAGCAAACTGATTGGTCTTTTATACCCTATACCACTAAGTGGTTTAGGTATAATGACATTGTGCTGCTGTTTGTAACAACCAAAAATATTTGACCTACACCCATCTTTAATTATACCGATCGAATCAGAATCACTATCTGATTCGATTTAACGATGTCCGTCCGTCCGTCCGTCTGTGTGTCCATGTAAAGCTTGTAATCAAACTGCAGGTCGCAAATATGAATATATTTTGATGAAATTTGGCATTTAATATTTTATCGGCCATGGGATGAACGCTATTGAAATTGGTGAGAATCGGTCAATGTTCAGACCTAGCCCCCATACAAATGACCCCTATGAAATCAACATATATTGCCATAAGATCCAAATTATCATACAAATCTTAGCCAAATTGGGTTTGTATGTATATATTACATCCATTAATCAGTAGTCCAAAAATTATCCCTATTGGACAACTCTTAGTCATAGGCCCCATATGGCGCTGCTTCCCGATCTTGACTTAAATCTATCAAAAACCAAAAATATTGCACTGATTCCTCTCAAATTTTGTTTGTATATATTTTTGCAAAATACAAGAGACTTTACCAAACATGATCAGGATCGGTCCATTTTTGGACCTAGTCCCTTTATAGATATAGCATCCGATATGAACTTTTTCATATCTGCAGCCAAAAAAATTAATAAAAAACCCACTCAAATTTGGTTTTTGCTTATTTTCAATGTCCAGTTAGTTGGGCCTAAGAGATAGGGTTTCTAAACGCATGGTATAGGGTATCGTATAGTCGGTCTAGACCGACTATAATTTTCTTACTTGTTTTAAAATTTATTTTAGTCGATCCAAGTTTTTATACTGTGGTTTGGGTATAATGACTGTGCTGCGGCTGTAACTACTAAAAACATTTGACCTAGACTCATCCTTTATTATACCGATCGACTCAGAATCACTTTCTGAGTCGATTTAGCAATGTCCGTCCGTCCGTCTGTCCGTCTGTCCGTCCGTCGGTCCGTTCGTCCGTCCGTCCGTCTCTGTGTCCATGTAAACCCGGTAATCAAACTACAGGTCGCGAATATGAATATATTTTGATGAAATTTGGTACATAAGCTTTCACCGGGCATAGGGTGAACGCTACTGAAATTGGTGAAATTCGATTCATGTTCAGTCCTAGTCCCCATACAAATGACCCCTATGAAATCGACATAAATTGCCATAAGATCCAAATTATAATATAGATCTCAGGAAAATTGGGTTTGCAGTGTTTATTATATCCACTAATCAGTAGTCCAAATATAATCCCTATACCACAATTCTTAGTCATAGGCCCCATATAGAGCTGCTTCCCGATCTTCACTTAAATCTATCAAAAACCAAAAATATTGCACAGATTTTTCTCAAATTTGCTTTGTATATATTTTTTCAAAACATAAGTGACTTTACCAAATATAGTCAGGTCGGTCCATTTTTCGACCTAGTCCCAATATAAATATAGCATACGATATGAACTTTTTCATATCTGCAGCCAAAAAAGTTAATAATAACAATGCTACTCAAATTTGGTTTATGCTTATTTTCTATATCCAATTAGTTGGACCGAGGAGATAGGGTCTCTAAACCTTGATATATGGTATCGTATAGTCGGCCTAGGCCGACTATAATTTTCTTACTTGTTTATTCTTAAGAAAGAAAAAAGAATTCCTGGTCAAAGCTTTTTTTTCTGGGGTAAATTATCTAATTTTTGAATTATATATCAAAAGAAAGCTTATGATCTACAGACTCTATAGAACAAATATATCTAAAGCCGTATTGGAGAAAATTTTTGCATACAACTGGGATCGGCATATCAAAAGCATTCAGTTTGAAAACTAATATATCGCACCTGTACCTCTAAAGTCAACTCAAAATTTTTAAATTTTCACGTTTTGCAAGAAAACGATAAACAGCGGTCATATCTATCCACTGTAAAATCATACATCGATTTTTCTAGTCTTTCACAAAAAAAAAATACAGTTGTAACCCTCTTTGTGTTATAAGAGTAGCTTCTTTAAAATCTACTAAAAAGACATATTTTGAGTTCCACCCAAAAAACTGGTTATTTTTGCTGATCACTGAAAAAATCGCAAAAACAACTTCTGTAGTATACTTATTATTCGCAATTCTTTAAATAATAAAAAATAAAAAAAAAAAAGTTTTTTGTATATTTTGAGTTGACTCACCTTAGAGGTTCAGGTGCGATATGTACCCAAAAATATTATCTATCATTTTCGTAAAAATATCATGGATTTGTTTTTCTCAAATCCAGTCGTCTAGTTATTCTACTCTGAAAATCATAAAAAGCTATATTTATATAATGAAATCAAACGTTTGATAGTCCCGGCATACTCGATACTAAAAAGCTGACATCTCCTGATTTCGAAACACTTTTTATAGACATAAATATTTTTTAATTTTTTTTCGTGCAAAATCTTAGAATGGTTGCTAACTACATATACAATAATGGTAAATAATTTTCAAGTTGCAAAACACTGTTCATTCAATAAATACCCTAAGCCTCTCAACAGCGGATCCATTTTTTTTTTTCTTCCATAAATATAATTTTTGCCTTGAACAACATTTTTTTATTGAAGTTCTTTTGAATACCGTTCTCTTTCCTAAGAAAGTATAACTTTCTTAGAAATTTTTACAAACTCTATGAGGTAATTTTTGCAAACAAAAAATGGACAATTTGCAGTAGAACGGGACTCTTTTTTGGTAAATACTTATTCCTGTAAATTTTTAATACAGAAATTCTGTGGTAAGTGTTGCGAAAAATAGTAATTTACGTGCCCTGTTTTACGCTTCTACAAAGACTTTGCAATTTACTATAAATACTAGATTCATGAAATTAATTAACATATTCCAATGAGTCAAACAATATTATTAATTGATTTTTAAATATAATTTTAATTAACGTTTTAATTCATGCAATTCATTAACAATAAACACATTTCTTACAAAGTTGATGGCTTAAACCGAAACAGCTGTACAACCTGTCTTGCAAAAGACAGATAACATATTTTTGTTGTGTTAAAGTAAAAACGTTCGATCTAACTCGGATTTTTATTATTTTTCAGATTTTTTTATTTTTTTTTTATTATTGTTATTATAAATTCGTTTAAAATAATTTAAAATTTTCAAATAATAACACAGTTTAACAGCCATTGTGTGTGTGGGAAGGGGGGGGGTTAAGAAATTGAAATTCCAAGTCTGGAAGAAAGCACTAGGCCAGTATAGTAAAACCTCCAAAAAGGTTTGACGTTCTCAAGCCAAACTTCTTTATATTTAGCTAAGTCTTACTTCATTTTAATTTCTTTAGTTAATTTAATTTTAATTTCTATATAATTTTTACCTGCTGTGCAGGATATTTTTACACTTTATTTTTACATTTTTATTTTATTTTTTATATATTTTATATTATATTATATTATATTATATATTGTTCTTCTAATTTTAATTATAAATTAAACTTACATACATTCTTCTTATTGAAAATTAATTTGTTATGACTAATGTTGTTTTATAAGATTTTAAATGTTGTTACATTAAGATTTTCATTAATAAAAATTAATAATAATAATAATAATAAGTCTTAAATAACAAATTTTTATTAATGTAAAAAATAGAATTAAGAACTTTTTTTCTGTAAACATTAATATTTTTTGTTTGCTTAGTTTTTCAGCTATAACACAAAAATTAGCAAATTGCCTTCATATTTTTTTTTTATTTTTTTTTTTTTTTTTTAATAACAAAACATATTTGGGGCGTATGATTATTATTTATTAGTAAATCAAACATACATCAGGGGCTAAACCACCGCATTCGATATGGAGTAAAATCAATCGAAATTTCATATTTTGGTTTATGATTTGAAGAAGACTGACAAACGCACGACCACGATTGGCTTTTCTTCTTAACCAGAGGCCATAATTCTTCAACTGTCACAAAAAAAAAATTATTCTTAACATTTTATTTTTGGGAATAAAGAAATGATTTCGATCGAAAAATTTTGATGACGAATGCGGTGATTTGGCCCCATTATTTTTATTCTATTTATTACACTTATAAATAGTTTGGCCTGAGAACGCCAAAGCCTTTGGAGATTTTACTATACTGGCCTAGTACTTTTACCCTGACTTGGGACTTCTAATCCCCCCAGACAATGAAAAATGTTCCATGGTGTAATTCTAGTTTATGTAATGATATTATTGAAAAAAAATCTAAACCATAAAAACGAAGTTTTTATTAAAACTCTTTCTTTCCTTATGCATTAGGCTGCATAAAAACAAAGTTTTTATTAAAACTCTTTCTTTCCTTATGCATTAGGCTGACAGCGGTTTGTATGAATTTTGAGGTGTGCGGGATTCAAAACTCATATGCAAAATAGGGTGACAGCCAATTTTTTTTTTTTTAGAATTTCAAGACGTGCGGATCGGATTATTGTGACACTGGATTTAAAGCTTTAGTGCGCAAAATTTGAGCCAAATCGGACAATGCTTTCTGGACGCGCATTGAGTTCAAAGTTCAAATATGCATTTATATGTAAAAATTATCAAAAAAAAAAATCATTTTTCACAAAAAATTTTATATTAATAATTGCGATTCAATTAAATTAATTAATGAACCATAATCTACAGTAAATTATCTTTCCAATAAAGCAACAAAATCTATTATCGGTTAAAAACCATCCAAGTTATATCAAGTTCCCCAGACAAAAGATGCGCCGCAGACCACTTGATTAAGAAAATCGAGCTCACATTTTCAAAGACATTGACATAATCTACAACAACAACATTTTTATATTCTCCTTTCTGATCCCAAAATGATCTTATGTAAAGTATTTTGCATCTCGGCTATTGTTACGCCGTTCTAAATTAATATCAAAATGGTACGTATTTTTCAGCACTATTTCAAAATCTCCAATTTTACTTTTTCAAAAATTTTGTTGAAAAAATTTTCCAAAATCAACGATTTGACTCCAAGGTCTTATTAACAAAATATATGTGATTAAAAATGCCAAATATTGTAGGTATCCTGTTCTTAATTTGGCGAGGGCAGCGTTTTTATTTCAGCGGATTTGAAGAAATATGTGATTTTTCATACTTTTTCAACTGTTAGGCTAAATATTTTTGGTGTTTTCATATTTCAAATATCTTTTATCAAAATATTATACTACTTGTTATAAGTTCTTAATCCTGAAAATTAAGGTTAAATTGAAACACTATAAATTGTCCGCCTTTAAGGTCAAAAGTAAAATTTAAGGAGATTTAGATTTTTATAAAACAAATTATCAAACTAATATATATTTGTGGAAGGATTTCGATAAGACTTGTTGATAATATTTAAATAACTCTAAAAAATAATATTCTGGACTTATTTTCTGAAATTAACCCGTGGGGTTCTCGAATTTTTTTTTTTTTTTTTTTAATTAAGCTTTAAGTACTTATGGGTCAATATTAGTCTATTATAAAAAAGTAAAAATCTTACCTAAATATAAGGGTACTAAAGGGTTACTCTAAATAATATTATGCTAAGCTTGTATTTTGTGCCACTTGTTTATTTTTTTTTTTTTTTCATTCAACAGGTGGTACAAAATTATAGGCAACAATATTCGAAAAATGCAAATTTACAATATCTACAAAAAGATAATGATTTATAAGATTATTTATTTTTTTTTTTTTTTCAATTAATTATTTTATTTCTGGAATAAAAAAGTTTTAAAATTTTTTATATACAATTCGCGTGTCTCACAATGTGTCCTAGTTTTAATTTTTTTTTTTTTTTCAGAATTATTATATTCATATAAAGGTATATCGAGGGCTTACAGCAAGCAATATTAATTTTTGATTTCAAACTGTTATCTGATATAACTGTCAAATATATCATACATGATTAGTACGACGATTTCTTAATAGATATTGTAGCAAATCGATCGACAAATACTTTCAGATCTTATAACTAAATGGGTGTTACACGCTCTCTTTAAAATAATTATTGATGTTGATAGCACTTTTTGAATATAAGCCCTCGATATACAAATTTGTGTATACTATATTAAATATAAAAACTAATTATTCCACATATTTTCATAAAATAACGAATAAATTTGAGGAATTTTATGAACACATTAAATTTTTTTATTTTAAAAAATTTTGACGAAGAAAATATTTATCGATTTTCATAAAGAGTCAATTTGACATCAAGGGTACCCCATGGCTTAATCTCAAATAATAAGTCCAGAATATTATTTTTTTGAATAACTAAAATATTATTAACAAGTTTTATTAAAATCCTTCTACAAATATATGTTATTTCGATATTTTGTTTTAAAAAAATGTAAATCTCCTTAAATTTGACCTTTGACCTTAAAGAGGGACAGTTTATAGAATTTCAATTTAACCTTAATTTAAATGATTGAGAACTTGTATCAAGTTATATAATATTTCGATAAAAGATATTTGACATATGAAAACACCAAAAAGATGTAGCCTAAAAGTTGAAAAGGTATGAAAAATCACATTTATCTTCAAATCCGCTGAAATAAAAATGCTGCCCTCGCCAAATTATGAACAGGATACCTACAATATTTGGCATTTTTAATCACATATAGGGTAGTTCGTAAATGCAGTAGTTATACATCACTGCAGCATAATAAAAGTAAAACGTTCAAAAAAGCATCACTTGGCAGCACTGATTTACGTCAAAAGTATTTTTATGCAAACAGTTGACAGTGCTGCCGCAAATTTTTGCAACTATGGCATCATTTTAATTACAGATGCAATAGAGCGTGAAGCCTAAAAAAATTAAACATTGATGGAGAATGGAAGAGTAATTTAATAGTGCTTTATATAAAAATTGTTAATACAAATTTAAATAATATCGTTTTATTATTTCAAAGTAGTTTTTTAATTTAGGAATCTGCCTTCTTTTTCGTTTTAATTTATTTTAATAAACAAAAGTCGTGTCATCTTTCTTTTAATTCTGTTTTTATTATAAGTTAACCAATAGTTGTCATTTTTAGAATCAAGATTTTCAACGATATTTGTTAATGTTATTGTGGTGAACATGTTTTTTATCTTTTGCAAAACGTTCTAAAAAGCAAACTCTCTGCAATTGTTGAGCAGTAACAAAGCATCTGCAACAACTGATCAAGCATCAGCAACAAAATTTGGCATAACTGCCGCAATGATGCACAAATTACTGCATTTACGAGCGTACCCATACTTTCTTAATAAGACCTTAAAGTCCAATCGTTGATTTCTAAAAGTTTCTTGAACAAAATTATTGAAAAAGTAAAATTGGAGATTTCGAAATAGTGCTAAAAAATACGTACCGTTTTGACATTAATTTAGAATGGCATAACAATAGGCGAGATGCCAAATACTTTACATAAGATCATTTTGGGATAAGGAGAATGCAAAAATGTTGTTGTTATAAATTATTTCAATGTCTTTAAAATTTTGTTGTTTTATTAGAAAGACAATTTACTCTAGATTATGGTCTATTAATTAATTTAATTGAAACGCAATTATTAATATAAAAATTTTGGTGAAAAATTATTATTATTTTTTTTTTTTTTTGATAATTTTTACATATAAATGCATATTTGCACTTTGAACTCAATGCGCGTCCAGAAAGCATTGTCCGATTTGGGTTAAATTTTGCGCACTAAAGCTTTGAAATTCTAAAAAAAAATTTGGCTGTCACCCTATTATGCATATGAGTTTTGAATCTCTCCGTGACTGTGCGTGACTTTGCCTGATTATTTTAAAATTAATCTGTGGTCACAACAAGTCTATGGAACAAGTTTCAGATTGATTGGATGTGGGGAAATGGGGTTTAAATAACTCCGTGACTGTGCTTGATTATGCGTGACTACCGCAAAATTAATCTATAGTCACAACAAGACTATGGGCCGAGTCTCAGATCAATTGAATGAGGGGGAATGGGGTTGCCCCATGACAGACAGACAGACAGAGAGTATGAGTTAAAAGAAAGAGTTTAAAAACAATTAAAATTTGGAAATATTTTTATACAATAGTACAATTTTTTGGAACCATTTTCAAATTGAGCGTTAAAAATTTCTTAATTAAAATGCGAATGTATTTTTTTCTGCATTGGAGCTTTTTTTAATTTATAAAACTTGGTTGGTCTCATCAATGTTTGTTATAAAATCCCTTTTGGATTTTATTAAAGTTTTAATAATAATAATTATTATTATTATTTTTTGTTTATTTTATTTAACTTTTTTTTTTTTGTAAAATTAAAATCCGTTATATGAACTTAGTTTCTAATTGATTTATCTTTTTAATTCCTTTTAAACTTTTATTCATAATTTCAAAAACTATTTTATAGAATGAGTATTTCTTTTTGAGTTTTCTTTTCGCTCATTCCTTACTTTGATGATTCTTGGATCATTGTTCTTTAATTATGGCAATAACAATGAAGTAAGCTATGCAGATAAAATTTCTGTATATTTCATCATATATGCTTCTGAAGTCTTTTGTTTTGTATTACACTTGCACGCTGAACAATGTTAAGTTTTTATGATTATCATGTTTCTGTTGTCTTCTACGGAATTGAATTTAAACAAAACAGAATTATTGAAATATGAACTTTGCAAACCAGAAAGGTCAAGTTCATTAAATACTAAAGTAAAGAAGAACATATTTTCATGCGGATTCCAATTAGCAATAACTAATATTAATAATGATATAAATTTTTTTATAACATAACTTCCACATAAGGCAAACACAAGCAATATTGAAAAATAACATTAGCAGGAAACTTAACACAATGCAAACGAAAGACTCAAGACACATACTTGAGTCTCATGGCTCGTTGACATATGTTGAGAAATGAATTGTAGTCATCAACTTACATTTCCATATACTCTCTATCTCTCTCTCTCTCTCTTTGAAATTTAAATTATTTTCGCAAGCAAACATAATTTGTACAAAACTAATTACGGATGACAATTAATGTAGTTATTTCAACAAAAATCAATTATTTATCGATTTCTTCGTTTTATTTCTTTGTCTAACACATAAAAATATGTTTACAGTTATTAATAAAACTGACATAATATATTATGAAATCCCATTAATAATATAACAGTTAATAATATTTATATTATTATTATTTTCTTTTACTATTTAATTAAATAAAATTAAAACATTTCTCCCCTTGTGCTGATTTTGTGATCAAATATCAAAAAAAAATGTTGTAATATTTTTGCTCATAATAACTACAAGTAAAAGTTATTAAAAAAAATTTTTTTTTTGCCGTTTTTATGATTTAATATAATAAAGAAATAAACTTAAAAAAAAAGAAATTTATCTATTCTTCCCATGAACCTATTATGACCAGCAATTTCTATTATAAATATTGCTATAATTTTTGGCAAAAAAAAAAATTCAGCATGAAAGAAAAAACACACATAAAAGCAGAAAAGACTAAAAACTACAAATTATTATGTGTAAATATGTGGTTTTGTTTATTGACATTATCATATTGCGTGGCTGTGATGGGATATTCTGTTTCGTCTTCAAATGCCATACAAGTTCTGTTTGCTTCTTTCATTTACTGGTGCTTTGGATGGAGCTTTGTTGTTTTTTCTCGTTTTTAACTGCTGCCATAATTTTATATTTTATTTGGTTGCTTTTCACTTTTATTTCAAACACTCTAAAAGGCCAAAGTGTGGGTAAAAGCAACCATTTATGGTTGGCCCTAAGAGTCTCATGAAAGAAACAAAAACTTTCGCTTTTTTAACATTCTCGCTGATCAAACAAATAAAAATGAACAAAAAAAAAAAACATTCAACAAACGGACAGACCTTTAAGCTGTTAACAATAAAAACAACAGCAGCAACAACACCACCATCAAAACCCGTATATGCATACATATTATGTATTAAATATTCCAACCAAAAATATACTTCCCTAAAAACCAACAAAACCATACATATTAATAAAATAATATACACAAATATATATATATATATATATATATTTAATTTCACTTTTAATCGTGCGATTTTTATGACTAATGACTAATCCTACTCTCTTTCTTAGCAACCATGTTGTTAACGATCATGTAGTAATTACTTTTTTTTATATTTTTCTTAAAAGAAATTTCAATATAAATTTTGTAAACATTGAAATTTATTTATACAAACAGATAATTGGCAAAACAATCAGAAGAACGTGACCTAAATTTATTTTGGCTATAAAAACAACTTACTATGAGGTGTGAATTGTTTTTTTTTTTTTTTTTTTCGATATTTAAATTAGGTCAAATCTAGTTGAGAACCTGTTAATATTAAAACCTCAAAAACAGATTTAATATGCTACTCAATACAAAAAAAAATATATAATTATATGTAGATATATTTCAAAGTATTTCAATGTATTAGTATGTGTATCTGTGAATTTCAATGTAAAGATAAGAATGACTGTTTGAATTTTCCAGTTAAACACTAGTTGCAAAATAACAATAATAGACATTAAAATCATGGCCAATATCTTAGAGGCAAAGGATATTTTATAGTTTTCGTGGTGTATTTAACTTTTAGAGAAAGTATAAAATTGTTAACTTAACAAGTACACTGTATATAATAATTTAACTAAATAAAAACTAAATTATGGTTCTTAAAAGAGAATTTTTAATTTCATCATTTTCTATAAAAATACAAAATCCTATTTTCGACCTGTATAATTTTAATGATTGAATTTGAAGTTAGTTAGGCTCAAGATCGAATGTTTTTACTTTAATATTGACACATTTGTTTCAAAAATTTTATTTTTTTTACCAAACAAAATATCTACTGTTTTTGGTTACTAATCAGGGTTAGTGACTCTTCCCGAAACAGCTATATAAAATGTCATGCAGAATATAGGTCAATTTTTAAAACAAATGTGCCAATGTTTTTAATGTAAAGACATTCTATCTTAAGCCTGAATAATTTCAAATTCAATCAGAAACTTTTAATCTTAAATAAATAAGCAGATTTGAAAGGATTTTTTTAAATGGAATAAAATTTAAGAAAAAGTATTTTTTAAGGAAATCTACTTAAAAAAAAGGTTCCTTGGTAAAAAAAAAAAAAAGAAACTTGAAAATGTAATAATTTTATACAAAAAATCTACTTTTGTAAGGGCGGGGTTTTAAAGCAAAAAATGAATAATGTTGGATTATTTATTTCACAAACACGTTATAGCATAACATTTGAAGTATTTTTGAAAAAATTTCCAACTAAAAATGTTAATAAATAAGTCCGTGGCAGCGAATCTGCGGACGCGCCTCGAAAAAAAGTTGATATGCGGTGAACATCAGAACTCGTTACCGGATCATGTGAAACAAAATATCGAAATGCGGTTAAAAGGTGATATGTTTCATAGGTAGTCAGGATTTTTTTTTTTTTTTGACAGCATTTTGTAATGAAAAACGCGATTTTTGCTATAAAATTTCGGTGAATTTTTTGTTAAAAAATAGGAAAAATTGTATTAAAAAAAACTCTCCCTGATTACCTGTTGATTTATGTATAGATATAATGTATAAAATTTCTTAAGGATCGGTCAAGTAGATTTTGAGCTATGATGTTCACGGACTTCAAAAATATTGTTTCCGTTGAAATTGATTTAAGAAAGTGTCTTTTCTTAAAAAAGTACATTTTCTTAAAAAAGTAAATTTTCTTAAAAAAGTAAATTTTCTTTAAAAAGTAAAATTTCTCAAATAGGTACCTTAAAAAGTACGTTTTCCTAAAAAATCCTTTTGTTAAAAAAATTTCAGTTCCTTAAAAAGTACCAATTTTATGAAAAGTACATTTTGTTAAAAAATTACCCTTTCTTCAGAAAGTACCTTCTCTTAAAATAAAAATACATTTTCTTAAATAAACTACCTTTTTTGAAAATGCATTTTTTAAGATACCTTTTTTTAAAAAAGGTATATGATTTTAAAAAGTACCTTAAATTAAAAAAGTATCTGCACTTTAAAAGTACCTTTTCTTCAAAAAGTATCTATTTTTAAAAGAGCATATAGTTATAAAAAAGTTATTTTTTTTAAAGGCGGCTTTAAAAGCACCTTTTCTAAAAAAGAATCATTAACTAAAAAACACATTTTATTTAAATGTACCGGTTCGAAAAAATAAAACTAGAAAGCCTCTACATCAAAATGTACCAAAGCAAAACAGTAAACAAAAAAGAAGATTTTGACAACATAAGCGCGGCTTACAACGCCTTATTAGAACCTTAGAATTGAGATAGAAAAATAGTTTAAGCCCTGAAGATGTCAACAACTGTTTAACGAAACGTTGGCGAAAATATAAAACTGTGTTTTAATAAACTACGACCAAGCAGCTTATATAAAAAAATACTATAAAACTAAAAAAAATAATTATTTTCTTGAAAAGTACCTTCTTCTCAGAAAGTACCATATCTTAAAAAAGTACCTATTTTTAAAAAAATAAATTTTCTTGAAAACGTAAATTATCTTCACAAAGTACAATATTTAAAAAAATTACCTTTTTTAAAAGGTAAAGTTCCTTCAAAAAGTACCTCTTCATAAAAAAGGACCTTTCTAAAATAAAACCTTTTCTTAAAAAAGTGAATTTTCTTAAAAAAAAAAGAACCTCTTCTTAAAAAAGCACATATTCTTAAAAAGTAAAAAGAGCAAAAAAAAATTTTTTTTAAAGTACCCTTTTTTATAAAAGCCCCTTTTGTTATGAAAGTACATTTTCTTGAGAAATAACTTATTCTTAAAAAAGTATTTTTTTAAACACTTTTTCTTAAAAAAAAAAAAGTACCCTTTCCTTCGATTGGCCCTTTTTTTAAAAGTACCTTTTCTTAAAAAAGTACCTTTTAATGAAAAAGTACGTTTTCTCAAAATAGTATGTTTCCTTTATTGAGTACCCCTCGTTAAAAAAAGTAAAAAAGTACCTATTTTAAAAAAAAATAAATTTTCTTGAAAAAGTAAATTATCTTCACAAAGTACAATATTTAAAAAAATTACCTTTTTTTAAAAGGTAAAGTTCCTTCAAAAAGTACCTCTTCATAAAAAAGGACCTTTCTTAAATAAAACCTCTTCTTAAAAACGTGAATTTTCTTTAAAAAAAAAAAGAACCTCTTCTTAAAAAAGCACATATTCTTAAAAAGTAAAAAGTGTAAAAGCAATTTTTTTTAAAGTACCCTTTTTTATAAAAGCCACTTTTGTTATGAAAGTACATTTTCTTGAGAAATAACTTATTCTTAAAAAAGTTTTTTTTTAAACACTTTTTCTTAAAAAAAAAAGTACCCTTTCCTTCGATTGGCCCTTTTTTTAAAAGTACCTTTTCTTAAAAAAGTACCTTTTAATGAAAAAGTACATTTTCTCAAAATAGTATGTTTCCTTTATTGAGTACCCCTCGTTAAAAAAGTAAAAAAGTACCTATTTAAAAAAAAAATAAATTTTCTTAAAAAAGTACATTTTCTTCACAAAGTACAATATTTAAAAAAATACCTTTTTTAAAAGCTAAAGTTCCTTCAAAAAGTACCTCTTCATAAAAAAGGACCTTTCTTAAATAAAACCTTTTCTTAAAAAAGTGAATTTTCTTAAAAAAAAAGAACTTCTTCTTAAAAAAGCACATATCCTTAAAAAGTAAAAAGTGTAAAAGCAATTTTTTTAAAAGTACCCTTTTTTATAAAAGCCCCTTTTGTTATGAAAGTACATTTTCTTGAGAAATAACTTATTCTTAAAAAAGTATTTTTTTAAACACTTTCTCTTTAAAAAAAAAGTACCCTTTCTTTCGATTGGCCTTTTTTTAAAAGTACCTTTTCATAAAAAAGTACCTTTTAATGAAAAAGTACCTTTTAATGAAAAAGTACCTTTTAATGAAAAAGTACCTTTTAATGAAAAAGTACCTTTTAATGAAAAAGTACGTTTTCTCAAAATAATATGTTTCCTTTATTGAGTACCCCTCGTTAAAAAAGTAAATTTTCTTGAAAAAGTAATTTTTTTTACAAATTACCTTTTCCTAAGAGCGGGGTAAGGTTTTAAAACTTTTTTTATATTTTTTTCTGACCGACCTTCATACGGTATACCGTATGTATATTAGGGTGACAGCCATTTTTTTTTTTTTTTTGAATTTCAAGACTAAAACTTTAGTGCACAAATTTTGAACCAAATCGGACAATGCTTTCTGGACGCGCAGTGAGTTCAAATTTCAAATATGTAAAAATTATCAAAAAAAAAAAAATCGTTTTTCACAAAAATTTTGATATTAATAATTGCTTTGCAATTAAATTAATTAATAAATCATAATCTAGAGTAAATTATATTTCTAATAAAAACAACAAAATCTACTATCGGTTGAAAAAGTGCCAAGTTATATCAAGTTCCCTAGGCAATAAATGCGCCGCAAACCACTTGATTAAGAAAATCGAGCTCACATTTTTAACGACATTAAAATAATTTACAACAACAATATTTTTGCATTCTCCTGATCCCAGAATGATCTTATCTAAAGTATTTTGCATCTCGTCTATTGTTATGCCGTTCTAAATTAATGTCAAAACGATACGTATTTTTTTGGCACTATTTCAAAATCTCAAATTTTTCTTTTTCAAAAATTTTGTTCAAGAAATTTTCCGAAATCAACGACTGGACTTTAAGGTCGTATTAACAAAATATATGTGATTAAAAATGCCAAATATTGTAGGTATCCTGTTCTTAATTTGGTAAGGGCAGCGCTTTTATTTCAGCGGATTTGAAGAAAAATGTGATTTTTCATACATTTTAAATTTTTAGGTTACATCTTTTTGGTGTTTTCATATTTCAAATATCTTTTATCGAAATATTATACTACTTGATACAAGTTCTCAATCCTGTAAATTAAGGTTAAATTAAAACACTATAAATTGTGCCCCTTTAAGGTCAAACCTCAAATTTAATGATATTTATATTTTTTAAAACAAAATATCGAAATAATATGTATTTGTGTAAGGATTTCGATAAAAGTTGTCGATAATATTTTAATGATTCTAAAAAATAATAATCTGGCTTATTTTCTGAAATTAACCCGTGGGGTACTCAAAATGTGTCCTAGTTTTAATTTTTTTCTCAGAATTATTATATTCATATAAAAGTATATCGAGAGCTTATATTCAAAAAGTGGTGTCTACATTTGACAGCAATATTAATTTTTGATTTCAAACTGTTCTCTGATATAACTGTCAAATATAATATTAATTTTGATATCATTCATAATTAGTACGACTATTTCTTAATATATATTGTGGCAAATCAATTGACAAATACTTTCAGATCTTATTAATAAATTAGTTTCACACGCTCTCTTTAAACCAATTAGTAATGCAGATAGCACTTTTTGAATATAAGCACAAACTAATTAATCTAAATATTTTCATAAAATAACGAATATATTTGAGGAATTTTATATTTATGCATTAAATTTGTTTTATTAAAAAAAATCCTGTTGAAGAAAATATTTATAGATCTTCATATAGAGTTAATTTGACATTAAGAGTACCCTACGGGTTAATTTCAGAAAATGAGACCAGAATATTATTTTTTAGAATTATTAAAATATTATCAACAACTTTTATCGAAATCCTTCCACAAATATATATTAGTTTGATATTTTGTTTAAAAAAATATAAATATCATTAAATTTGACCTTTCACCTTAAAGTGGGACAATTTATGGTGTTTCAATTTAACCTTAATTTACAGGATTGAGAACTTGTATCAAGTAGTTAGTATAATATTTTGACAAAAGAAGTTTGAAATACGAAAACACCAAAAAGATGTAGCCTAAAAATTTAAAAAGTATGAAAAATCACATTTTCCTTCAAATCCGCTGAAATGAAAACGCTGCCCTCACCAAATTAAGAATACGATACCTACAATATTTGGCATTTTTAATAACATTTATGTTGTTAATAAGACCTTTAAGTCCAATCATTGATTTCGGAAAATTTCTTGAACAAAATTTTTGAAAAAGTAAAATTGGACATTTTGAAGTAGTGCTAAAAAATACGTACCGTTTTGACATTAATTTAGAATGGCATAACAATAGATGAGATGCAAAATACTTTACATAAGTTAATCTTGGGATCAGGAGAATGCAAAAATTTTGTTGTTGTAAATTATTTCATTGTCTTTAAAAATGTGAGTTCGATTTTCTTAATCAAGTGGTCTGCGGCGCATTTATTGCCTGGGAAACTTGATATAACTTGGCTGTTTTTCAACCGATAATAGATTTTGGTATTTTTATTAGAATTTAGTTGAAATTAATTAAATTATTAAATTATTAATTAATTTAGCTGAAATTATTAATATAAAAATTTTTGTGAAAAACGATTTTTTTTTTTTGATCATTTTTACATATAAATTCATATTTGACAGCCAGAAGATCGGTCAGAAAAAAAAATTAAAAAAAGTTTTAAAACCTTACCCCACTCTTAAGAAAAGGTAATGTAATAAATTACTTTTTCAAGAAAATATTCTTTTTTAAGGAGGGGTATTCATTTAAGGAAACATACTCTTTTAAGAAAACGTAATTTTTCATTAAAAGGTACTTTTTTAAGAAAAGGCACTTTTTTAAGAAAGGGTACTTTTTAAGAAAAAAGGGTCTATAGAAAGAAAGGGTACTTTTTTAAGAAAAAGTTTAAAAAATACTTTTTTGAGAATAGGTTATTCCTCAAGAAATGTACTTTTTTATAAAAAAAAAGGGTACTTTTAAAAAAAATTAAGTTTTTTAAGAAAAGGTTTTATTTAAGAAAGGTCGTTTTTTATGAAGAGGTACTTTTTTTTGAAGGAAATTTACTTTTCAAAAAAGGTACTTTTTTAATATATGGTACTTTCTGAGGAGAAGGTACTTTTCAAGAAAAAAATTTTTTTCAGTTTTCTTTTTAAGAAAATTTACTTTTTTTTGAAACGGGTACATTTAATTAGAAATTATTTTTTAATTAATGGTTCCGTTTTAGAAAAGGTGCTTTTAAAGCAGTGGTGGCCATCGAGAGAATTGAGTTAGTAATAGTGTTTATGAGCATGTGTTAGTTGTACTGCACTGATCGAAATCCACGGACGTAACACAAAGCCGATATTAAATGAGTTTGTGTAGATTTTGTTGCATGTGTTTATGAATGACTAAAAGGGAAAATAGTTGAGTTCACGAAGAATATGGTAAAATTTTAAATATATTTTGTTGTTTTAAAATTTTAATTCTTACATTCTGAAAATGTAAAAAAAAAATGTGAAGAACATTCTCTTTTATCCAAAAGTTTGAAGTTTATTAAATCAAATAAGTAATAATAAATTATTAATTTCTTCAAAAAATAAGAAAAAAAAAAGAAATTTCAAAGGTTAATAAGTGATATGTTACCAAAAACTAAAAAAACTTAACAGCCTGCAGTAACTGGATATTTTTTAAAATTAAAAAAAAAAAAATGCATAAAAGACAGCTATTGTGGTGTCAAATGGAGGCGACGTATGTAATTTATAGAAAATGTTTAATTTATAGCAGATTCAACTGCTTTGCGTAATTTAGTTTATCAAGTCTTCGAAATTTTCTCAACATTTTTGGTTTCTTTTAAACAAATATTCTCTGTGTACCTATAAAAAAATATATGTGAATTTCAAAAGGCAATGCGACACAGTCCCGCTTTGTTCAAAAGCTTTCATAAGACTGAATGAAATTTTTGTTTAGTTTTACTCTTTGATGAGAATTTTTGTTTTCGTTCGGCTGTATACATATAAGAAGCCGAGCACCAGCGTGATTGTTACGGCCTTCACTGTTTTAAAGGAACCTTTTTTTAAGAAAATTTATTTTTATTTTAAGAGAAGGTACTTTCTGATGAAAGGGTAGTTTTTTAAGAAAATGTACTTTTTATAAAAAAAGTATTTTTTTTATAAAAAAGGTACTTTTTATAAAATAGGTACTTTTTATAAAAAAGATACTTTTTTTATAAAAAGATACTTTTTTATAAAAAAGGTACTTTTTTAAGGAACTGAAATTTTTTAACAAAAGGACTTTTAAGGAAAACTTACTTTTTAAGGTACCTATTTAAGAAATTTTACTTTTTAAAGAAAATTTTCTTTTTAAGAAAATGTACTTTTTTAAGGGTTATGGTTTAGATTATTTAAAAAAATTCCTTTTTTAAAAAAATTTCCCATTTATAAAAAAAAGTAATTTTGTAAGAATTAGTACTTTTTAAGAAAAATTACATTTCTAAAGAAAAGGTAATTTTTAAGATATTACTTTTTTTGAAGAAAAGGTACTTCTGTGAGAAAATTTACTTTTTTTAAAGAAAATTTATTTTTTAAGAAAATTGTAATTTTTTACGAACCTGTTCTTTTTTAATAAAATATCAAAAAAAACAAATTTTGTTTTTAATGTTCACTCCTTAGAAAAGGTTTTTTTAAAGAAAATTTCGGTTTTTAAGAAAATTTACTGTTTAAAAAAAAGGAACTATAGAAAGGAAAAGTACTTTAAAAAGTGAATTTCTTAGAGTATGTGCTTTATTAAGAAAATGTACTTATTTAAGGAAATTATTTTTTTTAACAAAAATGGTACTTTCTGTAGAAAAGGTACTTTAAAAAATTTACTTTTTAAGAAAAGGTACTTTATTAATAAAATGTACTTTTTTTACAATAATAAAACACATTTTTTATGAAAAGCTTCTTTCTAAAGAAAATGTACTTCTTTAAAAAAATGTAGTGTTTTAAAATATACTTTCTGAAGCAAATGTACTCTTCTAAGAAAATGTACTTTTCTAAGATACGGTATTTCCTGAGGAAAAAAAATTTATAAAAAAGTTTTTTTTTTTGAGACAAGTTACTTTTTTAGGAACCGGTACATATAAATGAAAATTATTTCTTAATTAATGGTACTTTTTTAGAAGGGGTGTTTTTAAGGCCGTCTTTTGAAAAAGGAATTTTTTAAAAAGAGGTACTTTTTAAAAAAAACTTACTTTACAAGAATAGGTACTTTTTTAAATGTACTTCCTTATTTAAACGTACTTTTCTAAAGCAAGGTTTTTTTTTAAACAATTTACTTTTTTAAGTAAGATGAAAATTTATTTTTATTTAAGGGAATGTACTTTCTGATGAAAATTAATTTTTTTAAGAAAATTTACTTGTTTAAGAAAATGTACTTTTTTAAGAAAATTTACTTTTTTAAGAAAATGTACTTTTTTAAGGAAAAGTACTTTTTTTTAAGAAATGTACTTTTTTATAGAAGGTACTTATGTAAGAAAATGTACTTTATTAAGAAAATGTACTTTTTTAAAAAATTTTCTTTTTTAACAAAAGGCACTTTCTTAAGAAAAGCTAGTTTTTTGAAGAAAATGTACTTTTTAAGAGGAGGTACTTTCTAAAGAAAAACTAATTTCAGAAAATGTAATTTTTAAGAATATGTACTTTTATGGACAAGGTACACCTTTAAGAAAGGGTAATTTTTCAAGAAAATGTGCTTCTATGAGAAAAGGAGGTTTGTTAAGAAAAATGACTCTTTTTAAAGAAAATTTACTTTTTTAAGAAAAAGTATTTTTTAAGAAAAGAAAATTTCTTTTTTTAAAGAAAATTTACATTTTTAATTAAGGTATATTCGTAGGAATATTTATTTTTTTTTTTAAAGGGTTGCTTTTTAAGAAAATTTACTTTTTTAGAAAAGGTTACTGTGTTAAGAACGTGTTTTTTTAAACAAATTTTATTTTATTTTAATTTATTTTTTAAGTTGTTATTTTATTCACTATATTTCAAAGTAAGAAATTAATTTGGAAAACTATTACAAATATATGTTCATCTTTAAGGTTAACTACTGTTGGGGTTCTTCGCTTTGTCCCTCTTTATACAAAAATCAAAGAATAAATAGTACAGCCAGATAAACATTTTTTTACTCTGGTCATATAATAAAAGTTTTAATTGTTCTAACAATGTTTTATAGCTTCAAGGAAGAATAGAATCGTATAATTAGCATAAAATTTATTAAAGAATATTTTCAACAAAACAAAAGACTTAAGACACATACTCAAAAAATTAAGATTTAAATGATAAAATGACATAAATTTGACAAGTAAAAAAAATGGAATATAATACTCAAACAAAAGACTTAAGACACAAACTTAAAAGAGATTAAATTTCAATTAAAGAAAATATTACAGCTTCTGTTCAATAAATAAAACTTAATTTCAAAATGCGTTTTATAAACAAAGTAAGATAAGCAAGACTTTATAATTTACGTGTGCAATATAACTGCAAAATTTCGTAACGTTTTCTTAAATCAGAGTAATTTATTTTTCTTTTTTCATATTCTTTGGTATTTACTTTTTTTTCGCTAACAGAACTCCGTTGTCATCTACCGTGAAGTCAATGACCTGTTACGCAAGAAGCCGGAACGTATAAGTTTCAAAAACTTGAACGCGTAAAAAAATGTTCTAACTAAACAGAGACGACAGACGACAATATACAAGTTGTCGCAAATTTTTGCTCATGTGTTTGCACAGCTTTTGTTCTATATAAATTTTTTTTTTTTTTATTTTTTCTCTGAGATTTATATTTTTTGTTTTTCTTCCATGCTTAAGAAAGGCTAAGGAATGAAGAGGAAGAATTGTTAAAAAGAAATATATACTTATACGAATTTCTATTAAAAATAAAATGTTTAAACAGTTATTAAAATTTTGGGGAAAAAAATTAATTTAATCGTTAAATTTTTATGACTAACTTAAATTTAAGTCAAATTTCTTTGATATGGATAAACTTGCTTTCTGATTTGTTACAAACCCTTTTTTGCATTCAAACTGACTCATGTGTGATTTCCAAAATTATGTAATGAAACGATGAATCAATTTGTAAATATTATTTATTGTTTTTCGTAAACAAACAAAAAAAAAAACACTCCATCAACTTTCTTTCTTTTTGACTTAATTTGAATTCTTCAATTTTTTTTTGCATCTTTTTTCAGATGGGGACTAAAAAACTTATAAATATTTGTAGTTCACCGCCTATTTCATATAAAAGACATTGTGATAATTATCAGCTATCTAGCGGAAATAGAAACAAAAACAAGAGCAACAACAATACCCATCCCATCAGTACCTGCTGTTCTGTAGGAACGAATACCACAACAATGTTTACAAAATTAAGGAATTATTTTACACAAATTAGAAAATCATCTACAACATTACCCGCCCGTCATCGTCATGAGAAACTAACAAATTGTTATAGCATTCCAAAACACAACAACACCACCAGCAACAGCAATAGCAGCAACAACAGAAACAGCAGTTATAGCACCAACGCCAACAGCAGCACCAGGACTAGCATGTTCAATGTTATCGGCATCGTAATGTTAGTTTTATTGGCCTTAATAAACACAACAACATCTAATCCCGTATTTGTGGATAATCCCAGCTTAGCACAGTGTAAGTTCAGCTCAATATTTATGTTTCCCTAACACGAAATTATGATTTATTAACTTCCCTTTTGTGGAAGCAAACAAGTTTTATCACACGTTAAAAGAATCCATATGCGAGAAGATTTGATTTGAAAACTAATTTGTTTGTTTTGCTAATGAACTCGCAGCACTTGTTATGTGTACAATTTGATATGAGCAACGATGAATGTGTATGTGTGTGTTTGACTAAAATGTAACAAGTTTGTTTGGCAGCAGTTGGTAACAACCAACTAACCAACCAACCACCCAACCAAACAAGAGAGTATTTTTTAAAATGAATTAGAAAAAAAAAATAGATCAGGTTTTCTTTTTATGTCTTTAGGAAGTTGTGATTTTTTTTTATTTTTAAATTTCATTCTTTCGTTTTTCCCAATACGTCAACATTGTTAAGTTTATATCTTTTAAGCACACCCACTGGTAAGTTCATCTACTACGTGCGAGGAGCAACCTGTCTTTTTATTATTATAATGTTCCACTTTTCTCAAAAAAAAAAAGTTAAAAATAAACAATAAACAACTTTTTTTTTTCAAACTTACAACATTCTTTGTTAAGACGTCAGTTAATCGTAGAACTGAGCTGTGAGTTGTTTAACTTTCTCTCACGTAATTATCTACAGATTTTTATCTTTAGAAACAGATTTATTTTCTTTCAAGTATAAACAAAAAGTACAAATAGTTAAACAGTGAATATTTTGTGTAAATTCAAACAGTTAACATAAAAAAAACGAAATTGTATACTCGGAAAAAGATCTGTGTGAAAGAAATGGAATTTAAGGTAAAGACAAATATAATATATGTATATATATATATATATGAGTGTGTGTATCTCAGCTATGACGAAACTACAGGCGATGGCAGTAAAACAGGGTAATCTCATTTTTGTTAATGAAATTTAAAATATTTTCATCATACTGCAGCTCTAATGCTGTATGATTTATATTAAACTAGCTGTAACCCGATGTACTTTGCTACACCCATCGTAACGAAATAAAAAAATGAGAAAACATTTTTTAGAAAATTGTGGCAATTTAGCGATATTAGATTTTTGGTTTTGGCGATTTTATTTTCTGCGATTTTTGTTATTCTCGATTTTCGGTTGTGGCGATTATTGATTTTGGCGATTTTTGTTATTCTCGATTTTCGGTTGTGGCGATTATTGATTTTGGGGATTTTTGTTATTCGAGACTTTTGGTTTTGAAGATTTTTGATTTTGGCGATTTTTGTTTTCTACGATTTTTGTTATTCTCGAATTTCAGTTGTGGCGATTATTGATTTTGGCGATTTTTGTTGTTCGAGACTTTTGGTTTTGACGATTTTTGATTTTGGCGATTTTTGTTTTCTACGATTTTTGTTATTCTCGATTTTCGGTTGTGGCGATTATTGATTTTGGCGATTTTTGTTGTTCGAGACTTTTGGTTTTGACGATTTTTGATTTTGGCGATTTTTGTTTTCTACGATTTTTGTTATTCTCGATTTTCGGTTGTGGCGATTATTGATTTTGGAGATTTTCGTTGTTCGAGACTTTTGATTTTGGCGATTTTTGTTTTCTACGATTTTTGTTATTCTCGATTTTCGGTTGTGGAGATTATTAATTTTGGCGATTTTGTTACTCGCGACTTTAGGTTTTGACGATTTTTGATTTCGGTGATTTTTGTTTTCTGGTTTTTTGTCATTCTCGATTTTCGGTTCTAGCAATTTTTGTTTTAAGCGATTATGTTATTCGCGATTTTCAGTTTTTAGCGTTTTTGACTTTGACGGCTTTTATTTTTTGTGATTTTTGATTTTGGCAATTTTTGTTTTTTGCGATTTTTGATTTTGATGATTTTTGTTATTCGCGATTTTCGGTTTTGGCAATTTTTGATTTTGGCGATTGCGCCTAAATTTTTCACGACTACTTACATTGGTAATTAATGTACTTGTCAAAAGTTTCAAGACTGTCATTTTCATAGTACTTGATATTTTTTGATATAGAAGCTGCCACGCCCATTGGTCCATCCTGCCCATTTTTGGGCACCTACTCACATTAAAACACATGAACTCAGACAAAGTCCCAAGGCTTTTTCTATTATAGTACTCCACATATATGACATTAAATATCTACTTTGTATGGGAGGTGCCACTCCCACTGATCTGATCCTGCCCATTTCTTTTCGCAGTACTAACATTGATAACTTATGAACTCACACAAAGTCCCAAGACTTCCACTATTACAGTACTCCACATATATGCCATTAAATATTTACTTTGTATGGGGGTGCCACGCCCATTAATCAGATCCCGCCCATTTTTTGTCCGACAACTCACATAGATAACTTATGAATTCACACAAAGTTCCAAGACTTTCTCTATTACAGTACTTTAGATATATGACATTAAACATTTACATTGTATCGTGGGTGCCACGCCCATTAGTCCGATCCCGCCCATTTTTTCGAAACTCTTCAAATTAGTTTAATATGTATATGTACATAATTTGGCTGTCGCAGTACTCCAGATATTAAACCTTAAAATAAGATGTTAAAAATCCACTTTATATGGGAGGTGCCACACCCACTTGAAAAATCCCAAAAAAAAGAGTCTATTTTTCCCCCCGGATAGGCTGTAACCTACTTGAAAAATTTCAAGACTATCGATCCAATGGTGTAGTCTCCTATAAACCACAAAGAAAAGTACAAACGTACAAACAAACATACAAAACTCCAAATTTTCTGAAAAAAAGCTACCTTTTCTTAAAAAAATAACCAATTCTTAAATAGTATATTTTCATAAAAAAGTGCCTTGTCATAAAAAAGTACACTTTCTTATAGAAGGAATTTTTTCAAAAAAAAAAAAAGTAAAATTTTCTTCAAAAAGTAAATTTTTTTAAAAGTATATTTTCTTAGTAAGTGAGTTTTCAATCGAACACACTTTTGCTTTCGATGCTGGATGGCAGTTTGTAAAACTTAATGAAAATATAAGTTGTAAATTATTTTAATTTCATTTCAGTTCATCTGTAGTAGACAGAAATCCCATAAACGCCTCCTTGCAGCCGAAAATTTGATATAGATTTTTAAACAAATGGTACCCTTGTTAAAACCTCGCACGCTCACGTTGTGGAATCCATTTCAAAAATGTTGGAAGCATCTCTAATGACGAAGAGTTCATCTTCATCAGACGATCATAGAACCATAATTCCATGTTAATTAATAATTATTTTTTTTCTTTAATAAATTTGTAAACAAACAATGTTTATTTATAGTGCCAGCTGATAATATGTACTATTGTGAGTAATCCAGTTGAGTGAAATTCACAATAGCGCTATATTATCGAATGTGCGCCATAATACCAAATAAAAATTCGTTCGATCAATTAATTCGACCACAATCGAAAATCAAAAGTTGCTCATAATAGGCACCTATATCTTATAAAAGTTCCTTTTCTCAAAAAGTATTTTCTCTTAAAAAGTGAATTTTCTTAAAAAGGACCTTCTCACAAAAAGTACCTTTTATTAAAAAATTACCTTTTCTTAAAAAGTGTATTTTCTTAAAAAAGTGATTTTTCTTAAAAAGTACCATTTCTCACAAAATACCTTTTGTTCAAGAAGTACCTAGTATGCCTTTTCTTAAAATGTGCCTTTTCTTACAAAATAACTATTTTTTAAAGTACCTTTTTCTTCGAAAAGTACAAATTCTTACAAAATAACATATTCTTAACTTTTTTTAAGAAGTGCATTTTTTAAAAAATTTCAAGCACCTTTTCTTAAAAAACATTTTTTTTACAAATAACTGTTTTTAAAAAGTACGTTTTTTAAAGTTCCTTTTCTAAAAATTATCTTTTTTTATAAAAGTACCTATGTCAAAAAAGCACCTTTCCTAAAAAGTCCTATTTTTTAAAAAAGAAATTTTTTTTTTTTTTGTAATAAGTAATTTTTCTTAGAAAAGTCCTTTTTCATAAAAAGTCCTTTATCTAAAAAATTTAATTTTTACAAAAAATTAGTTTTTCTTAAAAAACATATTTTTTCTTAGAAAAGTACTTTTTCTTGAAAAGTTAATTTTCTTAAAAATATTTCTTTGGAAAAACCCTTTCTTAAAAAATATCATTTTCCAAAAACAAAAGTAAATTCTCATAAAAAGTAATTTTTCTTCAAAAAATCATCTTTAAAAAAAGTAAATTATCTAAAAAAAGTAGTTTTTCTTAAAAAGTACCTTTAAAAAAAAAATACTTTTTCTTAGAAAACATTTTCTTAAAAAACTAAAATTTCTTATAAAAAAGAAGTAAATTTTCCAAAAAAAAAAAAAAAAAATAAAAATATTCAAAAAGTACCATTTCTTAAAAAAGTAATTTTTTTTAATAAAGGTACCTTTCATTAAAAAGTACCTTTTATTAAAAAGTGCCTTTTATTAAGAAGTACCTTTTATTAAAAAGTACCTTTTATTAAAAAGTACCTTTTATTAAAAAGTGCCTTTTATTAAAAAGTACCTTTTATTAAAAAGTACCTTTTATTAAAAAGTACCTTTTATTAAAAAGTACCTTTTATTAAAAAGTACCTTTTATTAAAAAGTACCTTTTATTAAAAAGTACCTTTTATTAAAAAGTACCTTTTATTAAAAAGTAACTTTTATTAAAAAGTACCTTTTATTAAAAAGTACCTTTTATTAAAAAGTGCCTTTTATTAAAAAGTTCCTTTTATTAAAAAGTTCCTTTTATTAAAAAGTATCTTTTATTAAAAAGTACCTTTTATTAAAAGGAGCCTTTTCTCACAAAGTAAATTTGCTTAAAAATACCTTTTCTTAAAAAGTTTTTTCTTAAATAAGTTTATTTTTTAAAAAGTACCTTCACTTAAAAAGTACCTATTCTTAAAAAAATACTTTTTTACAACACCTTTTCCTAAAAAAGTACCCTTTCTTACAAAAAAAAACCTTTTGTTAAAAAATTGTCTTTTCTCTTCATTATAAAAGTATATTTTTTTACAGCACATTTTTTTTAAATACATTTTCTTAAAAACTACATTTTTAAAGTAAATTTTCTTAAAATAAGTAAACTGTCTTAAAAAAGCTCTTTTTCTTAAAAACGTATTTTTGTTAAAGTACACTTTTTCACAAAAGTATCTTTTCTTACAGAAGTGTCTTTCCTAAAACTTCCTGTTCTAAAAAAATCACAATTTCTTTAAAAAAGGTATTTTTTTTAAAATCATTTCTTAAAAAAGCAGCTGTTCTTAAAAAGTACTTTTTCTTAAAATGTACTTTTCTTAAAAATGTACATTTTCTTAAAATAATACTTTTCCTTAAAAAGTACATTTTTAAAGACATTTTTTTAGATATTTTTTTCTTAAAAAAGTATCTTTTTTTAAAGTGTTTTTTCTGACAAAAGTATTTTTTCTTACAGAAGTGCCTTTCCTACAAATGTCCTGTTCTTAAAAAACTATCTTTTCTTTTTTTTTTTTTTTATTAAAAAAACTATCTTTTCTTTTCTTAAAAAGTCGTAAAAAAGTTATTTTTCTTAAAAACTCCCTTTTTTAAAAAAGTTAATTTCCTTAAAAAATCACCTTTTTTAAATAAATACATTTTCTTAAAAAGTGCATTTTGAAAATATTACCTTTCCTTAAAAAAGTATATTTTCTCGAAAAATTAATTCTTACAAAAATAGCTTTTCTTAGAAAATGGCGTACGAGTACCTTTCTTAAAAAATACCTTTTCTTAATAAAGTGCCTTTATTTATAAAAGCACTTTTTCTTACAAGAGTACCTATCCTAAAAAGTCCCCTTTCTTTTAAAAAATACATGTTCTTAAGAGTTAATTTTCTTACAAAAGTACCTTTTTTAAAAAAGTACCATTTTATATAAAAGTACCTTTTCGAAAAAAGTACCTTTTGCTTAAAAATTAAATTTTTTTAAAAGCACGTTTTATTATAAAGTGGCTTTTCTAAAAAAGGATTTTTTCTTTAAAAAAAAGTACTTTTTCTAAAAAAAAAATAACTTCTCTTACAAGAGTACCTTTTCTTACAAAAATAACCTTTATTAAAAATGTATTGTCCACATTTTTTCAACGAGCTAAACATAAACTTTCAACTAGTATAATTATAAATAAAAAAAACGTGTATTCAACAACGACAATTATCAATAGCGGTTATTAAAGTTTTAATATTTTTTTAAAAGTTTTGTAAATGACATCATCTAAATTTACTTCAGTGTTGGCAAGGTTACAGAAAATCTTTACAATTGAATCGAAAAATATACTATTTCGTCATTTTAGAAATATAAGACGATAAAAATGACGATGATCCGGATGCGGCTACTCCATATTATTCGGTAATCCGGACAGCATTTGCCAATTAAATCTATATATGCTATAATTCGGATTGACTGCAACTCTGTGATTTGTATTGAATGCAAATAGTTATAATATATTTATTTCTAATTCAAAACTTAGTAATCCTTAAAAAATACAGTTCATAGAGTTAATTTTAACTTAGTAAGGAATTGTATATATACATATATACTTGATATATTTTTGTTATTTAAAATCAATTTCAATTTGGTTTTCCAAAGAGTATCATCAAATAATAATTGCACCAAGATTTGAAACAAGCGAAATTAAACTGCTTTCATACGAGTACGTTATTCAATGTCAGGTGACTCTGGTTAATAAAAGTTTTTCTAATGTCTCAGGTTTTGTTTTACAATAATGAAATCTTGTGTAAAAACCTGAATTTGTAGCATTTCTCTAAAAACCTTTCTTTTTCGATTGCTTCACAACAAATTATAGAAAGAAGAAGAAAAAAAAACCATAACTATAACCTGACATTCACTACAAATTATAAACATGCAATATGAGAGCACATTGAATGAGATCTCAGCATTTCATGTATGGAGATCAAATACAGCTATGAAATAAGTAGAATGCAAAAGATACGAACAACAACAAAAAATAACAAAAAAAAAAAAAAACATATCAAAAAATGCAGAACACAGATCAATTCCACCATTCCGCCACTTTGCTAACGGAACAGCGACATACATTTTGCATACAACATACACAGAGATCAAACAATATGATCTTCAAACTAATGACTTTTAGTCATTTTGAAGTTTTTTCTTTTTCTTTTAGTCACACCAAAAGCCAGGTTAGTGCCAGTGTTAATGTAAATGTCTTACAAATTGTTGTTGTTCTTAGCAGTGTCTCTACGGGATTTGATTTCAGGAATTCAAAGAATATGACAAAACATAAATTGATGATCGTTGGTTAAACAAGTTTATGTTTTTCATTTGTCTATAATTTGTCTATATAGTAATTGCTTGAGTTACCATTCTTCTTTTATATTGACTCATTCACCGATTGTCTTGATAGTCCAAATAGGAAATGGTTAAAAAAAAACTTTACAAACGAATTAGGAGAGAGCGAAATATTTGTCACGTTTTTTGTTAACCAACTTCTTCTGCATAAACCATGTAGTTTGTTGTTAAGATTTTATCGAAGGTTTGTCACTAATTGAAATATTGTGTGCTGTGATTAAATTATTCAGTATTGAACATCTTTTGTATGAACTTTAAGTCTTTGTCGATCCCTAGTGAAATCAGCAGCTTAACGAATTCGCAGAAGATTTATGTCGTTTAAACGGCCGTTTTTGTGGACTTTTTTATATTTCTTCAAAATGGGGCAAAATCAGCCATAAAAATGAAAGATACATTGGGCTGAGATGCACCTTAAAAAATATTTATCATTAAATTTCATTGTGGATGTTGAGGCAAAATAAAAAATTTAAGAAAACTTCGATTAATTCATACAGTATTGATAAAAAAAAAATTAAATTTAAAAGACTACAAAATGAGACTGTAGACCCCAATAGCTTAAAGAAGCAGTGGCGAAGCACTAGATTTCCGTAGCACAGAAGATAAATCAATGCAATTTATTAATTTGAAACGATTTTACACTATTCGTCAAAAGTGTTTTGTCGACTCTGGTTTTAGAAAATTTACAACTGTTTTTTTTTTTTATTACTAAAGCACTGCACAAGTATTGGATGTGAACGCAGTTCCAATGTTTCTAAAAAAAATGTGCAAGGACTTGTGGTGCAAAAGTTTAAATAACGGTGGTTAAGAAAGCTTTTTGGATATGTCAACCAATGCCAAGTCAACCAATCATTTCAGATTAAAACAAGTAATAAAATTAAAGTTGGTATAGACCGATTATACTCTACACCATGCGTTTTGGGAGTGGGTATTGGATACCAACTGGATATAAAAAATAAACATAAACCAAATTTTAGTGCTATTGAAATTAATTAATTTGTGTCTTGCAGGTATGAAAAAGCTCATGCCCACAAACGACCGACCATGACCATGATTTTCTCAAAATCATATATAAACCAAATAATAGACACACATACAATAATATAATACGAAGAGATTCCAGCACTCGAAATTCGAGTGCAATTTCTAGGCAGCTTTATTTTTCAACATAGCCAATTCACAAACCAACACTTTTATGGTTTATTATTATTGTGAATCAAGCTAATAAACTTATTAACAAACGCATTAACAAATTTAATAAACACACACATAGCATTGTATAATTTTATGTATGTGCTAGTAGCAACTTTAAATGCAATTTACTCAAAATAAAGGAAAAAATTTTAAAATCTGTAAATCTAGAAAACGGCGAAAAAGAAATACCTTCCAAATAATGCACGTTTGGTCAAAATCGGGATAAAACGGTAGAACAAAACATCGGTCACAAGAAATCGCCTAGCCTATTAATATTGTAGATAACATACACTAAGATACTCTGGATCTTACGATAGAGGTATGGGGGCTAGGTCTTGACATGCACCGATTCCACCAATTTCCATATCGTTTGTCCTATGGTTTAGAAAAGCCTATATACCAAATTTCTTCAAAATTTATTCATATTTACGACCTGTAGTTTGATTACAACAGACGGACAGATGGACGTAAATCGCTAAATCAACTCAGAAAGTGATTCTGAGGCGATCGGTATAAAAAAAGGTGGGTCTAGGTAGTAGTATAGGGTATAATGAAACATTCTGGAATTATTCTTACTGGTAATATGAATTAGAATATACTTTTTGGTTTTTTTTTTTTTCTAACAAGATTTTAGTCTTAAATTATTGAATTTATATGAAGGATAGAGAACTTTGTATGACAGCTTAAATGAAAAATCATAAGGCTTAATATTTCATTATCTATAATATTAATAGGCTAGGCGATTTCTTGTGACCAATGTTTCGTTCTACCGTTTTATCCCGATTTTGAACAAACGTATATTATTTGAAAGGTATTTCTTTTCAGCTGTTCACCAGATTTACAGATTTTTAAATTTTTTCCTTTATTTTGAGTAAATTAAATTGCATTTAAAGTGGCTACTAACACATACACAAAATTATACATGTGCTATGTCTGTGTTTTTTAAATTTGTTAATGTGTTTTTTAATGAGTTTGTTATCTTCATTCACAATAATAATAAGCCAAAAAAGTGTTGGTTGGTGAATTGGCTAAGTTGAGAAATAATGTTGCCTAGAAATTGCACTCGAATTTCGAGTGCTGGAATCTCCTAGTTATCATTATTATTATTACTATTATTATTATTACTATTATTATAATTACTATTATTATTATTACTATTATTATTATTATTACTATTATTATTATTATTATTATTTTTTTTTTTTTTTTTTTTATACTTTATAAAATTTTTTAAAATTATGAATAATTTTGGAAAAAATTATATGTTTTTTATAATAATTTCAAGCGATAGCTTGAAATTTATAGAATGAGATCTCAATTGTATTAAAGTTATGATATAAAGGCTTAGGTGACTGTACATTACCATCTACTCATTTTATAGTAACGGTATGAGTATGGTAAAAATAAGAAATTAATTTTTTAAATAGCCTCTCCAAGGGCTTTTAGTTCGCGATCGGCTCTTTTTTTTTAAATTGAGTTCAAAAATTTGGTAATGTTATGCTTAGTGTAGAAATAATATTTTAAAAGTTTTCGTTAAATAACTTTGTCCCATACAGTTTCTTAATTAGTCGACTTAAATTTGTTTTGAAAACTGTACAAATTACGAAACTTTTGAGCCCGAAATAATAAATATTTTTTTTACATATACTGTAAGTACGAGCATAAAAAATGCAACACTGGCACATATTATCTTTCAATGCAGCTGTTTCAAATTAATGGTAACCAATTCACCTCTTCTTTTGGCTGTTTATTTGTTAGTTTGAGAGTATACAAATTACGAGTTAAATATTTTATATTTTATTTTAAAAGTTAAATATTTTAGCGAGCAAAAAAACAAACGCAAAGTAATAAATTTAAGTAAAATTAAGTTAATTATTGCTTTCCAACAATTCTAATTTTATATTAGAACTGATAATAGCAATTATTAAAGAGTGAAATTGGACTACTCTCTAGTTTTTCGTATTGCATCAATATTCACTTGAAAAAAAGTGTAGAAAAAAAATACTAGCAGATTCCAGCCCTAGAAATTAGAGCCCAAATTCTTGGAAATTTTATGTTTTCATTCAATAAAGACCCTAAAAGTATGCTAAGCAATTATAGCAAATTCACAAATCAATACAAAAACAAACTCATTTTTATTACAAACACATTAACAAATTTAATAAACACACACATAGCATTGTATAATTTTATGTATGTGTTAGTAGTAACTTTAAATGCCATTTACTCATAATAAAGGAAAAAAATTTAAAACTCTGTAAATCTGGTGAACAGCTAAAAAGAAATACCTTTCAAATAATACACGTTTGGTAAAAATCGGGATAAAACGGTAGAACAAAACATCAGTCACAAGAAATCGCCTAGCCTATTACTATTATAGATGGTAATGACGTCTACGAAACACCACAGCGCGCCAAGGCCATCAGATGATAAAATTGGTCAAAACCAACCCACGAAAGAATGAATACATTGGTACCTCTATTGGAGTTCAAACTGCACGCCTTAAACTAAATGAATCTAATTTGCTTGCTAGACAACCAGCCAAAAAAAAACACACTCAAAAAAAAAACACACTCATTAGAGTCAGCAAAAGGAATGGCCCTGAATTTGCGTAACGGTGGGCTGGCTTAGGTCTTGTCGAGCGACAAAAGCAAATTTAATTTATTTGGCTCCGATATAATAAAATTCATACGTAGACCACCTAAATAAAGATATTCTCCTAGATATCAGTTACCAACAGCAGTCAAACATGGCATAGGATCAATTATGGTGTTTGGGTAAGAAGCGATGTTTAAAATGGAATCATTAATTATATGCCATATATTTATAGAAGTGTTCACTGGTGACGGAGTCGGTTAACTGCTCAAAATCGGAGGGATTATGAACGTAAATAAATATTGTAAAATACTTCGAAAATGGCCACTGATGGTATATTTCAACCTAGGGTTGCTATTTCCATTTTCAGGACATTTTTCTCAAAATAGACGACAATTTTTTAATGAATTAATTTTTTTTTTTAAACCACAACGCGATAAAGTAGAAAAAAAAATTTTTTTTTTTGTAAAGAAATTTTTTTTGTAAATAAAAATAATTTTATCCCTATTAAAAAAAAACATAAAAAAAATCAATCTGAACTTAAAATTCAAAAATTCTAAAATCGGAAAATTAATAAATTTTTTTCACATAGCCTTTGTGTTAAATAACTTATTTCTTTTTTTTTTCGGAGACCAAACCTTAAGACACAAAAAATATACGCCTTTTTACGCGTTTTTCTAAATTTTGGTATGCGTGTTGCTCTCAAAAGCTGGCATCACTGCTGCAAAGCTTCACAAAGAAAGTGATGCCAAGTCATTTGAAATAACAGCGACAAAACAGCGATGCCAACAAATCAAAAGTTTCTCGGTGCAATAAAAAAATATTTATGGAGAAAATTGCAAAAAGTAGGACAACTTGCTGAAAAAGAAAGAGGCATGCCCCGGACGTCCTAAAAAGCAGGACAATGCCCGAAGAAAAGGGGGGGGATGGCAACCCACTTCCAACATGATAACAGAATCACTTTCAGTGTTAATTTAGCAATTTTCATCCGTCCGTCCGTTTGTATGTCCAAGTTAACCTTATAATGAAACTACAAGTCGCAAATATATTTTTATGTTATTCAGTATATGTGACCCTGCATAAGAAAACCTACCTATTGTATCAAAACATGTTTTTGAGTAAAACGCAATAAAAGTTTAACCCTCCGTGTTGTTTGCATTTTTGCATTTTTACAACACTTTCCGATGTTTTTGAGACTTGCGAGCGGTTTCATATGAAAATTGAAGTTTTTTGCATACAAATCCAAAAAAAGTGAATTCATGAAATTTGACACACTCGGTGGGTTTTCCTTTGCAGGGCCACATAAAAGCTTTTATCGACCAAACGCTTTTGAGATTAGTGAAAATCGGTGCATGTCCAAACCTAGTCCCACACAAATATCCTCTGCATGCGTGTCAACTGTACCCAAAAATAAACCCTGTAGGAACATTTTTAGTCATAGTCCCCTTATAAAGCCGATTCCCGTTCTTCACTTCAATCTATCAGAAATCAGAAATATTGCATAGATTTTTACAAATTTGACCATTTTTTGACCTTGTCCTCCTCAAAATAACATCCCAAATTAATAACAATAGCCTTAAAAATTGGTTTATGTTTAACTTCTATACCCAGTTATCGCTCCAGTATAGTGTGATCCATGACCCTCCCTAGAATCGCATGGTATAGGGTATTGTACAGTCGGCCTAGACCGACTTTCATTTCTTACTTGTTATTAAAACATAATGTGGTAAAAGTTATGAAAATTTATTTAAACTAGTATAGCCCAGCACTCGAACTTCGAGTGCAAATTCTAGGAAATTTTATTTTTTCATTAAATTTTTCTTTGAAGGTTTTTTTAATCTATATATATATTTATGAATAGTTATAACTATGAGCCCAAAGGTATGCTAATCAATTTTATCAATTCACAATTCAACAGAGGGCGTGTGATATTTAAAAAGGGTGCAACGAATTATTATAAATATTTTATTTTATTTAATTTAATATATTTTTAAAACATATTATACATAAATTTTATCATCCTACGATTCTCCTACATATGAACTATAACTATGCCAATTTTCACACTCCTCCGTGCCAGCAATTTGCTTAAAAACTGATGAAAAATTTTTCCTTCACATATTAATATACAGATGATTACAGGAATACTAAGGAGGACTAAACTCGATCAGATTGTATTGACTCCTTCACAGAAGTTAATCAGTTACAATTTTGCCAAATATTATTAATGAAAAATTAGGAATCCTTGCAAGAAAGTGAAAAAAAATAATATTTTCTTAGATTTCTTTTCCAAAAACATGTGCAGGAAAAATGATTTTTTTCGCTGAAAGTGTTAATAAAATTTGTTCATATTGCCAAATATAGTTAATCGGCATTGCCAAGTCTGAATTAGCTGTTGAATAAAAACCGATGACACATTTTTTTAGGAGGCCCGCTAATTTTAAGAATATTTTAAGGCCCATAAACAAAATTGGTCATCAATCTAGTCAAACTGGGTACAGGATTATACTCAATTCCGTCTGTTTTCTAAAAAATCTTTATTTGCCGCAAAAGTGCAATTAATGGGGAAGCATTTTATATTTGATGTCTTATAAAAGAAAATGAAAAATAAAACTTAGATTCCGAATTAAGAGCTAAACTTTTTAGATTTTAAAAATCTTTTTTAAGCAAAAAGTAATCTAGAATGTGATATTTGAGTCAGAATCTCTATTGATCTAAAGTCCAAATATTCAAATCCCCATTTAGCTAAGCAGCTGTAGTGTAGATCATCATATGATCATTACTGGTCGAATGTAAAATTCTGTTTAGTTTTCTTTTTTTTTATTAACTTTTGTTTGAGCTTTTTTTTTTTTTTTTTTTTTTTTTGAGGTGAATCGCACTACGTAGAGTAGCTGTGGTTAAAGGTGCCTAGTGCATTTTTTTTTTTTTTGTGTTCTGATTCTTCTCTTTTCATTGAGGAACATTGTTAAGAAATTTTAAATCCAACTCTGCAGCTATTAACTGCAGGCAGAAGTTTAAAAAATGTATTTAAAATATTAGTTTTTTAGGTCAAGCAATAGCAACAGATAACCAACCAACAATCAAACGCAGTCGGCCGCGCAGTCACCTAGCTACAGAATGTAACGACGACTTTTACCATAATGATGATGATGGTGGTGGTGGTGGTGGTGGTGAGAGTGTATTGAATTTTAAGAATTTGTACATCGAATATGAGATCCATTCGATATAATGGTTGTGTATTGTTTTGTGGGTGATTTGACTACTGACTAAGTGAATGAGTATGCATGTACGACTAGGTACATGCTTTATTTGTGTGTGTATCTTTTTATATGAATGGTGTTGAGTTAGTGAATGTTTTGTTATTTTTTTGTTTTTATTGTTTTTTTTTTTTTTTTGCTGTTTGGCTGTCACAATGAAAGTAGGTCGCGTGCTGTTTCACATATTACGAATATCTATGCTTCCTTTATATATATAATATACGATATATTTAGACATACACTATGTTCGAATAGTATTAGATTGTTTTTGATGTTTGTGCTTTTTTGCAAAATAAATATAATTTTACTTTCTTTTGTAAAATTGGAACCAAGAAAGAATTTCATGCATTTAAAAATAAAAAGAAAAGACAATATTTCAATGACAGCATTGGAATTCTGTAGATCTAATAGACTGTAGACTTAAATAAATACTTGAATATAAACACATGAATTTAAAGCAAAATATGCAAACTACAAATCAATGTCATTTTATTGGACTTTTACTGATTCTAATAGATATTTAGTCCATATCTAACATAGAATATCGATTACTTTACCATAGCAGGTCTCATGGGGAGGACTGGTACCAGTAGACTGCGATAAAACTTACATAAATTATAGAAAACTAAAAATTAAGCCGTACTTTTTTGAGATGGTCATCTTATATTTGAAAAAAATTTATAGTACATATTTTTTTTTTGTACAACGTTCAAAATATATTTATTATATATATATATATATTTCTATGTCCATAATATTAATAGGCAAGGCGATTTCTTGTGGCCGATGTAAGTTTCTTAGCTTTACTCCGATTGTGACAAAAAATTTTTCATTTGAAAGGTATTTCTTTTTAGCTGTTACCCAAATTTACAATTTTCATCGTTTGGAATATTTTTTTGGAGTTGTGATCGTTTAAAGTTGCTACTAACACATACATAAAATTATACAATGCTATGTGTGTGTTTATTAAATTTCTTAATGTGTTTGTGTTAACGTGCTGAGTTTCTTTTCTTCATTTAAAATGAATTAAATTGTGAAGCATACCGTTAGGGTCTTTTTTTTTAAATGAAAAAATTAAATTTCCTAGAATTTGCACTCGAATTTCGAGCGCTGGAATCTGCTAGTAAATATTAATAGGCTAGGTGATTTCTTGTGACTGATGTTTTGTTCTACCGTTTTATCCCAATTTTGACCAAACGTATATTATTTGAAAGGTATTTCTTTTTAACCGCTTTGCAGATTTACAGATTTTTTAATTTTTTCCTTTATTTTGAGTAAATTTCTTTTAAAGTTGCTACTAACACATACATAAAATTATACATATGCTATGTGTGTGTTTATTAATTTTTTTAATGTGTTTGTTAATGAGTTTGTTATCTTCATTCACAATAATAATAAACCAAACAAGTGTTGGTTTGTGAATTAGCTAAGTTGAGAAATAAAGTTGCACTCGAATTTCGAGCGCTGGAATCTGCTAGTTATAAATTATATTGTGTTTGCAAGTCATTGATTTTTGTTTTTTTTTTTTTTTTTTTTTGCGAAAAAAGTTTGGAAATCGTGAACATTATTAAAAGAATTTTATAAAAATTTTGTGCGCTGTCATAATACATAAAATGTAATAATAATGAAAGCTTTGAATGTAGTATTTTGATTTTTTTATATTTAATTGAATTTATATTAAAGCTTACAAAAAAAAAGTATATAAATTTTATAGTTCTAATCACATATTAGGCATTAGGCATTTTATAGCGGTTTCTGTCACTTTTTTGGAATAGGAAGTCCACATTTTGGGACACCCTTTTCATGCTCTTCAACTCCCTTTTCACAAAAGCGTAATATCTCTGCACTGGCACAAGATCCGGACAGTTTGGAGGAATTATTCAATTTATTTTTAATTAATTTATACTGTACGTTCATCCTCCCTTGGTCAAAATACCGCGTTATTATTCGTGTGGCACTCAAGAGCTTTCTTACCCTACCGACAGTATACCGAGTCGGGCCAAAAATATGTGAACACATTGTTTTGCCTTCCATCTTTTACCACAACTGCATATTATTGGCCAAACCAGGATTCTTTTTTTTTTTTTTTTTTTTTTTTTGAAATTTCATCTGCTTTTGGATCCTAAACTAATCTTCGACATTTCTTCGATCATTAGAAACAAAAAAATTTTGATCCGGAAGCTGCGAAAAATCTGCCAGTACACACGTTTCGTCGTCTATTATGCAGTTTTTTTTTTTTTTTTTTTTTTTTTTTAATCAAGATTTCAATATTTGTATCCTCCCAATTTTTTACATAATTCCTGTCTTGAACAGTGTGGACTTTTTGTGTTTTCAAACCTGCATTGACTTTCATTTTTCGTACCAAATAGTTCGAGGACTTGGTTAACCACGCTACTTTACTACCGGATGTGTTGAGAGCTGATTGAAGCAATACAGATACACTTTGTTTTAAGTTTCAATTTTTTATATCCCGCCTTCTGCATACTGTATACATACACATATTGTTGAAAAGAGTTTAAAATAAGTCTATACATGGTATAGAAAGGACTACATAAATATATAGGTTCATGTTCGAAAATGAAAATGATCTTAAAAATATATATATATATATATTTTTTTTTTTAGTTTGTATGGGAGCATGTTTTATATTTTTGAAATTTAAATTTTTTGGTACACATTTATGTACACATAAAAATAAAATTATTGACATCCTTCATAATCATAATTGCTTTATTTTATGCACCGGATTTCTACCATTGAAAATTAGCTAAGACACGAACTGACCGTTATATTAAAAAAAAACTGAAATACGTAATTTAAATTCATATGTACCACAGATCAACAACGAATCGTTTTTTCACTACTCACACTCACTCATGAAATTTTAAGTATAAGTGAGTAGAAATCAAAATAACATTGATTTAAAAGTTTAAGTGGCAATAAATATGAGTCCGACGTTAACGTCATACTTCTACCATCCCAAATCTGTGATATTCTTAAATTACATCAGTTTGATTTATAATTTTAGGAAGATACTTAAAATACTTAGAATTGATTCAACTCATTCAACTCAACCATGTACAAATACGTGTATATTTATACGTGTATATTTACCATAGTAACGCAACAGAGCAAACACAACGTCACAATGAGTATTTAGATGTTCGTATTCGAATCATACTTTTTTTGTATAGAATAGAATAGAATAGAATAGAATAGAATAGAATAGAATAGAATAGAATATAACTTTATTGGTAAAAAAAATTTTATACAAATAAAGTGTTAAAAGGCGTTGACATATAGTCGTCAGCCTGTATAATTACAATAATTCCATATATTATTATTATAAATTTTCCTTAAAAATGGTAATCAATAATTAAATTCGGCAGGTAAAATTGTCCTATAATGCAGCGCATTTATTATAAAATTAGACAGTTGTTTCCAATTACAGGTAACTATAATTCCGTTTAGCAAATTAATTAAGTATTCTTCATCAAATTGTGCGATTCCAAAATATTTCACCCTGAATTCCCTAAGTACTGGACATATTCCCATAAAATGTGTTATATTTTCATCTTCTCCAGTATTACACAAACTGCAGATACTTCTAATATTGTTATTAAAATGGCTTTTATTTAGTGGTAGGACATCGGCACGTGCTTTGAGTAACGCTGATATTTCTGCAATTTTAAGATTTTCATCAATTATGTACGCGAATCCCATAACTGGTGTAAGGTGTTTGTAGATACGGGTATTGCTTTTTGAGGCGTTTTCCATCATTTCATAATGACTCTTCCATTTCAGCTGTAGTAAAAGATCGCGACACTTTGCATTCCACTCATTCTTAGAAATCCCCACACCAAAGCAGATGTTGTGCTCTTCCCCAATTTTATTTACTTCATTAATACAAAAGACGTTCCTCTGTAATAATATCTTGGAGAGCCTGTGCGGAAGCCTTTCCATGTTATAGTCGAAAAGAACTTTGCCCACGTAGCTGAGAAGCAGACTCAGTGTATAGAGAAACTCCTGTTTCCAGAGCAAGTGCATAATTGGGAATATTGTCATGTAGCTTTAAAATTCTTTTTAAAAAATATCTTTGTAGTTTATTAACTGCTTTGAATGACGAGATATGCTGAATGACGAGATATGCTCGAAATATGCTGAAAGCACGCTTCCTGTCCAGACAGCCGAAGTTGTGTAACTATATATATTCTCCAAGTGGTTTACAGCCTTTGTAGACAGTCCAATTGCATGTAGTTCGAATATCACTTTATTTCGAGGGACTTTATCAAAAGCAGCTCTGAAGTCTACAAAAAAAGGCGTATACTTTTTTGTTTCCATTAAATTTCAGAAGAATTATTGATGCCAAGTTGAAAATATTATCAACTGTTGAGTAGTGTCTACGGAATCCGGCTTGATACTCATTTAAAATTTTATTTTTTTCCACCCAAGACGTTATTCTTTCATTCACAATTCCCATAAAAACTTTTGCTATGCAGTTCATGAAGGAGATACCTCTATAGTTACAAGGGCTGTTTGAGTCACCCTTTTTAAAGATTGAGAATAGTATACTTTTCACGAATACTTCATCCACCTTACCGGATTCGAATATATAATTATAGGTTTTAATAAGTTGTGTTATAAATTCAGCTGTTGCATTTTGCAAAAACTCATATGTTACTCTATCTTCTCCTGGCGCTTTATTCGTTTTCATTTTTTTCAGTATCATATGCACTTCTTCATTTATAATATGCCTATCCACATCCTCATCCGTATGGTACATAGGCGCATAGTGAATAGTATTTGTTGTTTCACGCGGATTTAAAAGTCTTTCAAAATAATTTTTAAAACGCTCTGCAGATACCCCAGATCCTACTTGTAACGTATTTCCTCTGATCTCCTTTGTTACTTTCCACCACTTTTTAGGATCATCTACACTGTTAGTTCTGTTAGTTCTGTTCAAGATCTTCAAAATACTCTACTTTTTTGGTTTTACAGACAAGTTTGTAATTCTTTTGTGCTTCCAAATAACTTCGCTTATCAATCATATTATTTGAATTTCTGTAAGCGTTAAGCATTTTAAATACGTTTTGCCTTGCATATTTGCATATAGGCAGTTAAAGTTAAACCATTTCTGTTTAAAATTAATGTTTTTGTTATTTTGTTGTTTAATGGCAGCATTCCAGATTTTTTGCATTGTCTAAACACATTGAGTGAAGGAGACTCTAAATCAACAACGTCATAAACGTTGCTAAGTATGAGTATCATGAGTACCTCAAACTTTTCAATAAGTATGAATGCATATAAGTACAAGAAATTATGAATCATGATTCAACTGTACTCACTTTTTCAATAATCATTGCAGATCTCGGATATGTACCACCATGTAGAACTCTCTAAAGTTTTAGGGTTTTTATTAAATAACACGAACATTTAAGCATGGTAATTTATGTCTAATGTTCTATTGGATAGGCCTTGCAAATACCTATAATATGATGTGTTCTTTTTGATTAAATGTGAAAAATCTAAAAAACGGTCGTTTTTGCTACCTTTTATACCCTCTTAATATGAGATTGGGCAGCAGAAAACACAGTAATAATACGGGACACTTAGTTTTTTGTATTCTATAACATATCCAAGTTTAATAGCTATATACGGGTGCCTCCCATAAGACCATCCTTGTCAGTGGGTGCAATTTGGGAATCTTAACATTTTTGATATTAGATTTTTTTTATCTACGACACATTTTCGAGCATTAGAAAAGTTGTCAAGTTAAGAGGCTCTAGGGAGTGAATATTAACATAATTTCAGAAGTAGCTGGATTATTTTCTTATAAGTTTCAATTAACTTTTTGAGCATAGTGTATTTATGTAAATTTTTAAACAATATCGTTCCTCTATTTTTTTTTTTAATTTTATGATGGTTAAACATAAATATTGGTCTTAAAACAGCAACAACAAATACTTTTCAAGTTAATTGCAGCAAGAAAGATATAGTTTTTGTTTATGCATTTTCCAGCAAAATCTGGATTATTGTATTTTTTTATTATTTCTCAAAATTCCATCAACGAATATGACATCTTAAACTGTATTTAATTTTGTTTTCCTTTCACTTTAGCTAAATTATTTTTTGTGTGTGAAAAAGTTGTGTTCATTCTTTAATATTCATATTCATTATTAACTTTCTTAACAACGGCCTGTTTTGGCTTTCTGATCATGAAAAATAAACTTAAATTCAGTTGACCTTAATTGCTAAACGATAAAAATGCAGATTTGGCTGCCTGGTTGTCTGCTTTTGGAATATATTTGTATGAAGAACAGTTTTTGTTGCATTGTTGAAAGTTATTATCTCATTTCTTTATTTTTTTTTAACTTTAATCCTAACAGTAGTCATGATTTATAACTTTTTTGATAACTCCTAAAAGTACGTTTATTGTTTAATTAATTTAACTAACTTTTTTGTTAAGTCGACGTTACCAGCAAATAGCAAAAATTTATTTTAAGAAGCATTATGAGTAAAGTTCTCAACATAAAATTCTTAACTTAAACTTTTCAAGAAATGTGTAAGTGGTTTTCGCCTGCCTGTGTCATTTAAATTTATCATAAGATTTCCCACGTTCTTGTTGGGAAAGGTAAAACTATAAAATATTAATGACATTTCAAATTGGTCACACCCACAAATAGATATTTCATTGTTATATTAAATTAAAACAAATATTTTTGAATATATTTGGTTACAACTAAGTAAATACTTCTTTTTGTTTGCCAATTTCCATTTATGTTCAGTAAAACATTCAAATATTGTCTAATGCAATAACTACGATAACCATAACCATATCTTAATTGAGGATGATGGTTCAACTTGTTGGCCAACATTGTGAGTGTCTACACACTCTTTTCTAATCATAGAACGTATTAACAGAGTAGCAGCTGTTGCTGGCCTGAGACAATCTTGGTTCAAACTCGTAAATATCTCATGTTATTTGCCGTTGACTGACCGCATTTCACTGCGAACCACTAACATACAACACTGCTGACAGTTGGCCGGCCATTGCTTTCCACAAATTGTGAAAAAAAAATAAGAAGTATAAAAGCAAAACGAAGGAAGTCATTTTGAAATTTATTACTTTAATTATATAAAATTACTTAAGATAAAGAAATAAATGAAATAAATGAAGAAAACATACTCAAAATACCGAAATATAACCCAGTTTAGAACTTAAAAAAAAAAGGAATGTATATCAATTTAATTTTAAAAGACAGCAGCAGCATCAGAATGAAAAAACAAATAAAACCGAATATACCATGCGTTTGGAGCGAGGGTATTAGATCCAACTATGTTGAGTCAATAACCAAATTATGGTGCTATTGTTATTAATTTGTGGCATGCAGAAAACGAATTTTAAAAAAATCTATGCAATATTTTTTTTTTTTTTTTTTGATAGATTTAAGTGAAAATTGGGAAGCAGCTTCATATGGGGACCATAACGAAAAATTGTTCTATAGGATTTATTTTTGGACTATTGATTTTATACTAGCAGATTCCAGCCCTCGAAATTCGAGTGCAAATTCTGGGAAATTTTATTTTTTTCATAAAATAAAGATCCTAAAAGTATGCTAATCAATTATAGCCAATTCACAAATCAACACAAAAAATAAACTCATTTTCATTACAAACACATTAACGACAAATTTAACAAACACACACATAGCATTGTATAATTTTATGTATGTGTTAGTAGCAACTTTAAATGCAATTTACTCAAAATTAAGGAAAAAATTTAAAAATCTGTAAATCTGCAAAACGACTAAAAAGAAATATCTTCCAAATAATATACGTTTGGTCAAAATCTGGATAAAACGGTAGAACAAAACATCAGTCACAAGAAATAGCCTAGCCTATTAATATTATAGATGTGTAATACACAAATAGAAGCAAAATTTCGATCTCATGGGAGTCATTTTTATGGGGACTAGATCTGAACATGCACCAATTTCAATAGCAATCGTTTCATAACCAACAAAAGCGACCTGTAGTTTAATAACAAGGATAACATGGACGCACAAAGAGCCAGACAGACGGACAAATAGATAGAGGGATAGATAGACAAACTGACGGGCGGACGGACGGACATCGCTAAATCGACTCAGATACTGTTTCTATATCGAACGGTATAATAAAAGATGGCTCCACGACCAATATTTTTGTTAGTTACAAACATCAACACAAACTCGTTATTCCATGACCACAGACCACATTTTAAACTCTTTCTTTTAACTCATACTCTCTGTCTGTCTGTCTGTCATGGAAAAACCCCATTCCCCCTCATCCAATTTATCTGAAACTTAGCCCATAGTCTTCTTGTGACTACAGATTAATTTTGGGGTAGTCATGCACAGTCACGCACAGTCACGGAGTGATTTAAAACTCAATTTCACCTTATCCGATCGCTCTGAAACTTGGTCCATAGAATTGCTGTGAAAAAAAGATTAACTTTAAGATAGTCACGCACAGTCACAGAATGATTTAAACCCCATTTCCCCTCATCCAATCAATCTGAAACTTAGTCCACAGACTTGTTGTCACCAAATATTAATTTTAGAATAATCACGCAAAATCACGCACAGTCACGGAGAGATTCCAAATTCATGTGCATAAGGAAAGAAAGTTTTAATAAAAAAATTTTTTATGGATTAAATTATTTTAAGGATATTTCTGGATTACGTGCTTTTCTTAGTGTATTTTTATGAAAATATACTTTTTTATGGAAAGGTACTTTTCAATAAAAGGTACTCCTTTAACAAATGGTATCGTGTTAAGGAAAGCTAACTTTTTAAGAAAAAGTACGAAAAGAAAAGGTACTATTTTAATAAAAGGAACGAGGGCGGTTCCAGAACAACCTGATCTGATAAAGATAACACAACAACTTTAGGAAAAATGTTCTTTATTTCTCAATATATTCGCCTTTTGGCTCGATGAACCTTTCCCAGTGATATAGAATAGCTAAGATACTCTGTTTAGGTTAAGAACTGTCCTTAAAATAGCCAACAACCTCAGACTCCACCTCTTCATTGTTGGCAAATCCTTTACCACCAAGACATTTTTGCAACTTTGGAAATAGAAAAAATTCCGTACTTTTTTAAGAACAGACAATTTTTCAATGCATGTACTTTGTACAGTAAGATACATTTTTAAAAAAGGTATTTTTTTTTTTAGAAAATGTGCTTTTTCAAGAATAAAAACTTTTTAAGAAAATATGCTTTTTGTAAAATATGTAAATTTTCAAAAAAAAAAAAAAAAACTTCTTTAGAAAAAATACTTTTTTTTTGAAAATGTACTTTTTTAAGAAAAAGTACTTTTTTAAAAAAGTTATTTTTTAAGAAAAAGTACTGTTTTAAGAAATGCTTAATTTTTAAAGAAATGTACTTTTTAAAAAGGCACTTTTACAAGGAAAATATTCTTTTTAAAAAAATGGACTTAAAAAAACACTTCTTAAGAAAATGTATTTCAAAAGGTACTTTTTTAAGGAAGGTAATTTTTTTATGAATCTGTGCTTTTTTAACAAAGAATACTTTTTTAAGAAATTGTATTTTTTAGAAAAATGTTGAATTGTAAGAATATAAACATTTTCAAAAAAAAAATATCTTTTTAAAAAAAACGTATTTTTTTTTAATAAAAAATACTTCTTTAAGAAATAATACTTTTTTAACAAGAGAAACTCTTTGAAGGATATGTATTTTTAAAAGAAAATTTATTATTTTATTTATTTTTTCAAGAAAAAACTTTATTAAGAAATGGTACTTTTTGAAGAAAATTTAATTTTTCGGAAAGGTAAGATACTTTTGTAAGGTACTTTTGTAAGAAGTACTTTTTTAAGAAAATATACTTTTTTAAGAAATTGTACTTTTTTAAGAAAAATAACTTTTTTAAGACAAGCTATTTTTTAAGAAAAAGTACTCTTGTAAGAAAAGCTACTTTTTTTAAGAAAATTTTCTTTACTTTTTTACGAAAATTAACTTTTCTAAAAAAAAGGAACTTTTCTAAGATGAAGTACTTTTTTAAGAAAAGGTACTTTCTGGAAAAAAGGCAATTTATTTGCGAAAAGATAGTTTATTAAGAAAAGCACTATTTAAAAAAAAATGTACTTTAAAAAAATTACTTCTCAAGGAAATGTATTTTTAAGGTACTTTTTAAAGAAAATGTACCTTTCAATAAATGGTATTTTTAAAAAAGGAACTTTTTCAAGAGAGGTAAATTGTTAAGAAAATGTAGTTAAAAAAACAATATTTAAGGAGAAATTTATTTTTTGAAAAAGTATTGATTTAATTATTAAATTTTAATATTATACGAGGGCGGATCAATAAGTCCGCGACTTTTAGAATGAAACACAGTTTTTTTGAAAAAAAAAAATTTTTTTTTCAACATAATCTCCTTTTAGCTCAATACACTTAGTCCAACGTTACTCCCATTTTCGGGTGTATTGACACAGTACAGAACGTTCAGCCCTCGAAATTCATGTGCAAATTCTAGGAAATTTTGTTTTTTCATTTAATTTATATTTTAATCTGTTTAATTTATTAAATTTATTTCATTATATATATTTGTTGAGCACACAGAAATAAAAGCTTAAATGCATTTGCCAACTATACGTACGATAATTTTAGGCAATTTACAATTCAACACATGGCGTGTGATAAGCAATTATAATGAAATTCGATTGCGTTATTGTCGTTATTGGTTTATGTCCAAAATTATTTTTAAATTCAACACAGGGTTTTTCATATACAATTTTTGCAAACACATTAACAAATTTAATAAACACACACACAGCATTGTATAATTTTATGTATTATAAGTAGCAACTTTAAATGAGCATTATTCTAAAAAAATATTGCAGATGGCCACAAATCTGTAAATCTAGTGGACAGCTAAAAAGAAATACCTTTCAAATGAGGGGTGTTTGGTCAATATAGGGTTAAAACCGACAAAGTTACGAGGGTCACAAGAAATCGCCTTGCCCATTAATATTATAGATACTTTTTTAAGAAAAGATACCTTTTAAAAAATTTGCATTAACGAGGAGAGTTACGGTCCATTTTAAGAAAATATATTTTATTATTAAACAAAACATTTATCATACAGCGTTACAGACTCAACAAGTAAATCGGTGAGTCAGTGATGAGAGTAACAATTATAGTAGTAGTAATTTTTTTGGAAGACGTAATAATTTAGACTGGGCTTTTAAAAGTCGTGCGTGACAAAATAAAATTTAGTGCTGATAAAAACAAGTTTCGAAAGATGCGTGGGTAGAGAAGAGGAAAGCACATATTTCTAAAATTCATAAACACTCTCTATTATTAATCAGACAGGTTTCTGGCATTAAGCCAGATTGTTTCTATATGAATGTTTTCCAATTTTTTTTATAAAATTGATAACTCTATGAATATTTTTGATGTGTAAACATCTATACGCGCAGGGGGGTAAATTTCAAAAACAGCGTAACATTTAAGCGTAACATGTGAGCATAACATGTGAGTTGTAAGACAAAATGCGATTGTATTGGTGAAAAAATTATGATATTTTGAAAAATAAAAAATGAAAAAAAATGAAAAATAAAAAATGAAAGATGAATAATGGAAAATGGAAAAAAATTAAAAATTAAAAATGAAAAACGAAAAATTAAAAATGAAAAATAAAAAATGAAAAATGAAAAATTAAAAATGACAAATAAAAAAATGAAAAATGAAAAATATAAAATTAAAAATAAAAAATGAAACATGAAAAATTAAATGAATAATGAAAAATGAAAAATAAAATATTAAAAATAAAAAATTAAAAATAAGAAATGAAAAATAAAAAATGGAAAATGAAAAAAAAAAATGAAAAATAAAAAATTAAAAATGAAAAATTAAAAATAAAAAATGAACAATGAAGAACGAAAAATGAAAAACGAAAAATAAAAAATGAAAAACGAAAAATGAAAAGTGAAAACTGAAAAACGAAAAATGAAAAATGAAAAAAAAAATTAAAAATGAAAAATAAAAAATTAAGAATAAAAATGAAAAATAAAAAATGAAAAACAGAGTTCAGAAAAAAACACACACTGAATAAAAAACTCGTACATATATGTAAACAAACATAACATAGACCAACAAACACATATATTTATTTTCATATCAATTATGTTTGTTTTTAAATTTTCTTCGGTGCCCAACACAACCATGACTGTGTTCGTTTTAATATTTCGTTATTTACACGAACATTTTTGTATCACGTACTTTTTGTTTCAATCACACATAAAGCACACATTTTTGAGTGTTGCTTTATTTGAAGTTCATGTTCTGGTACGTGTACTGAAAAAAAAAACAGAACATGTACAATACATGTACATGTAAGTCGTGTTTAAAATATAACTGAACTCGAACCTGTTTATTGTACATGTTCTGTTTTTTCTTACTACACGAGCCACAACACGACTTAAAATATAACTGAACTCGAACCTGTTTATTGTACATGTTCTGTTTTTTTTTTTTCAGTACACGTACCAGAACATGAACTTCAAATAAAGCAACACTCAAAAATGTGTGCTTTATGTGTGATTGAAACAAAAAGTACGTGATACAAAAATGTTCGTGTAAATAACGAAATATTAAAACGAACACAGTCATGGTTGTGTTGGGCACCGTAGAAAATTTAGAAACGCACATAATTGATATGAAAATAAAGATATGTGTTGGCTACTTTTGAACAGAACATTGTGTGTTTCATGTGTGTATTTTCTGAACCTTGATGAAAAATGAAAAATAAAAAATTAAAAAAAAAATAAAAAGGAAAATTGAAAAATAAAAAATGAATAATAAAAAATTAAAACTAAAAAATTAAAAATAAAAAATAAAAAATGAAACATGAAAAATAACAAATGAAAAATGAAAAAATAAAATTAAAAATGATTAATGAAAAATAAAAAATGAAAAATGAAAATTGAAAATTAAAAAATGAAAAATAAAAAATGAAAAATAAAAAATGAAAAATGAAAAAAGAAAAATAAAAATTGGAAAATGAAAAATGAAGAAAAAAATTAAAAATAAAAAATAAAAAAAAAAATTAAAAATGACAAATGAAAAATAAAACATGAAAAATTAAAATTAAAAAATTAAAAATTAAAAATTAAAAATAAAAAATTAAAAATAAAAAATTAAAAACGAAAAATGAAAAACGAAAAATTAAAAATAAAAAATAAAAAACGAAAAATTAAAAATTAACCGGTTAAAATAATAAATAATAATAAATATTTTTATATTAACAGAGCCCCTGCAGTTGATTGCTATAAGTGATACGCTTTCTGTTTGATTTTAAGAAAGTGCTATAAAAAAATCTTTAATTACTAAATGTTTATATCCCCTGTGATCGGACTAACATGATTTTTTTTTTCTAACCCAGCAAAGCCTTGGTAATGATTACTTATTACCGTTGCATTGCATGGTAACATTAACCCCATACCTTTTGAATAATTTCAAGCTAAATGTAAGGACTTCCTTTAAAAGAGTTAAATTTAATGAAACAAACTATTTCGCGGCGATAGTCATCATTGGACCAAAAATGCAGCAAACGCTGTTAAATTTTACATTACTTTATTTACAACTTATTGTGCGATACCAATGTGTTGTTCTTACAAAAATTTACTTCACTCCCCACATGTAGCAAATTACTCAAAACTATTCTTGTTGTCTATAAAGTAACTAATTATTTGTATCAGTACCTAGTAAGGTGCCGGTAATGCCTTTCCTCCAATGGCACTCCCATGTTAAAATAATGGGTTTCGTAATGGAAGGGTAACTACTGAACACTTTTGATTTCATCTTCTAAAGCTCATTACATGGAAAGTTTTGCTGGGAGTTTTCCTGAAAAAAAAAACTTTTTCTAAAATTTATCATTTTATCAGTGATGATCCAGCTAAATATATTCCAATTTTTTTTTTTATAATTTCAGTTCAATCTGGAAGAAACATCAGACATTTACCTTGTATTGTGAGAAAATCTGGTAGATCTGGTATCTGCATGTTTGCGATAGATTGCATCAAACAAAATGGTACACATTTGGGAACCTGCATAGATCGTTTCTATTTTGGATCATGCTGTGATATTAAGGTAAGTCATATACAAATATACAAAAAAAAAAAAACGCCACCAATAACTGTATTAATTTACGCAGGAGGAAGGATATCCCGAAATAGCAGATAATAGCATAGACCAAAATACCATTTCTCATCGTTTTACACCCGAATCATCAACCATGCCAACTAGTGCTCTTTTCAAAATTACCACCTTAAGTCCAAGTCATTATCAGGGCAACATAAGCAACAGCATAATAAGTAGTAGTAGTAGTAGTAGTATCAGCAGTAGTAACGGTAGTAGTAGTAATAGCAATAGTAATACGGTAACTAAACAAGATGTTACCCAAATGTTGAATAGTGTAACACAATCATTTGTCCCGACAACCATGGATGATACTTCGAGACCCACGACACTGGTGACTGGTAATACCAACTCAAGAAAACCGAATAAAACAACGACCACTACAAAGCCTACCACACATAAACATTCTCAATTTGTGATAAGAACTACAGCGCGACCAACCAAAAAACCTGTGCATCATTATACAAGCACGGGTTCAAAACCTACACAACATAATACCACAACAAAAAAGAAAACTACACCCACCACCAGCACATCAACCTCGTCTACTACTACAAGCACTACAAGAAAACCGGTGCTTACTACTACCGATGCAAAAGTTCAGCAAGATGAACTACAAGTAGAGGTAACAACTCTACCTACAAAACTTTTCACCTATCAAATAGTAGAAACTACAGTAGGTACACCAACAGAACCAACAAAAATTTTCGATTTTGTTACCACCGATCGCACCTCAGTTAAAACTACAACGAAAGAGCCACAAACTACAACTACAGAAGCTCCTATTCCAACTACAACACCAAAACGTAAAGTAACTGCTACAGTAGCAACAACAACAACTACTACACACAAAACCACAATCAAATATAAGCCACAAACGACCAGAAAACCTACAACCACAAAAAAACCGACAACCTATAAAAGAACTACGGCAAAACCTACTAGAAAACCAGTAACAACAGCAACAACGATTGCAGATATAAAAACTCAAACCAATGACACTACAATAGAAACTACATATGAACCGAGTACAACAAGCTTTTTAGCTAGCAACAAAACTACAAATGCACCCAGACCTAAGCCAAGACCAACAGCCAGTATAGTCAGAGTAACAAAACCTACAACAACATCGACTTATACTACAACAACCACTTCAACTACACATAAACCTACAACCTTAACGACAACCACTTCAGCACCACAAACTTCTACCACATCCAGCAAAGTAGAAACTACAACAACAACTAGCAAACAACCTATTACAACAACAACTTCAGTAGATACCACACAAATCGCCACCACAAATACACCACCAGGTTCAAGCCCCAGCCAGGATACTGAGCAGCCAATAATAGCCTCGACTACCCATAAGCCAGGCTTAGTAACTTGGACAAATATTGATGGTGAACCCGTAGTTGAACCGAATAAGCCAATAAATTCCGATTGGATACCAGTCACCGTCGAAACACCTTTGATGACACACAACAAAGTAGAAGATGGTAAGTAAAGTGAATTTGCTCCGCGCTATTTCATTTAAATTAATAAGTTTTTGTTTTGTATCTTAAGAATATTCAACCAAAAAAACTACAGTTGAAGAAGTTGATGTTTCTATGACCTCCAGCGTTAGTGCTATGATGAATAATCAGACGATTATTATTACGCCACCGAAAAAACCTGTTTTAGTACAAAAACCTACCACAGCCGCTACAACAACTACAATTGAACCTCCTACTAAACCACCACAAAGTCCAGCAACTACCTCATCCCCACCCAAACCCACCACTACGACAACAACTACTACAACAACACAAAAACCCACCTCAACAAGTAGCCTAACAACCAGCGAACAACCAGAAACAATTTCTACAACAGTTTCCCATCAATTCACCACCGAAGGTATTCCCTTTACGTCAAGTGCAGCCACAACATCCAGTGGTGTTACTTCGGAGGAAATCACTACAGAAAGTTTAAATCTGAATGGCACAACCATGTCGCCAGTTGCTAATGGTTTGGAGGGTGTTGACTACAGACAAGGTTAATTTTTTTTATGGAAATTTTGTTATTAAATAAAAAATTACACATTTATTTTTTCTAGTTTGCGGTCGTCGTATGTTCCCAGAACCACGTATTGTTGGTGGTTCGAATGCAGCCTTCGGTCGTTGGCCTTGGCAAATCTCTTTGAGACAATGGCGTACCTCGACTTACTTGCATAAATGTGGAGCTGCTTTGTTGAATGAAAATTGGGCCATAACAGCAGCCCATTGTGTGGACAAGTAAGTACTCCATTCAAAGCGTAAAATACCTGTTTAAAGGGTTTGACATAATAAACCAAAAGAAGAATTTATTTGTTTGCCGGACCCATTCTTCACTCAAAATCAAAGCTGAAGCCATTGTTAATTATAACTCATCCAAGGCTTATGACTCATCCCAAAATACTCGGTTGGGTATAAAAAATGAGCAACTTTTATTATTTATTGATCGTGTTAGAGTAGTCTCCAAAACAGGCCACCATACAATAATCTTATACAGCAGTACAGGAAGAGTCATCTCTGTATAGACCCAATGGTTTATTTCTTCTTTATTAAAAGCCCATCTTGTGGCTTCGATTCGAATGAGTTAAACATTTCCAAAGCTACAGGTTGAAATGATAATCTAAGTATCCAATATTGATTTATATCCGGATCGAAGGACCATTAAAAAATCCTTTAGAAATGAACCAGATTTTTCTTAAAAGTAGAATTGCATGGCCCTTAATTTCTTAAGGTATTTATTTTAACATAAATGGTTTATTTCTTCTTTATTAAAAGCCCAACTTTTGGCTTCGATTCGAATGGGTGAAACATTTCCAAAGCTGCAGGTTGAAATGATAATCTAACTATCCAATATTGATTTATATCCGGATCGAAGGACCATTCAAAAATCCTTTAGAAATGAACCAGATTTTTCTTAAAAGTAGAATTAAACGGTCCTTAATTTCTTAAGGTATTTTTTTTAACATAAAACATTGATTCTGCAATAATCGATTGTATCAATTACATCGGCATATTCATCGGCATATTCCTTGGGAGCTTAAGCAGAAGGCAGAAACGATAACTTTAAATCTTAAATGACTCCTGCTAATCTGTAAACAAATACCCATTGCTAAGTTTTCACTTTGTAGCTCTGAAGTTCAAAGATCTGGACACAGATAACAGATTCATTGTGGCTACCGAATTTATAGTCAACCCAATTGCGATGATATTAAGATCCAAACTTCGAGTTACCGTTCTCTTAACACTAAATATTTAAGCAGAATAAAAAATAGTTGACTCCTTAAAACACGGTTGTTAAAATTTAGAACAATTGGGTTGGTGGATTTTTTTTTTGTGTGTAGATATTCATGTGAACTGCTATTTACTGTGGTCGTAAGGAATAGCATCGTTACAAAATTTCAGAATAATTCTCCGCGCCATTTGGACGTTTTGTGCCATTTATCAGACTAAATAGTTTAAAATGCTTCTTACGAACGTATTCCGGATCTCTATCAGAAATCCATCTTCTGATTGCAAGCAATGCACTCTAATGAAACAACTATTGTGCTCAGTACAAAGGCAATTCTATCTGATTGAAGTTCCACAACTGGTAGTTCGTTTTAAAAAGGCTACTTACAAATCCGATATCAACTGATAGAAGGTCCATAAATAATGAATCAATTTAAAAAGTTCTTTCGGATCTCAACATTAGTAAGTCTTCGGGACCGGAAACAGTGCTCTTCGACGCTATCCAGTCCATTGGCCAACCATTTCAGCCTTTCGTACAGGAGTATTCCCTCTTTCTGGAAAGTTGCAAATGTCCAATAACCGTCCAATTGTAATCTGCTCTGCGCTCTCAAAGGTAATGGAGAACATGATCAATTTCCATCTTGTGAACTACCTAGAGGCCAACTCACTTCTTAATGATCGTCAGTATGGCCTCCGTAGAAATCGTTCCGCAGGAGACCTGTTAGCTCTACTTTCTGAGCGATGGAGTCGATCCATTCGCAATTTTGGCGAAAGTAAAGTGGTTGCTCTGGATATTTCCAAGGCATTCGATCTTGTATGGCACGGTGCATTGATATCAAAGCTTATTGCATTTGGGCTCGGTAATGACTTCTCTCGATTTATATTGAGTTTTCTCAGAGACCGAACAATACGTGTTGTTATTGATGGGGTCTCATCTAATGAGTTTCAGCTTAATTCAGGGTACCCCAAGGTTTCGTTCTTCTCCTTCTCTTTTCCTTAACTTTCTGAACGACCTTCTTGGTCAAACTTTTAATCCTATATACTCTTTCGCAGACGACAGCAGCATTTGTCATTCACTTTCCTTTAAATGTAGGCCAAGCCTCTTGGAGGTTGGGGGCAAAAGACGGACAATGAATGACACACTCAATTAAGACCTGTTAACAATCTACGAGTGGGGTAAAGCGAATAGGGTTGATTTTAATGCGCTGAAGACACAATGTTGTATGCTGACCCATAGGGCCATGGAATCAACAATGTCATCTGTATATATGGATGGTATAGGTATTGAGGAATCGGATACTCTTGATGTTGTAGGCATGAGAATTCAATGTGATGTTCGTTGGAACGAGCATGTTTTTTAAATGTCGAAAGAAGCATTCAAGTGTCTTGGTTTTCTAAAACGGTGTAAAAATTGCTTCACTCCTTCTGATCTCCTTAAAATCATACCACTTACATGAGAGCGAAAATGGAATACAACTCCCATATATGGGCAGGAGCTTCAAATTCTATTTTGGAGCTGTTGGACCGTGTGCAAAGGAGGGCGTTGGCGCTCATCAATGACAGTAGAGTATCCAACTCTATTGATTCATTGGAACATCGTCGGAATGTGGGTGGTGTAGCACTGTTCTATAGATATTACCATGGGAAATGTTCTTCTGAGATTAGCGAACTTATTCCAAGTGCCCGAGTTTCGGTTCGCTCTACCCGCTTCTCTAGTAGATCACATCCGTTTGTAGTCTATTGTCGAGTTGACCGCACAACGCATTACAGAGAGAAAGTCGTTTATCAGTCGAACTAGAATTCAACTAAAATTCAAGTCAAATATCCACAAACACTACTCTCTCTCTCCTCCTTTCCATAACCTATCTTCCTGAAATCAACACAATTAACTGCATTTGTAGGGGACATCCCCTGAGTGTTGGTTAATTAAAAAAATAATAATCCTTTGCTTTATATACTATTCGAAAGAAAAAAAGTTTCGCGTGAATGTTGATATCGTGTACTAACTTATCCCACAGTAGGTGAAGTTCTATTGAAAGGTTAGCTTGACGATGGCGACAACGCTTGGAGGCCAAAAAGGCCTATTGTAATACGCTTTTTATTCCAGGATCTTTAACGTCTTTCAAATCATTGTTCGATTTCACGAATTTCCAGATATAAGTTGGCTTCAGTACCGGCAGCCAAGCTCTTAGAGCACTGGGTATCCACAAGGCCGGTGAAATAGTAATACTGGTTCCTCCTCGTCATTAGAACTCCTGCAGTAGCCTCCAATTTAGTGGTGTGTAACTTTTCCAGCAGCACGGTTTGGTTCTATTTGAGGCAGGGAAGAAGCCATCTTAGTTACTTTATTCCTTATTACGTTTTCCCGGTATCCGGAAAATATTTATAAAAGACGGGTTCAAATAAGACTGATGAGTGAAGTGATGCTTAAGGAAGAGCTGCTTATTCACTATGTAATTTCGTGCGTTCATTCAGTATTCATTTTTACCGAAAAAAAATAATCACTCAAACCAATAAAAATCTTTAAGCATACTACGTGGACTCTTCATCATTTCAGTGGTAAAGAACCGGTTAACTGAATTCATTTGTGATCCCGCTAGCACGAATAACGTCGTACAGTGAAAGTAAGGCTTAGTAGTTATAATTTTCAATGGCAAAGCTCCAACGTATTACAACATCGAAGGATCTGTATGAGGATCTTCCGCCGAAGAATGTATGGTGGACCTAAGATTATTCCACCACACCACACCAGACACCATGATGAACATGGGATTAATGTACAGGTAGATCTTTTGTGCACCGAAGACCAAGGAGCAATCAAAACGTTTGGTTTCTTCAGCACCGAATTAGGCCAACTGCTGTGGTGACAGTTTATGGCATAATCCACTTCGATAAAAATTTAAAGAAAAAAACGTTATTCACCGACTATTATCCCAACTTACTACTGTGTCCTAATGAAAAGTTGACTTTTTGTTGTAAAATTCTTTATTTATTCTTCCGAATCACTTCACAGTAATCACTTTTATGCCAACGTTTTTTGAATCCCCGAAATAGTTGTTGAAACGATTTTCGGGTTGGCCTTCGGCTTTTATCTCCTAAATCGAAACAAATCGGTGTCACCAGACTGGTCTTTTAAGTCGTTTGAATAGCCAGAAGTTACAAGGTACGATATGATCCGAATTTTGTGCGAAATGACCTCGAAGAAGCACTGCAATGTGAATCAGCCAAGAGTTCTCTGCCCCTAATTCTCGCCTCTTTTTGCGAATAGATTCATGTAAATAAAGCATAACACTCAAACAATATTCCTTGTAACAATTTGGCCCGGTGGAAGGAATTCATAATACACAGCCATGATAATTAAAGAAAACTGTTAACATGACCTTGGTTTTTGAATGACTTTTCTTTCGATCTTACTTCAGCTTTTGCATGATATTCGCTTGATTGATTAGTTGTTTCGTAGTCGTAGGTTTAGATCCAAGCCTCATCATCCGTAATGATGAGTTCCATTTCGTGGTGGTTGTCAGAAAGCAATGTTTCAGAGATCTTAATGCGAAGCTATTTTTTAAAAAAAGTTAATGTTTTTGGAAGCACTCAAGATATGAAGCGTTTGAAGCCAAAATATATTTTACAATGGTGTTGATTGATACTTTTGCAATGCCAACAATTTCAGCCAGATCTCTAATTAATTTAATAATTTTATATATCTTTTAGTGTTCCTCCCTCGGATCTACTACTACGTCTGGGCGAATATGATTTGGCTGAAGAAGAAGAACCTTATGGCTATCAGGAAAGACGTGTACAAATTGTGGCCTCTCATCCACAATTTGATCCTAGAACTTTTGAATATGATTTGGCCTTACTGAGGTAAATTTTTAAATAGTTTAATAAATTTAATTTTATAATGTCACCCATGATTCATTTCAGATTCTATGAGCCAGTGGCTTTCCAACCTAATATCATACCCGTATGTGTGCCCCAAGATGATGAAAACTTTATAGGTCAAACAGCATTCGTTACGGGCTGGGGACGTCTCTATGAAGATGGCCCCCTACCAAGTGTGCTGCAGGAAGTAGCCGTACCGGTTATAAATAATACCATATGTGAGACTATGTATAGATCAGCTGGTTATATTGAACATATACCACATATCTTTATATGTGCTGGTTGGAAAAAGGGTGGTTATGATTCATGTGAAGGTGAGATGATGATTTTAAACATCCAAAAACTGACACTCAATATATTTTATTTAAAGGTGATTCTGGTGGACCCATGGTCTTACAACGTGAATCGGATAAACGTTTCCAATTGGGTGGTGTTATATCGTGGGGCATTGGATGTGCGGAGGCCAATCAACCGGGTGTTTATACAAGAATCTCCGAATTCAGAGACTGGATTAATCAGATTTTGCAATTTTAGTATAGTTATGTTGAACGTAATGGAGAAGTTAGAACAGTAAAACTTGGTTTAGTTAACACACAGACCGAAATTGTTCTGAGTTTTATTGTTGTTGGTTAAAATCTAGAAAGCTAAAGCATCAAATGTTGTATCTATAGTTATTGTATATCACGATATTATTTAATTTTTATCTTTACGACTTATCGATCTAACTAATTAACTAATCATTTATTAATAACATTTTAATTTGTTCTTTACTAAATAGTAGGGAGTTTTTATGCAATATTTTGTTATTTTTTATATTTGAATTGTGCATAATTCAAGTCATCTTGTTCTTTGGTTATATTTCAAAATATAACCAAAGAACGACTCGACAAGTGTATGCAATAATCACCTAAACACCAATTATTTATTATTTAAATTTCCAAAAAAAAAAAAAAATATTCTTTTCACATTTAGTCATATTCTTTAAACTAAGTTGCATGCTTCCATGATGAATGAGACAAACCCTAATAATGCCCTACATAAAAATAATTATTTCAATTCGGCGGGTCACCTGCTTGCCTTTGAAATCTACTTAGTTTACAAGTAAAGGGAAAATATGCGAAACCCATAATAATATGAAAAATATTTCCTCGTTTAATCACGAAAATTCACGAAACAAAAAAGAAAATCAATTTTTAAAATATTTTGGAATTTTTTATAATATACATTTCGGAATATCAAACAGTAAATAAAGTCAATATGAAATTGTTAAAGCTTAATTTAAAATTGTTAAAATTAAATCAATTTTTTTTTTAAATATAACAGCATATAAATTATTTAAATTAAAATTAAAACTATCTGAAATATAAGTAAATTTCTTTAAAAATTCGTGTCTAAATATAATTAATATAAGAAAACTGTATAAAAAAAATTTTATAAAAACATACAAATGGTTTCTATAGAAAAATACACAAAAAAAAATAAAAATAAACAAAAATTACGAAAAACACAAAACAAATTGTAAAAAAAAAAATAAGAAAAACTTGCAATTAAAAATATTGTCACAAATTTTCAATAGAAAAGAAAAATTTCCTGATTGGAAAACTTATTACAAATTGTCTATAAAGAAATATTATCAACAATGTTCTATATGAAAATATTATCAAAAAAAAATATATATTAAATATGTTAAAATTCTCTTTATAGAAAACAATATCACAAATACCCTCTATCGTAACAATTTATATTTCGCTAAAAAAATTATCAAAAATTATTTCTATAGAAAAATAAAGAAAAATTTTCTGTGTAGAGAAATTATATGGAAATTTTTTTTAATTTATGACAAATTTTCTATATAGAAAAATTATCAAAAATTATTTAAAATTATCTCCGGTAATATATTAAAATTGCTATCAAAAATTTTTGTTATGCAAAAATTATAATAAATTTTCCCTATTGAAAAATTAACTATCATTTTTTCTATAAAAAAATCATTAAAAAATTCTTTATAGAAATAAATTGACCATATAAAAAATAAAATAAAAATAATTTTATTATAATATTTATATAACAAATTTTTTCTATAAAAAAATATCAAAAATAGAGAATTTTTTTTTAAATAATATTGTTTAGATAAAATTTATCACAAATATTCTTTACAGGAAAATTATTAAAATTTTTCTCTCTAGAAAAAAATATGAAAAAATGGTTTACAAAAAACTTGCAATTACAAATATTGTCACAAATTTTCAATGGAAAATAAATATCACAAATTTTCTCTACAGAAAAACTATTAAAAAGTTTGCGATAATATTTTGAAGCAAAATTATCATCAATATTCTCTATAGAAAACACATCAAAAATTTTTTGATCAGAAAACTTATTACAAATTGTCTATAAAGATATATAAAAAATGTTCTATATAAAAATTTTATCAAAAAAAATTTTTAAAGTAAAAATGTCAAAAATTCTCTTTATAGAAATAATATCAAAAATTATCCCTGTAGAAAAAATATCAAATTTTGTTACTATAGAAAAATTATCAAAAATTTTATCTATAATGAAATTATTAAAAAAATTTACAAAAATGTTCTGAAGAAAAATTATAAAAAAAAATTCTTTATAGAAAAAATATCAAAAATTTTTTGTTCAAAAAAATTTATAAAAATTTTCTATATAAAAATATTTAAAAAATTCTCTATAGAAAAAATATAAAAAACTTTCTATACAGAAAAATTAACAAAAATTGTAACTATAGAAAGATTATCAAAAAGGCTCTCTATCGTAACAATATATTTTTACCTAAAAAATAATTATGAAAAATTTTCTGTATAGAAAAATTATAGGTAAAATTATCAAAAATTTTCTCTAAGAAAAATTATCAAAAATTTTCTATAAGAAAAATTATCTCTATGATAAAATATTAAAATGTTATCAAAAATTTTTGTTATAGAAAACTTATAAGAAATTTTCCCTATGGAAAAATTAACAAATGTTTTCTCTATAAAAAAAACATTAAAATTTTCTTTATAGGAAATGTATTTAAAAATTGTCTACATAAAATTTTTCAGAAATTTTCTCTACCGAAAATTTTCAAAAATTTTCTCTATAGAAAAATTAATAGGAAATGAAAATTTTTGATAATTTTGTCATAATTTTTCTAAAAAAAAAAATTTTCTATAAAAAAATTATCAAAAATATACTTTATAGAATTTTTTTAAATATTGTTGGTATAAAATTTATCAGATATATTCTTTACAGAAGAATTATTAAAAATTGTCGCCATAAAAAAAGTATTTAAATATTTGTTCAACAGAAAAAATATCGAAAATTTTCTAAAAAATTTTTCTTTGATATATTATAAGAAAAAAAAATTCTATAGAAGAAATATCTCAAATATTAACTATAGCGAAATTATAAAAATGCTGCCTAAGAAAAATTATTAAATAATTTCTCTATAGGAAAATTTTAAAATTTTTTCCATAGCACAATTATAACAAATTTTTTCTATACAAAAATTATCAAAAATTTTCTTTATGGACAAATTATCAAAAAATTTTCTCTATGGAAAAATTATCACAAATTTTCTCTACAATAAAGTATTGAAAAAATTTCTCCATAAAAAAATCATAAAAATATGCTTTAACGAAAATTTATTTAAAAATTTAATAAAATTTATCTGAAATTTTCTCTACCGAAAAATTTTCGATATAGAAAAATTAATAGGAAATGATATTTTTGATACATTTTTGATAATTTTTCTATAGAAAAAAGGTTTATATAAAATTTTTTATATAAAATTTATCAGAAATATTTCTTATAGAAAAATTATTAAAAATTTCCTCTATAGAAAAAATATTTAAAAATTTGTCAATTGAAAAATTATCGAAAATTTTCTAAAATTTTTTTTTTTTTTTGATATATTATAACAAAAAACTCTCTATAGAAGAAATATCGCAAATATTAACTATAGCGAAATAATAAAAATGCTGCCTAAGAAAAATTTTTAAAAATTTCTCTAAAGGAAAATTTTCAAATTTTTTTCCATAGCACAAACATAACAAATTTTTTTTTATAGAAAAATTATTAAAAATTTTCTTTATAGATAAATTATCAAAAATTTTCTGTATGAAAAATCTATGAAACATTTTCTCTACGATTAACTATTGAAAACATTTCTCTATAGAAAAATCGTCAAAAATATTCTTTACCGAAAAATTTTCTATATAGAAAAATTAATAAGAAATAATAATTTTGCTAAATTTTTTTTTTATAGAAAAATATTTTTCTATAGAAAAATTATCAAAAATATACTTTATAGAATTTTTTTTTTTAAATATTGTTTGTATAAAATTTATCAGAATTATTCTTAACAGAAAAATTATTAAAAATTTTCTCTATAGAAAAAAAAAATTCCAAATATTTTTTTTGGTATATTATAAAAAAATTTCTCTATAGAAGAAATATGATAAATTTTAACTATAGCGAAATTATAAAAACTATTGCCTAAGAAAAATTATTTAATAATTTCTCTATAGTAAAATTTTCAAATTTTTTCCATATTAAAATTATAAATTATTACCAAAAATTTTCTCTACAGAAAAATTAACAAACATTTTCTCTACAATAAATTATTGAAAATGTCATCAAAAATATTCTTTATAGAAAATTTTTTTAAAAATTTTCGATATAACATTTATGAGAAATTTTCTCTACCGAAAAATTTTCAAAAATTTTTTCTATAGAAAAATTAATAAGAAATGATAATTTTGTGATAATTTGTCTATAAAAATTTTCTACAGAAAAATTATAAAAAATATACTTTACCGAAAAATTCTCAAAAATTTTCTATATAGAAAAATTAATAGGAAATGATATTTTTGATAATTTTGTCACAATTTTTCTAAAAAAAAATTTATTCTATACAAAAAATATCAATAATACACTTTATAGAATTTTTTTAAATGTTGTTTGTATAAAATTTATCAAATATATTCTTTACAGAAAATTATTAAAAATTTTCTCTATAGAAAAAATTATTAAAAATTTGTTCAATAGAAAAACTATCGGAAATTTTTAATAATTTTTGTTTTTTTTTTTTTTTTGATATATAAAAAAAAATTCTCTATAGAAAAAATATCGCAAATATTATATATAGCGAAATTATAAAAAATGCTGCCTAAGAAAAATTATTAAATAATTTCTCTATAGTAAAATTTTAAAATTTTTTCTACAGCAAACTTATAACAAATTTTTTGTATAGAAATATTATCAAAAATTTTCTTTATGGATAAATCATCAAAAATTTTCTCTTTGGAAAAATTAACAAACATTTTCTCTACAATAAACCATTGAAAATATTTCTCCATAAAAAATCATAAAAATATGCTTTAACGAAAATTTATTTAAAAAATTTAATAAAATTTATCTGAAATTTTCTCTACCGAAAAATTTTCGCTATAGAAAAATTAATAGGAAATGATATTTTTGATAAATTTTTGATAATTTTTCTATTTTTCTATAGAAAAATTATCAAAAATATTGTTTATATAAAATTTATCAGAAATATTCCTTATAGAAAAATTATTAAAAATTTCCTCTATAGAAAAATATTTAAAAATTTGTCAATTGAAAAATTATCGAAAATTTTCTATAAAAATGTTTTTGATATATTATAAAAAAATTCTCTATAAAAAAATATCACAAATATTAACTATAGCGAAATTTATAAAAAAATGCTGCCTAAGAAAAACTATTAAATAATTTCTCTAAAGTAAAATTTTCAAATTTTTTCCATAGCAAAATTATAGCAAATTTTTTCTATAGAAAAATTTTCTAAAATTTTCTTTATGGATAAATTATCAAAAATTTTCTATGTAAAACTTATCAAACATTTTCTCTACAATAAACTATTGAAAACATTTCTCTATAGAAAAATCGTCAAAAGTATTCTTTATAGAAAATTAATTTAAAAATTGTCTATATACAATTTATCTGAAATTTTCTCTACCGAAAAATTTTCAAAAATGTTCTCTATAGAAAAATTAATAAGAAATGATAATTTTTGATAAGTTTGTTAAAACTTTTCTATAAAAAATTTTTCTATAGAAAAATTATCAAAAATATATTTTATAGAATTTTTTTTAAATATTGTTTATATAAAATTTATCAAAAATATTCTTTATAGAAAAATTAATAAAAATTTTCTCTACAGAAAAAATATTTAAAAATTTTTTCAATAGAAATATTATCGAAAATTTTTTATAATCTTTTTTTTTTTTTTTTTTGATACATTATAGAAAATTTTTCTATAGAAAAAAGATCACAAATATTAACTACAGCAAAATTATGAAAAAAGTTGCCGAAGAAATATTATTAAATAATTTCTCTACAATAAAATTTTCCAAATCTTTTCTATAGCAAAATTATAACAAATTTTTTCTATAGAAAAATTATAAAAAATTTTCTTTATGGATAAATTATCAAAAAATTTTCTCTATGGAAAAATTATCAAACATTTTCTCTACATTAAACTATTGAAAAAATTTCTCTATAAAAAATCATAAAAATATGCTTTAACGAAAATTTATTTAAAAATTTAATAAAATTTTTCTGAAATTTTCTCTACCGAAAAATTTTCGATATAGAAAAATTAATAGGAAATGATATTTTTGAGAAATTTTTGATCATTTTTCTATAAAAAATTTTTTCTATAGAAAAATTATCAAAAATATTGTTTATATAAAATTTATCAGAAATATTCCTTATAGAAAAATTATTAAAAATTTCCTCTATAGAAAAAATATTTAAAAATTTGTTCAATAGAAAAACTATCCAGAAACTATTATTTTAAAAAATTTCTCTATGGAAAAAAATATCACAAATATATAGCAAAATGATATAAAATGTTGCCTAAGAAAAATTATTAAATAATTTCTCTATAGCAAAATTTTCAAATTTTTTCTATAGAAAAATTAAAACAAATTTTTTCTATAGAAAATTATAAAAAATTTTCTTTATGGATAAATTCTCAAATATTTTCTCTAAGGAAAAATTAAAAAACATTTTCTCTACAATAAACTATTGAAAATATTTCTCTATAGAAAAATCGTCAAAAATATTCTTTATAAAAAATCTATTTAAAAGTCGTCTATATAAAATTTCTGATAAATTTTAATACCCTATAGAAAAATTATAAGAAATGATAATTTTTGATAATTTTGTCATAATATTTCTATAAAAAAATTTTCGATTTGCTAAATTATCAAAAATATACTCTACAGAATTTTTTTTAAAATATTGTTTATATAAAATATATTAGAAATATTGTTTACAGAAAAATTATTAAAAATTTTCTCTACAGAAAAATTATTAAAAATTTTCTCTACAGAAAAATTATTCAAAAATTTGTTCAATAGAAAAATTATCGAAAATTTTCTACAAAAATTTTGTTAAAATATGTCAAAAAATTTTCTCTATAGAAAACATATCACAAATATATCACTACAGCAAAATTATAAAAAATGTTGCCTAAGAAAAAATATCAAATAATTTTTTCTATAGTAAAATTTTTAAACTTTTTCTATAGCAAAATTATAACAAATTTTTTCTATAGAAAAATTATCAAAAATTTTCTTTACGGATATTATTAAAAAAAAATTTCTATAGAAAAATGAACAAACATTTTCTCTACAATAAACTATTGAAAATATATCTGTATAGAAAAATCGTCAAAAATATTCTTTTTAGAAAATTTATTTAAAAGTTGTCTATATACAATTTGTCAGAAATTTTTTCTACCAAAAATTTTTTAAGAATTTTCTCTATAGAAAAATTAATAGGTATTTTTTGTCATAATTTTGTCATAATTTTTGCAAAAAAAAATTTTTTCTATAGAAAAATTATCAAAAATATATTTTATAGAATTTTTTTTAAGTATTGTTTATATAAAATTTATCAAAAATATTTTTTATAGAAAAATTAATAAAAATTTTCTCTACAGAAAAAATATTTAAAAATTTGATCGATAGAAAAATTATCGAAAATTTTGTATAATTTTTTTTTTTTTTTGATACATTATAAAAAATTTTTCTATAGAAAAAATATTAACTACAGCAAAATTATAAAAAATGTTGCCGAAAACATATTTTTAAATAATTTCTCTATAATAAAATTTTCAAATCTTTTACATAGCAAAATTATAACAAATTTTTTTTATAGAAAAATTATCAAAAATTTTCGTTATGGAAAAATTAACAAACATTTTCTCTACAACAAACTATTCAAAATATTTGTCCATAAAAAATCATAAAAATATTCTTTATCGAAAATTTTTTTTAAAAATTCTCTATATACAAGTTATCTCAAATTTTCTCTATGGAAAACTTTTCGCTACAGAAAAATTAATAAGAGATGATATTTTTGATAATTTTTTGATCATTTTTCTACAAAAAATTTTTTCTATAAAAATATTATCAAAAATATACTTTAAGTTTTTTTTTTAAATATTGTTTATATAAAATTTATGAGAAATATTCCTTATAGAAAAATTATTAAAAATATTGTCCATAGAAAAATTATCGAAAATTTTCTATAAAAATGTTTTTCATATATTATAAAAAAAAATTCTCTATAGAAAAAATATCACAAATATTAACTATAGCGAAATTATAAAAAATGTTGCCTTAAGAAAAATTATTAAATAATTTCTCTATAGTAAAATTTTCAAATTTTTTCCATAGCACAATTATAAAAAATTTTTTCTACAGAAAAATGATCAAAAATTTTCTTTATGGATAAATTATCAAACATTTTCTCTATGGAAGAATAAACAAACATTTTCTCTCTAATAAACTATTGAAAATATTTCCCTATAGAAATATCGTTAAAAATATTCTTTACAGAAAATTTATTTAAAAATTGTCTATATACAATTTAGCAGAAACTTCATCTACCGAAAAATTTTCTCTATAGAAAATTTAATAAGAAACGATAGTTTTAATAATTTTGTGATTATTTTTCTATAGAGAATTTTTTTTCTAAAATATCAAAAATGTTCTCTAAGAAAAATTATCTAAAATTTTCTCTAGAGTGAAATATTAAAATTATTATCAAACAAATTTTTTTTAATTTTTTCTTTGGAATCATTAACAAACATTTTCTTTATAGAAAAATTACGAAAATTTTTTCTATAGAAAAATTATCAAAAATGTTCTTTATAGAAAATTTTTAAAAAGTTGTATATAAAATTTATCAGAAAAATTATTTTAAAGAAATTGCTTATTTTCTATAGAAAACATTTTTGATATTTTACAAAAAGTTTTCTTTATAGAAAAATTATCAAAAAATAAAACATAAATACTAAAATCTTTTTCAAACATTTTCACTATAGGAAAATTATCAAAATTTTTCTGTATGGAAAAATTAACAAAAATTTTCTCTATAATACAAATATGAAAAATTTTTCTCTATAGAAATTTTATTTTAAATATATCAAAAGATATATTTTAATAATTTTTTGCTATGTAAAAATTATGAAAAATTTTCTCTATGGAAAAATTTTAGAAAATTTTTGATGCGGAAAAATTATCAAAAATTTTCTCTATAGAAAAATATGAAAATTTTTGTCTATAAAAAAATTAACAACAATATTCTTTATAGAAAAATTTTTAAAAAATTGTCTATATAAAATTTATCAGTAATTCTCTACAGAAAAAGTAAAAAAAAAATTTCTGTATAGGCAACTTATGAAAAAATTTGTATAATTTTGTTAAAAATGTTCTTTATAGAAAAAATTTGCATATAAAATTGCTAACGAAGAATTATGAAAAAAATATAGCACTAAAAACTTCTAGAGACATAGCAAAAATTTTCTGTTGAAAAAGAAGCATAAAAATAATTTTCTATAGAAAACTTTTTTCAATTTTGTATACAAATATTTACAAAAAAATGTTCTTCAGAAAAATTTGCAAATAAAAATTATAGTTAACGAAAATTTCTATAGAAAAAGAAAAAACTATTTTTTGTTTTCAGTAAAATTGGCCAAAAAAAATTGTATAAAATAAATCGAATAAAAAATAAGCAAAAATTTTCTTTTGAAAAACTATTTCTAATATAACTAAAATAATTTTTTATAGAAGCATAAGCAATAATTATCTAGACTAGAAGGCCTAATTTTTTTTATATTTTTATTTCCAAGTCAAATTGTCAGATAATTTTCAGATATTAAAAGAAAAAATTTTTGGAGAGAGATAATTTTCTAAACTTTTTTAGCACATTTTTTTAAGCGTTTTAGAATTTGTATTTCAGTACATATAATTTTGATATCTTTTTATTATTAAATTAAAACAATTTTGTATTACTTTCGGACTTAATTACACTTCAACATGGTTCTAATAATTCCATTTCAAAATTCAACTAAATTTTCCATCTCCCTTAATCCTTATTGATGTAGAATAAATGTAAGCATAAAACGAAATTTAAATTTCATATTAAATATTATTGTAAATAGAATTTAAAAAAATATTTAAATAATTATTTTATCAAATTTGACACAAAGAAAAACAAAAACATAAAAAATATAAATAAAATTGCATAACATATAATTAAGTTTCGTATTTATTGTCATCGCATTTTTATAATTATTATAATTAACACTGATCATTTAGTTGTATGTAAACCATTTCAATTCATTAACAAATAAAAATAAATATTGTATGTAGGTCAGCGATTGTGTAGACATACAAAAACATTTTTAAAAAAATTATTGTAGTTAATAAATTATCATTATTTTTATTATTATTTTAACATGTATTTAGACTTATCGTTAAAAAAAAAAACAATATTTATGATTAAAAATAAATTATTATTATTCCTTTGGAAAAATATTTATGACAACTAATTAGATAATAAAGAAATTTAAAAAAAAAAATACTAATATTATACAGCGTTTATTTCGATTTTTATACCCCGATATTAATATATTTTAATGAAATTTAGTGTATAAGCTTTTGTCGGTATTAGAATTGGTTAAAATTGGTGTGTATTCACCATAGTCAGCAAAGAAATGACCCCTATGAGATCGAAATAAATTGTCATAAGATACAAATTATAATACAGATCAAATAAGGTTTTTGTGTGTGTTTATTACACCTATTCATTAGAACTACAAAAACAAACCCTGTAGAACCATTTTTACTTACAATCCCCATATAAAGCTGCTTCCCGATCTTTACTTCAATCTATCAAAAACAAAAAAAAATGTTGCGTAGATTTCTTAAAATTTGATATGTGTGTGTATATTTTTGTGAAAAATAAGCTACTTTACTAATTACGGTCATCATCGGCCCATTATTCGACCTAGTCCCCATACAAAACAAGTAAGAAAATTATAGTCGGTCTATACAAACTATAAGATACGCCATACCATGCGATTAGAAAACATATCACTAAGGTCCAAGTAATTGGATTTAGAAAATAAGCATAAACCAAATTTGAGTGGCATTGTTTTTAATTTTTTGCCTTCGGATATGAAAAAGTTCATATCGGATGCTATATTTATATGGGGACGAAGTTGAAAAATGGACCGCTCCTGACCATATTTGGTAAGGTCAGTTATTTGTTGTAAAAATGTATACAAACCAAATTGGAGAAAAGTCTGTGCAATATTTTTGTTTTTGATAGATTTAAGTGAAGTTCGGGAATCAGCTCCATATGGGGGATATGACTAAGAATTGTCCTATAGGGTTCATTTTTGGACAACTGATTAGTGGGAGTAACAAACATATACAAACCCAATTTGCCCGAGATCTATATGATAATTTGGATATTATGGCAATTTATGTCGATCTCATAGGGGCCATTTGTATTGGGACTAGGTCTGAACATTTACCGATTGTCATCAATTTCCATAGCGTTTATCCTATGACCGATGAAAGCTCATATACCAAATTTCATCAATATATATTCGTATTTGCGACCTGTAGTTCGATTACAAGGTTTACATGGACACACAGACGGACGGACGGACGGACGGACGGACGGTAGGATGGACGAACATCGCTAAATCGACTCAGAAAATGATTCTGAGTCGATAGGTATAATAGAATATAATGCTATATTTTACAAAAACCTACTCCAAAATTCAGCAGTATTTGCAAAATATTTGAAATTTTTTACTTATACTAGCTTGGGGTCATTTGTGGCGCCAAGTCCAAATGCGTTAATGACGTCAAATTATAAAATCATCATAATCATCACATCATAAAAATTGTTGAAATATGTATAGCACAATTTTATTTCCCAACCCATAGTAAGGGTTTCATCTAATTTACTAGAACAAATTAATTTATTTAAATATGCCAAAATTCATAGTTTGGCCTCGGCAAGGAATGGGTTAGCGATGTTCGATTTATTCAAAATTTTTAGTATGGACGATTTGCACATTTGGTTATTATATTTTAGTCGTCGCATCTAACAATTTTTTTTAATAAATTGTTTTTCATGAGTTTGGGGTCATATGCGACCCCAAGTCCAAAAGGGTTAATGGGATCATATTATTTTTTTCAGAAGCCTTAGACTATTAAGATAAAACATAACGTTTAAAAGTAGAATATTGAGAAATTTTTTATACAAAGTATTTCGAAATAATACATTTACTGAATATTTCACAAAAATCTAATTTTTCTCGAAATCCGCCTAAAAAAAAATTCTAGCACAGGAATTTACTTAAAAACTCACACAATTAATCTCTAATATATATTTCAGAAAACCTTAAAGTGCCAGATCCATTTTTTTAAATTTTGTTTAAGAAAATTTTTTAAAACTTAAAAAAGAAGTTTTCAAAATTGGTTTAAAAAAATTTTCCATCTTTGGTATCATTTCGCAATAGGTTAACAACGTGGTAATAAAATAATACTTCATATCTGAGTGCTTACAAATATAGAGACCAAATAATAAGTTAGGCTTTAATCAATTTCTCAAAGCTGAAAAAAGTGACACCTAGTGTTTTTTGGCACAAAAGTGGTCTGGGGCATTTGCTATTTCTTGGCGAGATTTTACTCGATTTTGTAGTTATATAGCTTTTCGAAAAGACAATTTTATAGTAAAATCGATTCATATAACAACCTGTTGAAAAAATTCAACTGTAGAGTGAAATTTTAGAAAAATCTGAAAAAAGCCATATTTTCCCCATATAAACACACTTCGGGTACTTTGGGCTCCACTAGACACCAGAAAGCACCGTTGGATCGAGCTAGAAATTGAAGACCGCATTTATGACAGCAAACCTCATATTTTAGATAACGCATATATTAAGAATTGCAAGCTGCGCTCAGTCTAGTATCCATACTATGGGCTCTAAATTTTTTTATATACCCCACTGTGCAGAAATGGTGTGAAGGGTATAAAAATTTAAAAAATTAATCCACTTAAAAAATCCTTCAAATTACATAAAACATTTGAAAAATGCGAAATGAAAACTCTCACATTCTACTTTTAACCAATTCTACACGGCATCGAATGTTTATGCTAAATTCATTTTCTTTTCTGAGCTACTTGACAATGTGCGTAAAAATACCGCAAACATGACCAAAAAAAAAAAAAACTTTTCGAAAAACAATTAAAATCACAACTTGAAGAAACACCAAAAATTCATGTTGCCTCGACCACAGGTAGTTGAAAAGAGAAATTAAGGCCATATTACATTTAGTGACAACTTCCTCAACTCCCCACCCTACCGTACAATTTGATATCAAAGGCTTTGGATTTGCTAATATTTAACCGAGCTCCATTGTAAGGAAATAAAGAAATTACTTCTGCAAGTTAATTAAACTCTTCTAATTAATTCAATAAACACCTACTGCTTAATAAATCAACCATTAAAGGTACAAATTACACCCAATCAGTCAATATTGCCTGGCCTGTTAACAAATATGTACTCGTAGTTAAAACATTGCCAGTCATCATTAAAGTATGCCGAGCAAAACATAACCAACTAATAAAACATAAAACACGCCCTCCCAAAATAAAATAAAATTACAACAGTGCGAACAAACACTTTCTTTTATTTGATTAACTAACTTTTAACTAATCAATAAAAATATGAGTGATGTCAGTTTTGAAGAAAAGATGAGATTTTAATTTTTGCAATTTTTTTCGTATCTTTTTTCAGACATATGAGTTGGTAGGCAAATATCAAGACACTCCCTTAATTGATGAAGATTTTTGTATTTTTTATAAATTCATAAATAAATAAAAAGAAGTGATAAAAATTATGGTTTTCACATCAACATCTTTGTTAAGGTTTAACCCTCAAATGCCTGAGACTGCCAAACGGCACTTGCTACATTAGTTGATATAATTCCGTATAATAATGAAAGCAGTATCTTTTGAAAATTGATTTATTATTTATATGCATGTTTTCGTTCTAAGTTGTTCAGGATTGAACTCATTATTTGTAAAATATTTTTCTTTTCTAACAATTGAACACTTTACACATGTGAGAAATTTTAGCTGGTCTAAACCGACTATGCGATACCCTTTATCAAGCGGGTCTTATTTCCAACTAATTGAATACCAAATTTGAGTGACATTCTTATTAATATGTGTACCTTTGGTTATGAAAAAGTTCATATTGGATGCTATTGTTATATGGGGACTAGGCAGAGAAATGGACCGATCCAGAACGTATTTTGTAAACCACTTTTACTTTTGCAAAAACATATAGAAGCTAAATTTGAAAAAAATCTGTGCGATATTTTTGTTTTTTTAATAGATTTACGTGAAGATCGGCAAGCAGCTTATATGAGAAAGTTATTCAGAGTCGAAAGTTATTCTGAGTCGATCGGTGTAAAAGTTGTGTCTAGGTTAAATAAATTTGGTAGTTATAGTTTAGAACCGTGATAAGTAGAAAAAGTAATCAATATTGTATATACGCCCATTGATTTTTTGGTTTAAGCTATATAGCAGGGGTGGGCACGTAAATGGCTTGTTGGGCCAAATTTGGAATTTCACCTACTAACAAAAAAGCCGAAAAAAACAATTTTTAAACAAACATAAAATTTATTAATTTATTTCATACACATTATAAATAAATTTTATACTGAAATATTATTAGTATTTATAAAAATAATTTTATATTTTAAAATTTTTTGAGATCAAAGAATTTCATTTTAAATAAAATAAAAAAAAGGAATTATATAAAAATAAAATAAAAATATAGGTAACAAAAACTAAAAAAGAAATTAGGAAGAATTTTTGATTATTTCTTTAAAATCAGGTGTGTAGTTTGTCAAAGTTGTCCGACTGAGTTGTGTAAGATGTTGATTTGTTAAACGTGAACGATTTTTGTTTTTAACATTTTTCATGGTGGAGTATAGAGGTCAATACGTTGAGCCAAACATTGAAAATAAACGAGCAGTGCCGTTTTTTCAACTGTGGATATTGGGTTTCGTTAACAAGTTTCCAAAATCCAACTACAGAAGTTGATTTGTGATGCATTTTCAATACAATATCATCCTTCATTTCTAGCAACTCCAATTTTCCAACATCTGGTTTTGCAAGAATTATATCGAATGATAAAAATTCATCATTTAGGACATCACACAAAAATGGGTTAACAAAAACTGACAATGTTGCCTGAAGTTGTTTGAAATCCTCAAATCTACATTTAAAATTTTCATGAAATTGTTTTAAATTATTTATGTATTCTTCCAGCTTATCGTCTTGTATATTATTTACGTTCAATTTTAAAAGAGGAAAAAATTTAAATTTTTTACATTCGAGGTCTTTTATAAACAAAAGGGGTTTAGCTTCGAAGCCTACCAATGATCGTGACAAATCAAGCACTGTTTTGTCTTTGCCTTGTAAAATCAGATTAAGCGATTTAAGACAGTTCATTGTGTCAGTAAAAACATTAAATCTGAAATCCAAATCTCATTCTCCAGATCTGGATATATTTTTCCTTTTTCTTTTATAAACGGATCCAAAACATTAGATCCAAAACATTAGAAACGGATAGCCATCGCACTATGGACCAAATGGTGACATCGCTTGATAACTCATTGTTTTCCTCAACTTCTTGTAACTCCATAATAAAATTTTTAAACTGACGATGAGTTTTAGCGTTTGTTTTGATAAAATTTATAATTTCTACCACAACTTTCCAAACGTTTTCATATTTAAAAAATTTTGAAACAAGATGCTCCCGATGAATAATACAGTGAATTGGTAGATAATGTGGGATATCTGGATCTTTATTTAAAAGATCAATCAAACCTTGATTTTTACCCACCATTGCAGGTGCTCCATCTGTGGCAACACTAATAAGTTTATCTCGTGGCAATTCAAATTTGTTAATTACTTCGAAAAGCGCATTTTTTACATCAATGCAACGCGTTGTTTCAGAAAGAGCTACAAGGTCTAACATTTCTTCAGTGATATTAAATTCAACTGATACAGACCTAATGAAGATCGCCAATTGAGGAACGTCGCTAACATCTGTGGATTCATCAAGAGCTAAACTAAATGCTGCAGAATTTTTTAGTTCGTTTTTTAAACTTGTTTCAATAAAAGTGCAGATATCGGTTGTGCGCCGTGATAAAGAAAGCTGATCTGTCGCTTTATGCAGCTTTTTGTTATCAGGGTCGAGAATGCTCATAACCTTCTTCATAGTGTGTTTTCTTAACTCTGCTTCCCCATAAGGACGTTTATCACGGGCTTCAAGTGATTTGTCATTTCCATGGTTAAAAGACGAAATAATGTTCTGTTCTTTTGCAATATTTGACTGCAATGCCTTCAGTTTAGTCTCTCTAAGATTAGTATTAAGGGGATAATCTTTGGCAAATTGTGAGTGAAATTTTTCATGATGTCTACTTAAATTCTAAAGTTTGGTATGTGGTACAGTAATTTTGCAAATGAGGCACATAGGTATGTCCTTATTTTCAACAAATCCGAATTTGTGTGTCCATACGGACTGGAATTTTCTGTTTTCATTACCTATCTTACGTTTTGTATTGCTCGTTGATGCCATTTTAATTCCGTAAAAGTAAAAAGCGGTACCGATATATGTTGAGTATTACCAGTTAATTTCAATAAAATGAACATGAGATATAATTAAAAAATCGTCCAATTTGCCAATTTTAGTTTTTAAATTGTTTAAACAAAATTTTAAAGTTCAATTGCATTATTTTTCAAAACATGCTTTTATGAAAAAATTTTTATGCAGTGGTTGGTACAATATGCATAAAAAATTTAATGGTTTCTGTTCCAAAAGATAAAAAATTTATAGTTTTAATGAAACATTTAATTATCGGGACTGCTCTCATCCCCAAGCATTCAGGACAACAGGGCTTTTACTGAAAAAAGCAAAAATAAAAAATGGAAAATATAGTGTTTTTTTTTTTTTTTTCAAATTATGCGATTTTTGTCGGTTTAGTGCTTCTTGATATTTTAAAGTTGACAACCCTGAAAATAATGAACTATAAAAAACAAGAGAAAAAAATTATTATGCTCTGTCGTTTGCATTTCAAATCATGGGTGTGTTTTGCAAACATACAATTTTTAAAATGCATTTTTTTTGTACATGCTACATTGTTTCTAATAGAAAAAATGAAGCATGCTATTAGACGTTACATTCAAATAATTTGTATTATTTTTGTGGCCCTATTGAAAATTTATACTCGTATTAATGCTATTTTTGAACAATACTTTGAAATTTTGGTATTAATGTTTTGATTTTTTTTTTTTTTTTTAATTAAATCTAAATTAAATTTTGTAATTTTTTTTTTAAATTTATACGGGGCCGTATAAAATTCGCTCGTGGGCCGCATTTGTCCATGCCTGATATATAGGATCAGCAGTTAAGGCATCAAAATTGTCGAGAAATCTTTTTTTATTACAGGATTTTGTGATATATACAAATTACTCTTTATCAACAGATAGATATAGACTTATTTGAAAATTTTTTAAATGATTAATTCTAAAGAAATTTAAATTTTTAGTTGTACGAAATAACTGAAGAAATATTTATTTAAATGTTTTTAAACTGAAAAATTTTTAGTTTTATTGAAATTTTTACTTTCCTCTTTTTTTTGTAATTTTGTGAAAACATAATTATATTTAGTTTAAATGGTGCGTGGTAAAGAAGAAGAAAGCATATATTTCAAAAATTCATAACTGCACTGTATTCTTAATCGGACCGGTTTCTGGCATTTCAGCCTTCATCAGCGATTTATTGAACATTGTGATAAAAAAAGTGCAAGTACGAGTGTATGTGAAGTTCACGGTTCAAAACCTCACGGCCGCCCTAAGTAGAAAAAATTTTCATATAGAAACAATCTATTCAATTAAAACATAACAATTATCACAATGTTCAATAAATCGCTGATGAAGGCTGAAATGCCAGAAACCGGTCCGATTAAGAATACAGTGCAGTTATGAATTTTTGAAATATATGCTTTCTTCTTCTTTACCACGTACCATTTAAACAAAATTAAAAAAATTGCATATTAATTACAGTAGTAATTGCAATATGTCTGAAAAATGACGATAAATCAAACAAACATAATTATATTTATTTCAAAAATTTCAAGGCCGAGTTTGAAATGAAAGTTTCCGAAACTTGTGTAGCCAATATTTCCAAAGCTACAGAAGATACGGTGATAGTAATTCCAGTAAGTGTTAGTACAATCAGCCTACATAACTAACCGAAAAAAATCACTGGACAACACAATAAAGACCCTCTAATATGTCAAAAATAACGATTTGTCACTATACTCTGCCCCATTACAAAGGCTTAGCGAAGCAAACTAATTTCAAATTTGTATTTCTCACCCCCAAATTACTCAAAATCACTACACATCTCTTAAGCACCAAACAAAAAACAAATCGCACAAGTCTGCCTCGTTTTGGCATTCCAAATATATTTACCTGTAACAGGCTAACGAAACAATAAAAAAAATCCATTTTCGTGGTTATTACGCCAAAATATGGGCAACAATAGAAATTAGGGCATTAGAGGGTTAAGATAGTTTTATACAAAATAATTACATGTATCTCCTATGAACAGTTGTTGAAAATGAAAGATGTTTTCAAAATAATCTAATAATAATAATAATAATTATAAAAAAAAATCAAGCCTCACACTATATATATATATGTATATGTATTTTTGTCGCTATAACAAGCGGAGTTGATATAGCGATGTCCGTCTGTCCGTCTGTTGAAATCACGATCATGCACTCAATAGGTCAGCTGTGTAGCTCACTTTTAATAGAAAAGATTACTTGACATTCTGAGCAGGATCATGTTTAAAATTATCAAAATCGGTACAACAGGTCCCGAGATTTTAATAAATGTGTATACAAACTCTTCAAAAGTATATGATTTTTCTTCGTTGTTCTTGTTATTGTTGTTTTTAAAAATTTCGTTATTTGTATGTCATAGCTTCAATTGATGTTGTTGTTGCGTATGTATCATTATACTCTACGTGTCATATAAGTTTAGACTAGTTGTGCCACACTTTTTTTATAACATTACCCAGAAATAAAAATAGTAAAAAAAATCGCCGATTTGAAAGAAAAAAATAATAGAAAAGTACATTTTCCTAAAAAAGTGCTTAGTTATTTATAAAAAAAAATAAATAACTATTCATAGATTTTCATTAAAATAAAAATCACATTCTCATAATTATGCCCTACACCACTATGTGGTTTGGTGCTGCTGTTTGTAACTAAAAAAAATATTTGACATAGACCCATCTTTTATTATACCGATCGAATTAGAATCACATTCTGAATCGACTAGAGATGTCCGTCCGTCCGACTGTGTATCCATATAAACCCTGTAATCAAACTACAGGTCGCAAATAAGAATATATTTTGATGAAAATTGGTATATCTTGAAATAGGTGAAATTCGGTCCATGTTCAGACCCAGTCGCCATACAAATGACCCCTATGAAATCGACATAGATTATCATATAGATCTGAGTCAAATTGGGTTTGTATGTGTTTATTATATCCATTACTCGGTAGTCCAAAAATAATCCCTATAGGCCAATTCTTAGGCCCCATATAGAGCTGCTTCTCGATCTTCACTTAAATCTATAAAAAAAAAACAAAAATATTGCACAGAATTTTCTCAAATTTAGCTTGTATTTATTTTTTCAAACTATAAGTGACTTTACCAAATATGGTCAGGATCGGTCCATATTTCGACCTAGGTGCCATATAAAAATAACATCCGATATGAACTTTTTCATAGCTGCAGCCAAAAAAAATTAATAACAATGCCACTCAAATTTGGTTTATGATTATTTTCTATATCGAATTAGTTGTACCGAAAAGATCGGGTCTCTAAACCATGGTATAGGGCATCCTAATTTCTTAGTTGTTCTTTTTTTTACTTTAAATAAAAGCATATTACGATTTTTTTTCGTATAAAATATATCGTGTTTTGATGAATTCAAGGTATTTGTTTTATAGAAAAACTCTCAGATCAGAAATTTTACATTTTTTAAATATATTTCCTTTGTCTTTAATATCTAATATTTTTCCACAGATCTAATAAAGCTTTAGGCAAGTTAATAAAAAAATTTCCCGTAGACCTGAAATAAAAAATTCACTAGGCCTGGCAACCTTTGTTTTAGAAATTTGGAAATGTATACACATACATATATTCTCCAACTCTCACGGCAAAATAATTAAATGATAATAGTGATGTATATAATATTGAAGCAAACCGAGTGTTCGATTGTTTTCAAAAGCAAATATTATAAAAGGTATCCAAAAAATTTTTATATCAATTTTATTGACATTTCCGGGCTTTATAGGGCTAATATATATCTCTGTGAAAATTTACATTATGGTTAAAGCCATTTTCTAAAATAAAAAAATCTATTGATAAAGTCAGATTCACAAGTTATCCGACAAAAAATTGATTGTGTGACTAGTAGTAACATGAAAGTTAGAGAATATATGTGTATACTGTTTGAAGGCAAGGATTGATAGACCTAGTGAATTTTTTATTTTCGTCTACGGGAAACAATTCTTTATTAACTTGTCTTAAGCTGTGTTAGATTTGCGGTGATTTTATAGGAATATTTGGAATCTGATAAATACTACACATCCTTTAAACGTATTTCATAGGACAAATATTTAAAATGCTTAAGCTTTCTAATGAGAGAGTTTTATTTCAAAACAAACATCTTGAATTCATCAAAACATGATAAATTGTATAAAAGAAATATTTAAATTAGCAAAATTGTAAATGTTTTAAAATTAAAAAATTGTAACATAGAAATTTTATTCTATAAGTTCAAATTTAGAGTTCTTAAAAGAATAACTGCTTACATCTAAAGTACTGAAAAAACATTATGAAAATCTGATTAGTTCTTAATTTGAATAAAATCGATAAATAGTTCTTTAATTTTATGTAAAAAAAAATTACTTTTTTATTATTATTTTTTTCTTTCAGATCGGAAATTATTTGTATTTATCTAGGGATAACTGTAAAAAAGTGTGATAATACCGGCTTAAGTTAATAAGACACGTGGAGTATAAACATACATACTAGCAGATTCCAGCTCTCGAAATTCGAGTGCAAATTCTAGGAAATTTTATTTTTTTTTCATTAAAGAAAGACCCTAAAAGTATGCTAATCAATTATAGCTAATTCACAAATCCACACAAAAAACAAATTCGTTTTTATTACAAACACATTAACAAATTTAATAAACACACACATAGCATACGTATAATTTTATGTATGTGTTAGTAAAAATTTTAATAAATAAGTCCGCGACAGCGAATCTCCGGAGGCGTCGTTGTTTTGCGGTGAACAACATAACTCGTTACCGGATCATGTGAAATAAAAAAATCGAAATGCGTTTAAAATGTGACATGTTTCCTGAGGTAGTGACGAAGAGTTTTTTCAATTTTTTTTTGCAGCATTTTGAAGTGAAAAACATGATTTAAGCTATAAAATTTCGAGGAAGTTGTTGTTAAAAAATGGGGAAAAGATTGGAAAATAAAAACAAAACTCTTCGTGGTTACCTGATGATGTATGTGTAGATACAGTGTGTAAAATTTCAAAATAATCGGTCAAGTTGATTTTGAGTTATGATGTTCAAGGACTTTGAACATTTATTTGCGAGAAAATCCATCAAAATTTTTTTTACAAACTGATTTATATACGATATAGCGTATGAAGCCAGTCGCTGGAAGCGCTGTATCTTCTTAAGTTTTGCTCTGACACAACACTCTCGACATGTTGTACATTCAGAAGGAGAAATGCAAAAAATCATGTGAGTCCGATCACAGGGGAGATGTGTAAACATCTAGTAATTAAAGTTTTTTTTTATGGCACTTTTTAAAATCACTTATAGCAATCAACTGTAGGAGCTCTGCTATTATAAAAACAATTATTATTATTTATTATTTCAACCTGTAATTTTTAATTTTCCATTTCTTATTTTTCATTTGTCATTTTTTATTTTTCATATTTTATTTTTCATTTTTTATTTTTATTTCTCATTTCTCATTGTTTATTTTTCATATTTTATTTTTCATTTTTTATTTTTCATTTTTTATTTTTTATTTTTCATTTTTTATTTTTCATATTTCATTTTTCATTTTTTATTTTTCATTTTTTATTTTTTATTTTTCATTTTTTATTTTTCATTTTTCATTTTTTATTTTTAATTTTTAATTTTTAATTTTTAATTTTTAATTTTTAATTTTTAATTTTTAATTTTTTATTTTTCATTTTTTATTTTTCATTTTTCATTTTGTATTTTTCATTTTTCATTTTGCGTTTTGAATTTTTCATTTTTTATTTTTAATTTTTTATTTTTCATTTTTCATTTTCTTCTTATTTTTCCTTTTCATTTTTTATTTTTCATTTTGCATTTTGAAACAGGTTATTACAAATCATAATTTTTTCACCAATACAATCATAAGTCACACCGATTTTTTCTTACGCTCACATGTTACGCTGATTTTTTCTTACGCTCACATGTTACGCTGTTTATGTGATTGTATTGTGAAATAGAAATTTACCCCCCTGCGCGTATAGATGTTTACACATCAAAAAGGTTTTAAAACCTTACCCACCCCCCTTAAGCAAATGCTACCAAATGCTACACGATGTTCACAACAATAACAACATTTACAGCTATGATAAACAAAATACAAAATTTAGAAGAACAACAATAACAAGATAGATAAATCATATTTGTTCAATAGTTTTTTTTTTTACATTTCGATTGAAATCTTGCAACATTCTGAACCGATTTTGATGATTTAAATAGCGACCTGCTCAGAATATCAGTGAATGATTTTCTGTAAAAAGAGCAACCCAGTTGAACTATTGAGGGCATGATCATGATATCCACAAATGGACAGACGGACAACGCTATATCAACTCTGGTTCTTATAAGAATCAAAAATATATATATTTTATGGCATCCAGATTTATATATACCCTCTGGTGTGGAGGGTATAAAAACAGCCACAATTAATATGAACTTTGGATGTTGCCTAGTTTAGTGAATAATCAATTATTTAAAATTAATTGTAAAAAAAATGTTTTATTATTCTGTTAAAAGTGTAACAACACTATAGGTATTTTTGTATAAACTCTTCGGCTGGCCTAATAAATGTTATTATGTAAAATTGATTTATGTAAAACCTTAAAAAGATAAACAGATTAACATGTGAAAAAAGTTTCGTTATATCAGATGAGTAATAAATAGCATTAACATAAAAAACCGGACACTTATTAATCAAAACTCAATGCTTCATTATTATGTAAGCAGAAAAAAAGTATATGATTTGTCGGCAATTAAATATTCAAACCCAAATCGCCTATTTAATCATTGATTTCAACAATTAATAAAAGATATTTCAATAAGAAAAAAAGTAACACTTCATTGAAAGATGAAAAACGAAAGTTTATTTCGTCCAGTTAAGGTGCGTATTTCCACACAAATACTTCTAATAATTATCACGGTGGCATAAAGTGAGGCAGAAACTTTACAGTGGAAAAAGTTTTAGTTTTATTGTTGTTTGTTTCGAATATAAATATGTTGCAATGAACTAAAAGGATTTACGATCAATTCTATTTTAGATGAAAGAATCAATTGATCGTTTTCAATAAGAGAAAAAATAAAATTTTTAGTTCTCCGTATTCTAAAATTTTGTTGATTAAAAAACGATGACTAAAAAACACTTCTTAGATTTTTTAAAGGGACAATCAAACTACTTATAGGATTGCTCATTGGACACTGTGTAATAGGGCGGATGGCTGCATGCAAAGGTGTCCTGAGAGCCAATTTCTGTTGGAGCTCTATGGATGTGGACGAGGAGCAGTCATTGCAACATCCACTAAGTGAATCTCCAAGACTAAAGAAGCTAACCCTAAGATATCTAGGGCAACGATTCTTTGACAAACTGGGTTGTTGCACTGGGCGATCTTGCGAATTTCATAAGGAAATCCAGGAGGTTTGCTTTCATTTCTTTTTCATATTTCGTTATGAAATAATATCTCTCTTCTCGCTTAAGTTAACTCGTTTTCGATCGGCCTACTCACCTAAGCTAACCTAAAAAAAAATAACTTTTCATAGGACGGAGCTTAGTCCATACATCTATAATAGAATATAAGTTTATTTTATTAGAAGCGTAGTCGATCACGCTCTCTCTCACAACAAACGGGCGGTGTTTTGTTTTTAGTGATGATTTGTGGGCAAAACCGGATGACCTCTATATTTGAAACTTATTGACATTTTTAACGCTGATGATACATTTTTTGGTTGGCAAATTAATTTGCGGTACATATTCGTTTGTCTCAAATTTTATTCCTTGTAAATACTTCTTTAGAAAAGTATTTTTATTTTTTTGTTTTTTGGTCTGTATTGGGAGATTTATTCATAGGAGTTTAGGAAAATATGATTGCATATTCAAAATCAGAGTTAAATTAAATATAAAATTTATTTTCGCAGAATTTTTTTTCCGTGAAAAATTTTTACATACAACTTTTGTCACGGAAATAATCTTTGGCGTGAAAATTCCCTTCATAATTTATTTTTCTTTTAAATTATTTTCGCGAGAATATTTTCTGGCACGAAAAATTTTGCGACCCGAAACTTTTATATTTTAATAGAAACAATTTGTTTATTTTTAAATTTAATTTTCACGTAAAAAATTTTTTTGAGTCTGAGCAATTTGGCAATTCATGGAAATTCCTAGCAATTCTTTAATATTTATTAAAAATAGCAGATTCCAGCGCTCAAAATTCAAGTGCAAATTCTAGGCACCTTTTTTCAACTTAGCCAATTCACAAACAAACACTTTGGTTTATTCTTATTGTGAATGAAGAAAACAAACTTACAAACACATTAACAAATTTATTAAACACACACATAGCATTGTATAATTTTATATATGTGTTAGTATCAACTTTACTCAAAGTAAAGGCAAAAATTTTAAAATCTGTAAGTCTGGTGAACAGCTAAAAAGAAATACCTTTCAAAAAAAAATAAGTTTTGTCAAAATCGGGATAAAACGGTAGAACAAAACATCGGTCACAAGAAATCGACTAGCCTATTAATATTATAGATTGGCAACAGTTTATTTTATCATACAACTAGATAAAATAAACTGTTGCAATTAAAGCCCTATGATAACATTGCTGAAAGGACTGCTAAAAGACTGCTATGGGCTCGCAGTGGAGACGTAATAATCGACATTTATTACAACATATTATTAAATCGTGCACACAGAAAACGGATGACTTTTTTCCAAATAATTGTTCTGAGTTCAAGGCAATCGAATTTTTTATTTAATTCGTTTTTATGAATTTAAAATTTATTTTCGCTGAAATTTTTTTCGCGGTTACAATTAAAAATTCTAAAATATTTCTTTTTTTCTTTTTTGCGTGAAAATTATTCTTAGCGAGAATATTTTTTCACAAGAAAATGTTATCGACTCAAATTTTTAGTGTCGTATCAAACATTTCATATTTTAGTAGAAATTTTTTTTATTTTTAAAATTAATTTAGGACAAAAAAATTCGCTTACATTTTTGACTTGAAAATTTGTTTAATATATTTTTTCCCCTTTTATTAAATTAGCTTCCTTGCATCAAAATTATTTTTCGCGAGAACATTTTTTCGCACGAAACTATTTTCGACTCAAAATGTTAGTTTCTTATTAAATATATCATATTTTTCGCCAAAAAAAAATTTTTTTCGCCATAAATTTTTTTCTTTTGATATTTTTTTCTTTTTTATAGTTAGCTTCTTTGCATGAAATTATTTTTTGCGAGAAATTATTTTCACTCAAAATTATAGTTTCAAATTAAAAATTTTCGTATTTAGTAAAATAATTTTTTTTTTTAATTTTAAAATTAATTGTCGCTGAAGTTAATTTTCGCGTAAAATATTTTTCCCCATAATTTCTTTGTGGCTACAATGTTTTGATTAAGAAATTGTTTTGATAGTTTTTTTAAATATTTTTTTGCGTGAAAATTATTTTTAGCGAGAATATTTTTTCACAAGAAAATGTTATCGACTCAAAATTTTAGTTTCGAATCAAACATTTCATATTTTAGTAGAACATTTTTTTATTTTTAAAATTAATTTTCACTAAAAAGAATTTTCGCTTACAATTTTTGGATTGAAATTTTTTTAAATATATTTTTTCCCCTTCTTTGCATAAAAATTATTTTTCGCGAGAACATTTTTTCGCACGAAAATATTTTTGACCCAAAATGTTAGTTTCTTATCATATATCATATTTTAGTAGAAACAATTTTTTATTTCCTAAATTTATTTTCGCTGAAATTTTTCCGCCAAAAAATATTTTCTAATGACATTTTTCTTTTACTAGCTTCTTTTCATGACATTATTTTTCGCGAGAATATTTTTTCACAAGAAAATGTTATCGACTCAAAATTTTAGTTTCGTATCAAACATTTCATATTTAAGTAGAAACTTTTTTTATTTTTAGACTAGTTTTCGCAGTTTCTTATTAAATTAGCTTCTTTGCATCAAAATTATTTTTCGCGAGAACATTTTTTCGCACGAAAATATTTTCGACTCAAAATGTTAGTTTCCTGTCAAATATATTTTATATTTCCCAAATTACTTTCGCTGAAATTTTTTCGCCTAAAAAAAAAGTTTTTCGCCATAAATTTTTTTTCTTTTGATATTTTTTGTTCCTTTTATAATTATCTTCTTTGCATAAAATTATTTTTCGCAAGAAAATATTTTCTATTCAAAATTGTAGTTTCAAATTAAATATTTTTGGTATATTAGTAGAATAATTTTTTTTTTAATTTTAAAATTAATTGTCGCTGAAGTTAATTGTCGCGTAAAAATTTTTTCCCATAATTATTTTGGTTACAATTTTTTGATGAAGAAATTGTTTTGATAGTTTTTTTAAATAATTTTTTTTGTGTGAAAATTATTTTTCGCGAGAATATTTTTTGCAAGAAAATATTTTCGACTCAAAATTTTAGTTTCGTATCAAACATTTGATATTTTAGAAGAAACTTTTTTTTATTTTAAAAATTAATTTTCGCAAAAAAAAATTCGCTTACAAATTTTTGGCGTGAAATTTTTTTAATATATTTTTTCCCCTTTTATTATATTAGCTTCGTTGTATCAAAATTATTTTTCGCGAGAACATTTTTTCGCACGAAAATATTTTCGACTCCAAATGTTAGTTTCCTATCAAATATATCATATTTTAGTAGAAACAATTTTTTAATTCCTAAACTTATTTTCGCTGAAATTTTTTCGCCTAAAAAAATTATTCGCCAAAAAATTTTTTTTATTGATATTATTTTTCCTCTTACAAAATTAACTTCTTTTCATGAAATTATTTTTCGCGAGAACATTTTCTCACACGAAACTATTTTCGACTCAAAATGTTGGTTACCTATCAATTATTTCATATTTCAGTAGAAACAATTTTTTATTTCCTAAATTTATTTTCGCTCAAAATTTGGGCCTAAAAGAATTTTTTCGCCATAAAATTTTTTCTATTGATATTTTTTTTTTTTTTTTTGTTTTACTAAATTAACTTTCATGAAATTATTTTTCGCGAGAATATTTTCTCACAAGAAAATGGTATCTACTCAAAATTTTAGTTTCGTATCAAATATTTAATATTTTAGTAGAAACTATTTTATTTTTTAGATAAGTTTTCGCTAAAAAAAATTTTGCTTGCAATTTTTGGCGTGAAAAGTTTTTCAACATATTTTTCCCCGTTTATTAAATTAGCTTCTTTGCATCAAAATTATTTTTCTCGAGAACATTTTTCGCATGAAAATATTTTCGACTCGAAATGTTAGTTAGCTATCAACTATTTCATATTTCAGTACAAAAAATTTTTTATTTCCTAAATTTATTAATATATTTATTTATATTAAATACAATACAAAGTAAATTTTCCTAAATTTATTTTCGCTTAAAATTTTTTCGCCATAAAATTTTTTCTTTTTATTTATTTATTTTTTTTATTATTATTAAATTAGCTTCTTTGCATGAAATTATTTTTCGCGAGAATATTTTTTAGAAGAAAATATTTTTTCGCAAGAAAATGTTATCGGCTCAAAATTTTACTTTCGTATTAAACATTTCATATTTTAGTACAAACATTTCTTATTTTTTAGACTAATTTTTGCAAAAAAAAAAATTCGCTTACAATTTTATGCTTCAAAATTTGTTAATATATTTTTTCCCCTTTTATTAATTTAGCTTCTCTGCATCAAAAATATTTTTCGACTCAAAATTTTAGTTTCGTATCAAATATATATTTATATTTATTTTCGCTGAAATTTTTTCGCCTAAAAAAAAATTTTCGCCATAAAATTTTTTCTTTTGATATTTATTTTCTTCTATCAAATTAGCTTCTTTGCGCGAAAATTATTTTTCGCTAGAATATTTTTTCACAAGAAAATATTTTCGACTCAAAATAAAATTTTTTTACGTTTACAATTTTTGGTGTAAAAATTCTTTTGATATATTTTTTCTTTCAATGAGCTTTTTGCATGAAAATCATTTTTCGCGAGAAAATATCTCCTACTCAAAATTTAAGTTTCATATCAAAAATTTCATGTCTTAGTAGAAAATTTTTTTTTAAATTTTAAAACAAATTTTCGCTGAAGTTAATTTTCGCTTAAAAAAATGTTTTCCCATAAATTTTTTGTGCTTAAAATTTTTTTGATGGAGAAATTGTTTTGATATTTTTTTTAATTTTTAAATAATTTTTTTGTGTGAAAATTATTTTTCGTGAGAATATTTTTTCGCAAGAAAATATTTTCGACTCAAAATTATAGTTTCGTATAAAAAATTTCATATTTTAATAGAATCAATTTTTTATACATAAAATTAATTTTCGCTGAAATTAATTTTCGAGAGAAAAATTTTTCCCATAATTTATTTCGCGTTTATATTTCTTTGAAGCGGCAATTGTTTTGATAAAGGTTTTTTTAAATTTTTTATATAATTTTTATGCATAACAATTATTTCTCTCGTCAATATTTTTAACATAAAAAAATTTTTAGATATTTTATATTTGTCGAAAACATTGGGAAGAATATACCTCCAAACCAATTTTCTTACGAATTCGTAGATACTGAAAATTAAAATCTGCTTGAAGTCTTGTCGTTGGTCTCATATCTAAGTCTTTTAGAAGAATAATTATCAATAAGAAGTATAGTACAACTCCGTAATCAAAATAAACGTTTTTCGGGCTAGCTGTATGAAAAATATTTCGTTTTCATTTATATGTATATGCTTTTTTTTTAATTTTACCGTAATTTCAATTTCATAAGCCCACTGTATTTGTAAGGCAATATAAAATGACTCTTTTGAGCATTGCATGATAAAAATAGTTAGTATAATAAAAGCTTCAACAAACAACTGGGGTCAGGTCTTCTTCATTTTTTACCAATTATAATTTGAAAACCGTTTAAAACTCTTCAAACAACAACAGCAATACAAAAAAAAATTAATACAATGAAATGAAATATCATAATGATAGTAAAACACAAAGACACAACCAACCACTTCAATGATGAGCTGAGATGCCTTTCAAATTAATATCTATATTTTGTTTTTTTTCTTGTTTTTTTCAAACAAAATTTTTCCATAACATTTTAAATACCCGTAAAGATACGGAAGTTTCTACTCGCGAGCACTAAAGAGGAGTTACAGCATATTAGAAACTAACAAACCAATAAAAACCGAAGAAAAAACCAGAAAAAAAGAAAGAAATTAATAGAAAAATTATATTTAAAACTGAAAGGCATAACAAAGTGGATTTGGAAGAAAATTAACAAATGATAAATTGAAATTGAATTGTTGAACAAATTGTTTAAATTGTTAAAGAAATAAATGATTTTTAATGAGACTCGTACGAATAAAACAAATAAAAAAACTCACTCACCAATTTTTTTTCTTTTTTTTTTAGATGAAACAGGATCATGAAGAATTTGTAATTGCTAAAAAAAAAAAAAAAACAGAGATAAATATTGTTAGTTATTAAAGGTTTAATTTACAACTCCTCTCTTGTTAATTTAAAATTTGAAAGTGAGATAATCATGTTATTAAGTTGTTTGCGGCTAACTTAACACATATTATTGGCATAAACATGGCATAAACATGAACATAAAGCCGTATAAATATGTTAGTAAGTATAATATTAGACAAAGTACCGTTTAAAGTTAAAAATGAAAGTGATTTTAGTTATTTATTAGCAGTTTTTTTTAGCAAAATATTTTAATTACGTATGTTTGTATTTTTTTTTTTTTCGACAAGACAAAATTTAGTGACCAGACAAACATACGAAATTTCTTCTGTTGAGACACTTACAAAAAAAAAGGTGTTACTGATAAAATTGTATGTTATTAAAAGTTGGCCTTACACGACATATTTCTATGCACTCTAATCCAGTGTGCAGACGGTATATATAAATTTGTCATTCCGTTTGTAATAATTATAAAAAATATAAAATATATATGTATATGTATATTGTTGATCCTGTCCGTCGGTCTGTCCGTCTCTGGAAATCGCTATCACGCCCTCAATAGGTTACCTGGGTTGCTCTTATTTAGTAAGAGTGATTAACTGACAACCTGAGCAGGTGGCTAATTAAAATCATCAAAATCGGTTGAATAGGCCCCGAGATTTCAATGAAAATGCGAAGAAGAAAAATCTTGAAAAAAATATGATATTTCTATGTTGTTATAACAAGCAGAGTTGACATAGCGATGACCGTCAGTGGAAATCTCCAACATGTCCTCAATAGGTCATTTGGGTTGTGAAAACGATTCAAACACATCCTGAGCAGATTGCGATTTAAAATTATCAAAATCGATACAATACGTCTCGAGATTTCAATTAAAATGCAAAAAAAAAACTTCAAAAAATATGATTTTTCTGTGTTGTGTAGAATTGGGAATATTAGCGGACTAACATTGGATTTAACTTACAGTAGGCTTTGACATTATTTTAACAGATTGGTAATTTTAACAGACAGATTTTGAAATTAACTTTAGTGGAAGTAAGCTATAGTGGAAGTTTGCTATAGATTCCAAAAAGTGAACATTTTTCGCGGTCAGTGAACAATTTACACAATTATACATTAATATGATTGAAGTTTTATTTATAAATATAATTACACAGGGCAACAATAATTCTGCGGCATAGGGATTGTTAGTCAAATTTGCTACATATGCTGATGAAGATCTAAGTCTATAATTCACTTTTTGTGGATTGACTCTGAAATTTTGTATGGGAGATCCATCAAGAACAAACATTACTGCAGAAAAAGTTAATAATATTGAACAAAATTTATTGTAGAAATTTTTATCAAAATGAGATACCATCACTAAATTGTATATTAAATCAAAACTTGTCAATCGATTTTAATTGCAGCATATCTATGTTTTTGCCCTAAGTTTAAAAAAGAACAATTTTGATGTTTTTGATTTTTTATGAATTAAAAAACAACAAAAATATTTAAATTTTACATCAAAAAAATTATTTATTCGGATAAACTTTATGAATGTTTCCGAAACTATTGCCCTAATTAAAAAATAGTGTAGATATAACTTGGATGTAATTTAGCTGTGGATTTTCATATTTTTTATTTAACCAAATCGGACAAACCGTTCTTGAGTTATGCTAAAATATGTGGTAAAGCCTCCTTATCGCGAGAACCAGAGTCAATCCAAAATAAGTAAATGCATACTGTGTATGTCTAATACAAGTGTTTACAAAAACCATTAACAAAATAATTGCCGCAGATTCTTTTATTTTTTTTTGTTCCGCAGTGTTATTATCGAATTCGCTAAAATTCATATGTGCTTCACCAAAACCCTACCAGTGTTATAACAAGCAGAGTTGATATAGCGATGTCCGTCTGTCCGTCTGTGAAAAACACGATCACGCTCTCAATACGTCAGCTGGGTTGTTCATTTTAAGTGAAAAAGATTCATTGACATCCTGAGCAGGCTGCTATAAAAAATCAGCACAATCGATTTAATAGGTCCCGAGATTTCAATCAAAATTGTAAAACGCTCTTGAAAAATATGACTTTTTATGTTCTTCTTGTTATTGTTGTTATTCAAAATTTTGTCTTTTGTTCATATTTAATGTAATTGTTGTTGCTGTAATTCTTGTTGTTGTGGTTTATATCATTTGCTTAATAGGTATGTATGTATCGTTATACTCCACGCGTCGTATTAGCTTAAGCTTGTATTGCCACACTTTTTCTTAACTTTACCCCCAAAAAATTGCATAAATCGCCAATATCAAAGGAAAATATTAATATAAGGGTGAAATTTCTTAAAAAGTTATTTATGAAATATTTAATAATTATTTATAGATTTGAATAAAGAATTCATTAATTAGATTTTCATTTTTTTTTTTTCTTTTTTTTGCAACACTGCAAGCAGTCTTTTAAGGACTCTAAATTTGAACTTATAGAAAAAAATGTCCAGATTACAAGTTTTTTCATTTCAAAATATTTTCAATTTTTCTAATTTAAAATTTTTGTATCAAATTTATCATGATTTGATGAATTCAAGATATTTGTTTTTTAGAAAAACTCACAGATTAGAAACCTTAAGTAATTTAAGTAATTTCCGCCAAATAACTTTTTTCTTTTTGGAAAATGTTATAAAAAAAAAACTACTGAATATTATCTCAAATTTCTTTTTTTATGTGAAAGTACAATCCTTCCGGTTAATAAAGGAAAATAATTTCATTCAAATGGCTGCCTCGGCTGGCCATGCAGTAGCCTACACGATCGGTCCAATTTTTAAGCACGTTATCGATTGTGTGCAGCTGTATTTCACCAATGGCTTCACGAATATTTTCCTTTAAAGCGTCAATTGTCTCTGGCTTGTTGGCGTAACACTTATCTTTGAGGGCACCCCACACATAATAGTCCAACGGTGTCAAATCGCAGCTCCGAGGTGGCCAAACGACATCAGCTCTGCGGCTGATAATGCGATCTTCAAAAACAAGGCGCAAAAGATCGAGTGTAGCTTCGGCTGTTTTGCACATAACGCCGTCCTGTTGAAAGAAAATGTTGCCAATATCCTCCTCTTCAATTTTTTTGAACAAAAATTTGTTCATCATGGCCCGATAACGATCGCCATTGACTGTAACGGCCACTCCTTGCTCATTTTCGAAGAAAAATGGCCCAATTATGCCTCTGGACCAAAATACGCACTCGTGACTCGTTTTGGGTGTATCGGCTTTTCAATGTATGCGTGCGGGTTTTCTGTGCCCCAAATGCGACAATTTTGCTTGTTTACATACCCGCAAAGATCAAAATGAGCTTCATCTGAAAAGATGATTTTTTTTTTTTGGCAAAATCGGCATCTTCTGTAAGTCGATCGCAGGCCCACTTAGCGAAGCGAAAACGCATTGGATGGTCAGTTGGCTTCAACTCCTGAACCAATTGGACTTTGTATGGCGTCATACCAAGGTCTTTATGCAAAATTCGTCTCAATGATGCCTTCGAAATGTTCAATTCTCGAGAACGACGGTGAATTGATGTTGATGGCGCTTCACGCACACTTTCTGCCACAGCAGCAATATTCTCGGGTATACGCACTGTTTTTGGCTTTTCACGCTTTGGTTTATCGATGAGGATGCCAGTTTCTTTCACTTTTTTCACAAGATAACGAACATACGGAGCTGACGGTGCTTCTCTTCTTCCAAAATCCGTACGCAATTTTCGCACACATTCTGCAACATTACCATGATTTTCAAAGTAATGTCGCAATATTTCCCAGCGTTGTTCAAGCGTGTACACAACCATATTCGTTCAGCGGAAGGATAAAACTAATTATCTGTCAAATCAGACATGAGCTAAGTGTTACCATTCACGAAATAAGCACTAGTTGAAAAAAAAAACGTTAGATGGCGGATCCTTTATTTCCTATTTAAAACGTTTAAAGGTTGTTCTTCAATAGTTGTCGAAATCGAATATTTTTCCTATAGAATCTTCGCAAAATTAGCAAAGCTTAAGACAAGTTAATACAAAATTATTTTCCATAGACTTGACAAAAAAATTCACATTCAATTATTTGACGGATAACTTATGAATCGGATTTTATCGATTGATTTTTTTTCTCTATTTCAAAAATTGTTTTTAAAGATTGTATCCTTACCCAATATTGGTTATAATATTGTTTAAGACAAAGCTGGAGGGTATCAAAGATTCGGCGCAAACGTATTTAATACACTTACTCGTTGTCAGCTGACATGCCCCATTTTGTGATCCCGTTGAAACACTGTTGCTGTTGATGACAGTTATAAATAAAAATGAAGCGTGCGTTATCCTACAAATATTTTTTAATTCACTCAAATTTTACATGACTGTCAGAAAAACAATTCGCTGGACGCTGTTATTCATTTTTATGTTTTAAAATTATTATCCATAAATAAATAAAAAAAAAATAAAATTAAAAATGATTAAGATTTTTCAAATTGCTTCAAAATAATTATCACAATTGATAACAGAAGGTACCTATAATATTAATTGGCAAGGCGATTTCTTGTGACCAATATAAAAATCGTATTTACCAGCCGATTTTGACCACAAATACCTCATTTGAAACGTATTTCTTTTTAACTGTCCACCATATTTACAGATTTGTACCGTCTGCGACATTTTTTTGGAGTAATGCTCATTTAAAATTGCTACTATCACATACTAAACTAGCTGACCCGGCAAACTCTGTTCCGCCTAGAGACAATAAATAAGCAGATTTTTCATTTTATTACGTTCAATTTTTTATTAGGAAATACAAATAAAAGAATAAAGTATTTTAATGTTTCTTTATTGTTCATGTATTTTGGTGTATAGGGTGCACTCTTCAGTTAAGTACCTTGTGATACACGACATTTTTTGTTTTATTATCAGGCGCAAGAACAAACGACGCAAGCAGTAATCAGTGCTGCAATCGTAGCGAAACGCTGCTCGATTCAAGTCAGCACTTGATAAATCTCTTCTTGTGCGTCGAAAATTATCTACTTTTTGATTTCTGTTGTTCGCTCGACGATTTCGCATTGCCAACCGAGCCGTTTCACGGCTCTTGTGATTGATAAGCACGAAGTCCAGCCATAGTGATGCGGCGCTCTTCACGGGCAATTTCTTTTTCTTCTTCAGTCCTTTCATTCGCAATGTTTCGTATCCTTCTTGCATTACGGCTTTGTCGGGAAAGATTCGATCGTCTAGGTCGCGGCATTGCTAAATCATTGTGTTTTGTTATTCCACGTCAGATGCAAAATACTTATAAAATAAAAATAAACATTGTTGCCATATAAACTAAACTAAACTTAAAACTGAACTTACTTAAAATTACTGTTCACTATTTCCGATATTCACTTATTTCCAACACCACGGCTGAATTTTAAAAGGAAAATCTTAAAAAGTACAAATAAACATTGTTGCCACATAAACTAAAGACGTTTTATATCACGTCACACGAGAACGCGTTCGAACGGGATAAAAAGTATCCTATGTACGTCTCCTGGTTTTAAGCTACCTCCCCACCAATTTTCAGCGAAATCGGTTCAGCCGTTCTTGAGTTATAAATAGTGTAACTCACAAAACTTTCTTTTATATATATAGATATCAAAAAGCCCTGTATTGAATTGAGCATTGTCTAAAATTAGCATACCTTTTGGTGGCATACAAGTTGGTTCAAATACATTTAGGCTCTTATTTCTGTGTGTTCAACAAATTATTTATAATGAAATAAATTTTATGATTTAAATAGATTAAAAAACATTGAATAAAAAAATAAAATTTGCTAGAATTTGCACTCGAATTTCGAAGGCTGGGCTCTGCTAATATAATATTAAATCAATAATTTTTCTAAAAATTTTCCTTAAAAAGTGTTTTTTAAAGTACATTTTCTTAAAAATTACCTCTCTTGAAAAAGTACCTTTTTTCTTAAAAATTACCTTTTCTCAAAAAAGTACCTTAAAAATGCATTTTCTTAAAAAGTAGTTTTTTTTTAAGTAATTTTTTTTAAAAAATAATGCCTTTCTTAAAAAATTATATTTTCTCAACTAAATTGCCTTTTTCCAGAAAGTGCCTTTTCATATAAAAGTATTTCTTAGAAAAGTTACTTTTATTTAATAAGTAAATTTTCTTTAAAAAATACATTTTTTAAAAAAATTACCTTTTCTTAACTAGAACTAGAACTAACTTATCTTAAAAACAATGTTTTTTTTGAAATAGTACCTTTTCTTATAAGAGTACCTTTTCATAAAAAGTACTCTTTGTTAAATAAAAGTTATTTTTCATAAAAAAGTACCTTTTCTTAAAAATGTATCTTTTCTTTAAAAGAGTATATTTTCTTAACAAAAATAATTCTTACAAAAGTACCTTACAAACCTTACCTTTCCTAAAAATTCTATTCTCTTCAAAAAGTACCCTTTCTTAAGAAAGTTTTTCCTTGAAAAGGTCTCCTTACATAACAAATTTTCTTTTAAAAATACATATTCTTCAAAGAGTTTCTCTTGTTAAGAAAGTATTTCTTTCTTAAAGAAGTATTTTTTATTTTAAAAAAATACGTTTTTTTTTTTAAACTACATTTTCTTGAAAGAGCACATGTTCTGAAAAATGTAGTTTTCTTGAAAATGTTTATATTCTTACAAATCAACATTCTTCTAAAAAATACCATTTCTTAAAAAAGTACCCTTTGTAAAAAAAGCATCTTTTCTTAAAAAAGTACCCTTAAAAATACATTTTCTTAAAAAGTGTTTTTTAAAGTCCCTTTTATTAAAAAGAAAGTGACTTTTCTTACAAGTGTACATTTATTTAAAAATGCAGCCTTTCTTAAAAAAGTACTCTTTCTTAAAAGAGTATTTTTCTTAAAAAGGTTTTTTTCTTAAAAAAGTATTTTTTCTTAAAAAAGTATTTTTTCTTAAAAAAGTATTTTTTCTTAAGAAGGTACATTTTCTTGAAAACGTACATATTTAACAAAAAGTATATTTTCTTAAAGAAGTTTGTATTCTAGAAAAAATACATTTTCTAAAATAAAAATAACTTTTATTAAAATGTACCTTACATGCATTGAAAAATTGTCTGTTCTTAAAAAAGTACGGATTTTTTCCTATTTCCAAACTTGCAAAAATCGCTCGGTGGTAAAGGATTTGCCAACAATGAAGAGGTGGAATCTGAGGTTGTTGGCTATTTTAAGGACAGTTCTTAACCTAAACAGAGTATCTTAGCTATTCAATATCACTGGGAAAGGTTTATCGAGCCAAAAGGCGAATATATTGAGTAATAAAGAACATTTTTCCTAAATTTGTTGTGTTATCTTTGTCAGATCAGGTTGTTCTGGGACCGCCCTCGTTCCTCATATTAAAATAGTACCTTTTCTTTTCTTAGTAATAGTACTTTTTCTTATAAAGAACGCTTTCCTTAACACAATATCATTTGTTAAAGGAGTGCCTTTTATTGAAAAATACCTCTCCATAAAAAATATATTTTCATAAAAATACACTAAGAAAAGCACGTAATCCAAAAATATCCTTAAAATAATCTAACCCATAAAAATTTTTTTTTATTAAAACTCTTTCTTTCCTTATGCATATGAATTTAGAATCTCTCCGTGACTGTGCGTGATTTTGCGTGATTATTCTAAAATTAATCTTTAGTTACAAAAAGTCTATGGACTAAGTCTCAAATTGATTCGATGAGGGCGAATGGGGTTTAAATCATTCCGTGACTGGGCGTGACTATGCGTGATTATCTTTAAGTTAATATTTGATGACAACAAATCTGTGGACCAAGTTACAGATTGATTGGATGAGGGGAAACGGGGTTTAAATCATTCCGTGACTGTGTGTGACTATCTTAAAATTAATCTTTGGCCACAACAAGTCTATCGACCAAGTTTCAGATCGATTGAATGAGGGGAAATGACATTTAGATCACTCCGTGGCTGAGCGTGACTATGCGTGACTGTGCGTGCCTACCCCAAAATTAATCTATAGTCACAACAAGACTATGGGCCAAGTTTCAGATCAATTGGATGATTGGGAATGGGGTTGCCCTATGGCAGACAGACAGACAGATGGTATGAGCTAAAAGAAAGAGTTTAAAAAGGACCTAACCATGGGTGTAATAAACTCGAAAATTTACATTAAGCTTTGTTTAGAAAAAATACTAAAACATTTCATGAGATAGCACGAGGTTTCCACTTTCTTTTGGTCCGACCTAGCTTCTTGTCATTACAGTTAAGTGGTCTTGAAAGATACTAGGCTTGGATCAAAAGAGAAAGCAACGTAAAGGTATCCGATAACACCATAAAATCGTTAATGGAAGGGGTGCCAGAAATATTGAGGTTTTAAGAATTCTCTTCTGAACTCTTGTTATCGTAGATTGATGTTAGCTTTAACCTGAGATTGCAATGTCTTTTTTGAAATGACTTCTGCAAAGGTTTTCATAACTTTTACAGGGTTCGTCTAAAATTTATTTCTTTCGCAAACTTTTTTCTCTCAGTGCCTTCAATAGTAGATAATTGTAATGATGACAAAATAGACATTAACAATCAAAATTTCTCGTCTTGTATTATTTAATTTATTTTATTAAATTTAAATTACACTTGAACAACAGAACGTGTTTGGGAATCAAAGATTTGCCAAACAAATTAAGTTAAATTATTTTACAAAATTTCTTTTATTTTCTTTTTTTTTTTGCTTTTTATTTGACAATTATTAACTTCATTATACTCATGTGTAGAGTGTTAAAAGTGATTTTAAGAGGATGTTGATTGTTTAGACGCTAATTAAATGTTGGTTTAATTGTAAACATATTATTTTTAATTAATGTCCAATTGTTGGGGCGAGTTTTATTAAGTATTTATTTTTTATTTACTTGTTTAACTAACAATGTCTACAAGGTCTTTAATACTTAAACGATGACGACGACTACAACTACGATGATGATGGTGATAATATCGAACGAATGAACGAGCATGTTAGTTACTCAGTCATGTTGATGATAAATTCGTTTGTCGAATTTACTTTCATTTTGCACACTTTTTTGTTTTTGTTGTTGTTGTTGTGAGATGAGAAAATATTTACCCTAAAACACATTAAGCAAAATAAAAATACCAACAACCAAAAAATAAAAAAAAAACAGCAAGTTGTTAAAAGTGAAATTGAACTAAACTAAAGGGTTTATTATCTAAATATCATAACAAAATCATCATGAAAGTAATTGATGGTAGTTTTTTATAACTGATATAAAACAATTTTTTTTTTCAAAGCATTATGTGATTATATGATTTTTTAAATAATTTAAATAAATCTGCGAAAAGATTTATATTGCTTTTTTTTAATCAATTTAACTTTTATTCCCATGAACCGGCATTTATTTCGCAGGTTAACAAATCTATAATATTAATAGGCTAGGCGATTTCTTGTGACTGATGTTTTGTTCTACCATTTTATCCCGATTTTGACCAAGCGTATATTATTCGGAAGGTATTTCTTTTTATCCGTTTTGCAGATTTACAGATTTTTTAATTTTTGCCTTTATTTTGAGTAAATTGTTGTTACTAACACATACATAAAATTATACAATGCCATGTGTGTGTTTGGTAAATTTGTTAATGTGTTTGTAATAAAAATGAGTTTATTTTTTGTGTTGATTTGTGAATTGGCTATAATTGATTAGCATACTTTTAGGGTCGTTACTTAATGAAAAAATGAAATTTCCTAGAATTTGCGCTCGAATTTCGAGGGCTGGAATCTGCTAGTTCAAATAAAATTGTTATTTGTATTTAAGAAAAACTTTTAAAAATATAAAGTAAAATATCTTCAAATCCCCGAATTCCCTAATCGTACACGGATATTTTTGAACAAAAAAAAAACATTGAAACTCGGTCTATACCGACTATGCGATACCATATACTATGCGTTTAGAGAATAAATCTTAGGTCCAACTAATTGGGTACAGCAAATAAGCTTAAACTAAATCAAAGTGGGGATTTTATTAATTTTTTTTTGCCAGCAGATCTGAAAAAGTTCATATCAGATACTCTATTTATATGGTAAGGTCACTTATTTTTTGCAAAGATATATAAAAACCAAATTTGAGAAAAGTCTGTGCAAAATTTTTGTTTTCTGATAGATTTAAGTGAAGCAGCTTTATATGGGGGCTTTGACTAAGAATTGTGCTATAGGGTTTATTTTTGAGCTAACGATTCATAGATATAATAAACACAAACAAATCCAATTTGACCGAAATCTATATGATAATTTGGATCGTATGACAATTTAAGTAAATTTCATAGGCGACTCGGTCTGAAAATGCTTCGATTTTCACCAATTTTAATAGCATTCATTCTACGGCCAATGAAAGCTTAAATAACAAATTTCATCAAAATATATTCATATGTGCGACCCTTAGTTTGATTACAGGGTTTTTATGGATACAGACAGACGGACGGACAGACATCGCTCAATCGACTCAGAAAGTGGTTTTAAGTTGATCGGTATAGGTCATATGTTTTGTTTGTTACAAACATCAGGGTATAAAAAATAAAATGAAATACACTTCACTGGAATTTAATTCTTCTATGCAATTTTTTTATGGAAAAGTGAATAAAAAAACATTAAAGAAAAGAAATTTACACCTGTTGACACTGTTGAAAACTATGTGAGTTTCAAATCATTATAAGAGTTACGCTCATAACTAACTCATTGATATGTTGATCTGCTGAGTCTGTAACGTTGTATGATTAAAATTCATTGAGATATATGTCACTCCTACAAATTGTTTGTTCTTAATAAAGCCTTCTCTTAAAGAAGGTCCTTCTTCGTAAAAAAAACTACCCTCTGTTAAAAAGTACCTTTTGTTACAAAATTATATTTAAAAAAAGTATCTTTTATTAAGAAAGTACGTTTTTTATATAAGCCCTTTTTCTAAAAAAAAAGCTTTTCTTAAAAAAAGTAATTCTTCTGAAAAAAAGTAAATTTTTTGAGAATATATAATTTTTCGCAAAAAATACATTTTCTTACAAAAAAGTAAATTTTTTGTTTTTTAAAGTGCCTTTCTTAAAAATGTTCCTTTTTAAACAACTCAATTTTTTTTTAAAGTAAATTTTCTTTAAAAAAAATGTTTTTTAAACAACTGAATTTTTTTAAAAGTAAATTTTCTTTAAAAAAAATGTTTGTTAAATGCGTGTTGTGGCTCGTGTAGTAAGTCGTGTTTAAAATATAACTGAACTCGAACCTGTTTATTGTACATGTTTTGTTTTTTTTTTTTCAGTACACGTACCAGAACATGTACTTCAAATAAAGCAACACTCAAAAATGTGTGCTTTATGTGTGATTGAAACAAAAAGTACGTGATACAAAAATGTTCGTGTAAATAACGAAATATTAAAACGAACACAGTCATGGTTGTGTTGGGCACCGTAGAAAATTTAGAAACGCACATAATTGATATGAAAATAAAGATATGTGTTGGCTGCTTTTGAACAGAACATTGTGTGTTTCATGTGTGTATTTTCTGAACCTTGCTTCTGGGAGACTTATCAACTTCTACTCTAAACATCCAAGGCGTAAAATCATAAACACAGCTACCAATTACATAAAGAGAGTGTTGGAAATAAGTGATAATGAATTTCACAAGAAAAATCTGTAATATTAATAGGCTAGGCGAATTTTTGTGACCGATGTTTTGTTCTACCGTTTCATTCCGATTTTGACCAAACGTATATTATTTGAAAGGTATTTCTTTTTAGCCATTTTGCAGATTTACAGAATATTAAATTTTTTCCTTTATTTTGAGTAAATTCCATTTAAAGTTGCTACTAACACATACATAAAATTATGCAATGCTATGTGTGTGTTTATTAAATTTGTTAATGTGTTTGTAATAAAAATGAGTTTGTTTTTTTGTGTTGATTTGCGAATTGGCTATAATTGATTAGCATACGTTTATGGTCTTTATTTAATGAAAAAATAAAATTTCCTAGAATTTGCACTCGAATTTCGAGGGCTGGAATCTGCTAGTATACTTAAAATCACTAAGCCTTTAATGAAAAATGAATTTCCCAGAAAATCTATTACAGATCTAATTAAACATGTAAAATCCAAGAACTGTATAATTAAAGAGGAAAAACCATAGAAAAATTACTAAATAAACTGTTTAGCAAGACTAAGACAAAAATCGTCAAAGAAGACAAATCATATGTCATCTACCAAATAAGTTGCGAAGAAGACGGAGCTAACTTATGCCAAAAAGTATATGTGGGCACAACAAAAACAAAATTTTAAAGGAGACTATCATCCCTCAGATTGGATCAAAGGGCATTTGATAAACCCATTGAGCAGAAAACTGCACTCGTAGCACACTGTACGATTACGGGACACAAATCCAATTTTAAAGAAGTAAGAATATTACAGGAAGAAAACAATTATGCAAAGAGATACACTCTAGAGATGTTGCATATAATAAATGTAACATACTCTAAGAGATTAAATTACAAAACAAATACAGACAAATGTGCACAAATTTACCGACCTTAAATACCGACGATCAAAACAATAATCAGTTGAAAGAAGATAGCCGATAAAAACAGACGTTTTTCAACTCCAGAATCATAATATATAAAATAAAGTGTACATATTTATTTATTTTTTAAAATTATAATTATTAGTTATTATATAAATAATATTGTTACGAAATTGTATTTTGTTAGATCCCGGAAGATGGTTAGCGAATGTAATCGAAACATAAATTATTGGAAAGATAAATTGAAATATTTAAAAAAACACATCAAAAATGTAATTTTGAAATTTTTGTTTGTTTTTATATACATACATGATCTAAAGACGGACAAAATAATCACACAACAAACACAAAGGTGAACTATAAACTTATATACAAAAAGTACATTTTCTGAAAAAATTACCTTTTCTTCAGAAAACACTTTTTCTTATAAAATAACCTTTTCTTAAAAAACTACCTCTTCTTTAAAAGGTAAATTTTTACAAGAGAACCTTTTCTTAAGTGCCTTTTCTTATAAAAGTGCCTTTTCTTATAAAAGAGCCTTTTCTTAAAAAAGTACCTTTCTAAAAAGCCCCTTTCTTATTATTATTATTATTACTATTATTATTATTATATTGTTTTATTGAATTGCTATCACAATAAGAACAAATCTTATAAATTAATAAAGTACCTTTTCTTAAAAAGTGAATTTTCATTAAAAAGTACCTTTTCTTAAAAAATTACCTGTTGTTTAAGTAATACTTTTTGTTTAAAAAAGTGCCTTTTATTAAGAAAGTACCCTTTCTTATAAAAATAGTTTTTCTTACACAAAAACCTGTTCTTAAAAAAGTACTTTTTCTTAAAAAAATTAAAAAAAATTATAAAAAATTTGCTTTCATTAAAAAAATTAAATTTTCTTAAATAATTACCTTCCTTCTGTTAAAAAAGTACTTTTTGTAAAAAAAAAATATTTTTTGTTAAGAAATTACCTTTTCTGACAAAATTGCCATTTCAAAAAAAGTATCTCTGTTCAAAAAGAATCTTATGTTAACAAATGGCTTTTGATAAGAAAGTACATTTTCTTACCTTTTCTTAAAAAGGTAAATTTTCAAAAAATTTTCAAGTACCTATTTATAAAAGTACCTTTTTAAAAAGGTAACGTAACTTTTTATGAAAGTACCGTTTTATAAAAGTACACTTTTATAAAAGTACACTTTTATAAAAGTACATTTTTATAAAAGTACCTTTTCTTAAAAGAGTACTTTTTTAAACACATCTCTTAAAGAAAGTACATTTTAAACAAAATAACTTTAACAAAAAAGGACATTTACAAAAACAGGCCCTTCCTAAAAAAACTAACTTTTTTTTTATAAAAAAAGAATATTTTTATTTTCTTAGAAAAAGGCTCTTTTCTTAAAAAATAAATTTTCTTGCAAGAGAACCATAATTGAATTTTCTTATAAAAAGGACCTTTAAAATTTCCAAAAAAAAAAAAAAAAATCTATTTACTTTTATGCAAGCACTTATTTATAAAAGTAGCTATTTATAAAAGTCCCTTTTTATAAAAGTACATTTTTATATAAATACCTAATCTTAAAAGAGTACTTTTTTAAATACATTTTTGAAAGAAAGTACATTTAAAACATATTTCCTTTTTCAAAAGAGGACATTTATTAAAACAGGCGTTTCTTTAAAAAAAAATATTTTTTTTTATAAAAATAAGAATATTTTCATTTTCTTTGGAAAGGGCCTTTTCTCAAAAAAGTGATTTTCTTAAAAGAAAAAACAACCTTTGATTAGTAAAGTACCTGTTCTTAAAAAAGTGTTTTTGCTTCAAAATCTCCCTTTTTCAAGTAAATTCTAAAAAGTGCCTTTGTTCAAAATATACCTCTTGTTAAAAAAGTACTTTTTCTTTAGAAGGTAAAAAAGGTACTATCCTTTTCTCAAAAACTTATATTTTCTTTGACTGTTACATATGAAAATTTTTCATATAAGAAATCCCTTTTGATCTCAGGAATAAAAAAGCACATCGGTTCAATTTCTCTGACGAAATCTTTTCTATTTTCGAAAGAAAACCTTCTGAAAATAATTAAACTTCATTTAATTTCTACATAATTTATTTTTTTTTTTTTAACTCAAACTCTTATCTAACAATAATTACTAGTATAATTCCGCTTTGTTAAAAACACAATTACAACAACAACAATACCCACTCTCACTTTTAAATTTGTTTATAAATTTTTTTTTTTTTTTTTTTTTTGATAAAATTACTTTATCTTTGAGACCTCTAACTCTCATGTAATAACATTGTTGACAAGTAATTACCGCCACGAGTATTTTTATAAAACGACTTTGTGGTATTAATGTGAATACCGACCGCACTATGAATAATATACAGACTACGAACAACAACAACATCAATAAAATCAGAAACAGAAGAAAGTGAAATTGTTTATTCTTCTTTTCCGTCAGTCATATTTTTATTTTATGACGACAGTTAAATCATACGTATCTACAATAAGACTACAACAGCTGACAAAAGCAAAATCAAATGGTCACTCTCACAATTATATTGTTAATAAATTTTCACGCATAAGTACTTGAGCATAAAATATGTGGTACATGTAATTATGGGCAATATTCAAGCTCGTCTGTGCTGTCTGAAGGGAGTGTTTTTTTTTTTTTTTTTGTTTGTTTTTTATTGTTTATGGGTAAAATTTAAGTTACTATCAAGTTAGATTAACGCTTCACCATCTAATTGACTGAAAATGCCTTTGTAGCTTCAGTTATTGGTGTTTGTCCGTCCGCGTAATCCATGAAAACAAACTATACGACGTGCGAAAATACTCGTAGGTCTGGTTTGCGTTCATTATTCCACTTTTTTTGTTACTTACATAAATAACCGAGATAAACCGATTAAGATTTGGATTTTCCATAAGAAAATTATATTTTTAAAATTTTTTTATATTTTTTACTTTGTAGATTTAGGGCCATATGCAAAAAACATTAAAGTGTACTTCAAGTAGACTTTATTGTATGTTTTTAATACAAAATTTGTTGATAAAGTCTACTTGAAGTACATTTTATTTTTTTTACATACGGCCCTTAGTTTTTATGTTTACTTCCGTTCATGCTGTACACTTTTGGATCTAGTTTTCAAGGGCCAGGTGACGTTTTACTTCCTAATTTAGTAACAATAATATATTGAAAATATTTTTATCAACCATGAAATCGTACTAAGGATTTATGTTTCCTTTAAAAAAGTTATTTTTCTTTTCTTCAAAAAGTAAATATTTCTAAAAAAAAAAAAAAAAAAAAAAAAAAAAAAAAAAATACCTTCTTCTTAAAGAAGTACCTTTTTCTTTAAAAAATTACCTTTTCTTTAAAAATTACCCTTTCCTAAAAAAAGTACCTTTTCTTAAAAAACACATTTTCTTAAAAAGTGCCTTTTCTTTAAAAAGTACCTTTTTCTTAAAAAAAAGTGCCTTTTATTCAAAAATTACCATTTCTGAAAAAGTTACCTTTTCTTCACAAATTACATTTTTCTTAAAAAAGCACATTTTTCTTAAAAAAATTCCCTTTTTATAAACAGTAAATTTTTCTTTAAAAAAGTACCTGCTTCTTAAAAAGTACCTTTTTCTTAAAAAAATCACCTTTTCTTTAAAAATTACCCTTTCTGAAACGAGTAATTTTTCTTAAAAAAGTACTTCTTCTTTTAAAAAAAAAGTAGTTTTCGTTTAAAATAAAAGTACCTTTTCCTTAAAAAGTACCTTCTTCTTAAAAAAGTGCCTTTTATTCGAAAATTACCATTGCTGAAAAAATTACCTTTTCTTTAAAAATTACCCTTTCTGAAAAAAGTTCCTTTTTCTTAACAAAGTACATTTTTCTTTAAAAAGTTCCTTTTTTAAAATAAGTACCGCTTTTCCAAAAAGTACCTTTTCTTAAAGAAATACTTTTAAAAAACACATTTTCTTAAAAGTACCTATTCTTAAAAAACCCTTTTCTTAAAATGCAAATTTTAAGAAAAAAGTACATTTTCTTAAAAAGTACCTTTTTGTTAAAAGCGTACATTTTTCTTAAAAAATTCTTCAAAAATTTGTCTTTCTTAAAATGTTACCTTTTCTCAAAAAAGTGCCTCTCTTTATAAAAGTACCATTTCTTAAAAAGTACCTTCTCTTAAAAATTGAGCTTCCTTTTGTTCCCTAAAGTTAGATTAATTTATAATTATAATCGAGGGCTATTCCAGAACTACCCGACCTGAAAGAAAACACAAAAAAATTTGGGAAAAATTTTCTTCATTTCTCAACATAATCTCCTTTTAGCTCAATACACTCTTCGCAGGGATATTCAATAGCTTTGATACCCTGTTTATAGTCCAGATCTGTCGAGCTCTTTAAAATAACTGTCAACCGCACACCACCTCTTCATTGTTGGCACATTTTGGAAGTAGAAAATAGTCCAAGGGATCTAAATTTGGTGAATAAGGTGCGTGGTGGAGCAATTTGAACTTTAATTCATGGGTTTTGGCCATCGCATTTGTAGATGTGTGAATTGGTGCTTTGTCTTGATGAAAAAAAAAACTTTTTTTTTCGCCAATTTCGGCCTTTTTTTAAGTTAGCATATTCCATAATAATACCCGCCGTTGATTGTTTTTTTTTTTTTTTTTTTTTTTTTTTTTTTTTTTTTGAAGAGAAGCAATAAAAATTATCCAACGCACATCACAAAAAACCAGACGCCATAACCTGGCCTGCAGATGAAACTGTCTTCGGCTTCTCCCATTTCAATTCACTGTTTTGACTGTTCCTTTGTCTCAGGTGTGAACCGATGCAAAAACTCGGCTTTATTGCGGTTAAACATCGCCGAACATTCTATTGAAACATATTCACGTCGCTGCTTTTGTTCTATTGTGAGCAAACGCACCACCCATCTTACGAACAGCTTTCACATCTCCAAATTATCAGTTCATATGCGATGTATAGCACTTTTTTAAATGCCTATAATTTCAGCTATCTATCGCACTTTCAGCCGACGATCATCCAATACCATTTTGAGGATCTTCTTAACCGTTCGTCTTGGCAGTTCGTACGTTCTTGTTTATACTTTGTCAATCTAATATTTTATAGTCGTAAGCGAAGGATCACACTTCCCCAGAGTAGAATCTAGCTTGGCTTTAATATTGACCAATTTTTTCAATGTTTACAAGTTCATTCAGATCGTTTACTTTTGATGGTTCCAAATAAATATGAAACAACGTGGTGCCTTGAAACTTAAAAAGATCTGTTTCATAAAGTAGCCACTCTTCACCAAAGAAAAATTGGACACCATTGATACGTCAGTTCTGGTTGATCTTGGATCGCCCTAGAACGTTTAACTAAACAATTACCTTCTCTTAAAAAATTATCTTTAGTAAAAAAATTATCTTTATTATAAAAAAAGTACATTTTTATTTTCTTAGAAAGTATAAGTTCTACAAAGTACTTTTTCTTAAGAAATTACGTTTTCTAAAAAAGTATATTTTCTAAAAACAAGTACCATTTCTTAAAAAGTACATTTTCTTCAAAAAGAACATCTTAAGAAGTATGGGTTCTAAAAAGTACCTTTTCTTAAAAAATTACGTTTTCTAAAAGAGCATATTTTCTAAAAAAAAAGTACAATTTCTTAAAAAGTATATTTTCTTCAAAAAGCACATCTTAAGATGTATAGGTTCTGAAAAGTACCTTTTTCTAAAAAAAGTATCTTTTCTAAAAAGTACCATTTCTTAAAAAGTACCTTTTTTTTTAAAAGTACATTTTCTAAACATTACTTTTTCTTAAAAAATTACGTATTCCAAAAAAGTATCTTTTCTAAAAAAGTACTATTTCTTAAAAAGTACCTTTTCTTAAAAAAGTATATCTTCTTAAGAAGTAAACATTCTAAAAAGTACATTTTCTTGCAAAATTACGTTTTCTAAAAAAGTATATTTTCTAAAAAAAAAAAGTCCTATTTTTTAAAAGTACCTTTTTGTAAAAAGTGCATCTTCTTAAGAAGTATAGGTTCTAATAAGTACCTCTTCTTAAAAAATTATATTTTCTAAAAAGGATATTTTCTCAAAAAGGATATTTTCTCCAAAAAGGGTATTTTCTCAAAAAAGTACCATTTCTTAACAAGTACCTTTTCCTAAAAAAGCAAATTTTCTTAAGTTTCTAAAAAATTACGTTTTCTATAAAAGTATCATTTCTAAAAAAAGTGCCATTTCATGAAAAGTACCTTTTCTTAAAAAAGTACATTTTCTTCAGAAGTATAGGTTCTAAAAAGTACCTTTTCTTAAAAAATTACGTTTTCTTAATAAGGATATTTTCTAAAAAAAAAGTACCTTTTCTTAAAAAGGTACATTTCCTTAAGAAATATAGATTCTAAAAAGTACCTTTTCTCAAAAAAGTACGTTTTCTAAAAAGATATTTTCTAAAAAAAAGTACCATTTCTTAAAAAGTATCTTTTCTTAAAAAAGTAAATTTTCTTAAGTATAGGTTCTAAAAAGTACCTTTTCTTAAAAAATTATGATTTCTAAAAAAGTAACTTTTCCAAAAAAAGTACCCTTTCTTAATAAGTACATTTTCTTAAAAAATTACGATTTCTTAAGAAGTATAGGTTCCAAAAAGTACCTTTTCTTAAAAAATTACGTTTTCTAAAAAAATATCTTTTCTAAAAAAAGTACCATTTCTTAAAAAGTATCTTTTCTTAAAAAAGTACATTTTCTTAAGAAGTACAGGTTCTAAAAAATTACGTTTTCTATAAAAGTGTCTTTTCTAAAAGAGTACAATTTCTTTAAAAGTACCTTTTCTTAAAAAAGTACATTTCGTTAAGAAGTATAGGTTCTATAAAGTACGTTTTCTTAAAAAATTACGTTTTCTAAAATAGTATCTTTTCTAAAAAAAGTACCATTTTTTAACAAATTACCTTTTTCTTAAAAAAGTACCTCTTCTTAAAAAATTACGTTTTCCAAAAAGTATCTTTTCTAAAAGAGTACAATTTCTTTAAAAGTACCTTTTTTCTTAAAAAAGTACATTTCCTTAAGAAGTATAGGTTCTATAAAGTACCTTTTCTTAAAAAAATACGTTTTCTAATATAGTATCTTTTCTAAAAAAAAAGTACCATTTTTTAAAAAGTACCTTTTCTTAAAAAAGTAAATTTTCTTAAAAAGTATAGGTTCTATAAAGTACCTTTCTTTAAAAATTACGTTTTCTAAAATAGTATATTTTCTAAAAAAAAAAGTACCATTTCTTAAAAAGTACATTTTCTTAAGATGTATAGGTTCTAAAAAGTACCTTTTCCTTAAAAAAAATTACGTTTTCTAAAAAAATATCTTTTAAAAAAAAGGTACCATTTCTTAAAAAGTACATTTTCTTAAAAAAGTACATTTTCTTAAGAAGTTTAGGTTTTAAAAAGTACCTTTTTCTTAAAAAATTTCGTTTTCAAAAAAGTTTATTTTCCAAAAAAAAAGTACCATTTCTTAAAAAGTAACTTTTCTTAAAAAAGTGCATTTTCTTAAGAGTATAGATTCTAAAAAGTGCATTTTCCTAAAAAATATTACGTTTTCTAAAAAAGTATCTTTTCTAAAAAAAAGTACCATTTCTTAAAAAGTTCCTTTTCTTAAAAAAGTACATTTTCTTTAAAAGTAAATTTTCTTGTTCCCTAAAGACAGATTTAATTATAATCGGAGATTAAAAAGTATTTTTGGTAAAATCGTATATTTCAAATGCAAAGTAAATAAGGTGTGCGTCATAATGATAAGGTCACTTACTTTTTCTCCAGTTTAAGCAAAAGTTTAAAGCGAAATGCTTTGCAATTGCTGGTCGAAATATACATCAATCTGACCATTTTTTCCTTCAGACAAAGTTTTTCCTTGTCCCATTTGGTACTAAATTTAATATTGGATAAAAAAAAATGCACAAAAAAGAATAATTCCATTTTGACGCATTTTAAAATGTACCTGTTTGATATTTTGCTTTATAATTAGAACTAATGGTAAACCAATGGAAGCAAATAATGTTTTTAGAAACAACATTTGAGCAACAAGTATTTTGGGAGAGTTTCAATGCATTTCGCTTTGAACTTTTGCTTAAACTGAAAAATAAAGTAAGTGACCTTATCGTTATGACGCCCACCTTATATACACATTACATGTGCGATAGGTTTCAATGGGCGCCTTAGGCGCCTAGCCATTTGTTTATGTTTCATGAAAACAAATAGGGGATGATAAATTTTATACAATCGTACTTTTTAGTATATTTTGTACCTCCATTTTAAAATTCTTCTTAAAATTTTCAATTTATTTAAAAAATTTTCTAGGATTATTTTTCAGAACTGAACTGAATTTAAGACACATGTGGAGGGTATATTAAAGATTCAGCTTAGCTGAATTGAACACACTGACTTGTGTTAATTTAAAATTTTCGTTTTCAATATAAATGTGGCTTTTATTTTCGCATTATTAACTTTTATTAACTCAAAAGCAATAAATATTGCTACATCACCACAGAAAATTTGTCAATCAATAAACCTCACATTAAATAATAATAAAATCCAGAAATGCACATAAACTTCATTACCGTCTCGAATTACAGGAAATGTTTAAATAACATTTCTGTTAACCAACACTAGCAACAGAAAGAGATAATGTAAACGCAAAACACACAGCCATAGCCATGGTTTAACATCAATGTCAAAATAACATTTGATAACTCTTCGTGAAATTTCTTTGAACAGAATAAAACAACAACAACAATTTCTTGTAAAGTCAAAATAACCATAAAGAAATTTATGAGCATAAACTTAGCTAAAAATATAGACAACCCAACGAGCAGAGATTCAGTTATGATACAAACCTCACACCCAGCGGACGTGTATTTATTAGAGGAATTTGTAATTTTCATACAAAAAAAAATAAATAAAATAAAAAAAGAAGCTGTAAAACGTTAAGAAAACCGTTAATAAAAAAAAAATTGCATTAAATATATATTTATATGAAATAATATCAGACAACAACAAAAAGTATATAAACATAAAGAATATTGAAACGCACAGTTTTAAACTCTTGTCAAAATTATTGGTTAGTGGCGACTCATAGAGAAAGAGTTTGCTCAACAACTGCTCTTGAAGAAATTTCGTTAGCTTTAGCCTAACTGGCTGCCTGTTAAGCTAATACCTCGTCGTTGCTGTTGCCGTTGTTGTCTTTCTGTGCTCCATGCTAAAGTGAAAGTTTGTGTTAAGCTTGTATTCGAAGTCCGTTATCTTTTTAAAGACAAGAATTTTTTTACAAACTTGGTCAACGCTTCACCATTTCATATTGTAACGTCCAAGCGAGCGGACGTTTGTCTCTTACACCAACCAACCATCAACACTCCTAAACAGAAGTGTGTCGGTTAACTTGTTAACTTTACACGACAAACAAACGCTCCGGCTTAAACTTTCGTATTGAAAAAGCCACACAAAAAAGCAGGTGCATGTTAATTCAGTAAACACGATTCATTATAAAAGATGATTTACGGTTTAACATCTCCATTCCGCATAGAATTTTTCAAGCATAATTAAAACTAAGCGTGTTTAGACCAACAGCTACAACGATAAATAGATAACGATAATTAACCACTTAAAGTGGAAATTTAAACGAATTCTATAGTAAATTATTTAATTAACATTCAAATCATTTTCAAAACGCGAGTGTTATTTTTTTAATCTAATAGACAGAAGGCGACAAAGGAATTTCATATTGGCAAATAAATCTGCCATAAAAAGTGCGAAAACATAAAAAGAAAATTAACAAACAACAAAACTCTTCTGTGTGATGAATAGAAAACTAATTATGGTTTTAGTAGAATTTCTCTTGCATTAAATTGCAATGCAACAGCGAAGAATTTCAAAACAAAACAACACAACGATTATTGTGCGTATAGAATAAATGTGTAAAAAAACATAATAAAAAAATAACATAAAAACATAAAAAGTTTAAAAAAGAAACAAACAAGTTTGTTGCTTCAGTCTTTCGTGTTTTCGCAATACAACAACCGCGGCATAAAAATTTCAAAAGCATTAAAGAAAATTATAACGTTAAATTTCAACGAAAACTATTATCTATGAATTAAAACAATTTCTTACATTTTTGAAATAAATTTAAAAATTTTAGAAAAATATTGCAAAAAAAAATCACAAATTGACCTAGAAAATTAAAACTAAAATGACATTTAAGCTAAAGTTAAGATCGCTTAAAAAGCGATCACCATCATCATCACTAGTTACGACAGCCATAAATATTCTAACCACTTTAGTTGTATTAGCCGCTTTAATAAATCTAACTAACGGATTTAAACCCCTAACCGCTGGTAAGTAACAAAAGCAATTGAACGTAAAAATTATCATTAAACCATTTAATATGACAAATGTCAGATTCTGGCATCTTGTAGACTTATACTAAATGTTTAAGGGTTTATTGTGAGGGTCTGCACATTAATTAAAGTGATGTAACTTAGTTATGTTCAGTTTAAAATAAATGACCATATGAATGTTAAGCCAAAGTTATGCAATGCAATTTTTTTCAACCAACTTTAAGTTCTATTTGGCTTAAATTAAACAAAAGTATAAAAATTTCTGCCATACATAGGCATATATACATATATATATATTTTTTTTAATATAAACAACTGAAATTTTTGTCTGGCACTGGCTAGACTTTATTCTTAATTTTAGTTTTAAGATTTGAACACTTATTGTTAGTTCACATTATATAAGTAAAGATTCAATAAATAAAATACGAGAATAAAATAAAAAAAATACATAGGCACTGCACCGATCAAGCAGCCAGTAGATTCGAAATTTTTTGTACAATATGGATCCAACATGAATTAATTTCTATATTTTTTTTTAATAAAATTTTTTTTATATTAATACAAAAATTTATGATTTCAAAAGCGATTAACTTTTAAGATTTTATATAAACCTCTATAGGGACGATATCAAAATTTTTGATTTTAATTATAATTTTAAATTTTTCATATCTATAATATTATCTATAATATTAATAGGCGATTTCTTGTGACCGATGTTTTGTTCTACTGTTTCATTCCGATTTTGACCAAACGTGTATTATTTGAATGGTATTTCTTTTTAGCCGTTTTGCAGATTTACAGATTTTTTAATTTTTTCCTTTATTTTGAGTAAATAGCATTTAAAGTTGCTACTAACACATACATAAAGTTATACAATGCTATGTGTATGTTTATCAAATTTGTTAATGTGTTTGTTAATGAAGTTGTTAACTTGATTCACAATAATAATAAACCATAAAAGTGTTGGTTTGTGAATTGGCTAAGCGAAAAAAAAAACTTCCTAGAAATTTCGAGTGCTGGAATCTGCTAGTTTATATAAAACCACTCTATTTCAAAATAATTTACTTGAAAATCGTTAATTAAAAAAATGTCTTATTTAAACATTAAATTTTTATTTAAAATATTATTTTTATATTAATTGTGGTATTTTTTAAAGTTAAATATTTTGTATTTTTTTTTAAAATTTTTTTATTTATTTGATTTTTTATATAAAAACCAAATATATATATATCAAAACTTTGGATTTAAATTTTGTATCTTTCGTGTTTATTTGAAACGATTTTATTCCAAATAATTTATTTGAAAATCTTAAGTTAAAAAAAAAACATTATTTTTAATTTAAAAATTATATATTTATTTTAATTAATTTTCTTTCAAAATTATATTTTAAAAAAAAATTTTTTTATTTTTTAAGTATTTTTTTGTTTTTTTACTTTTTAAATTTTGGAAAAAAATTTTTGTTGATTTCTTTTTTGATTTTTTTCAATTTTTTTCTTTAATATTTTTTTAATTTTTTTTTAATGTTTATTAATTTTATTTTTTTATGCAAAAACCAAATTTTTATATGTTTTTTTTTTTTGTGTTTATTTGAAACGATTTTATTTCAAAATAATTTATTTGAAAATCTTAAGTTAAAAAAAAACATTATTTTTAATTTAAAAATTATATATTTATATTTATTAAATTAAAAAAAAAATTTTTTTTTTTTTTATTTTTTTTAAGTATTTTTTATTTTTATTTTTGAAATTTTGAAAAAAAAAAATTTTTTATTTTTTAATTTTTTCTTTAATATTTTTTTTTAATTTGTTTAACCCTTTCACGACCAATGAGACATATATGTCCCATTTTTTTCTTATATTTTCCACATTTTCCAACCAATTTTTTTAAAGCTGACTTGAGTCGACAGAGGATAGTTTTAGCTTTCATACCATACTAAAAATAATGGCACGTGCATTCTCAGGACCTAGGACGGTGACCCCAAAGTCTGAATATTGTGCTTTTTTTAAATGATATTTGGATGTCATTACTTCGGAAGTTATTGAACCGAAAAGATTAATATTTTGATATAATATGGTTCAGTATTTATGGTTTTCCGAAACAGAAAATATTTGGAATCGGTTCGCTATTCTGCAAAATTCAGTACGGGTAAAAAGATATTTTATAGTTTTATATTTTTATTAAATTAAAAAAATTCATAATATTAAGTCAACAATTAATTAAACTATAAATAAAAAGACTTAGAAAAAGTTTATTCCAAATGTCTCAAAAATATAAAATTAATTATGGCAATCTTCGAAGCAATTACAGTTTTTGTGAAACAAAAAGGTTTTAAACAAAAGGCCCGATTTTCCTTTTAATTTCTAGTACAAACTGAAAAAGGAGTAATCGATTCTCAATGATCTATATATAAAAATTTACAACAAATACAAAACAAAAGCTACAGTTATTTATGTAAAAAATAAAAACACAAATCACTGACTTGCCTTGAGTGGAGTATATTAGTTGCTAATTTTGACCGTTGATGGCCAATGGGATATATATGGCCCACGGATTTTTTCCCTGAAGGAATTTAAAAAAAAATATTTTTAACGACACTTTTGTTTAGAAATGTTGGGTCGTTAAGTATGAATCCACAAAAAAATAAAAATTTTCCAGCAGTTTAGGTTTGGTTGTGAAAGGGTTAAATGTTTATTAATTTTATTTTTTTATGTAAAAACAAAATTTATATATCAAAACTGTGGATTTTAATTTTAAGTTTAATCTTGAATTTTTTAAGTTTATTTGAAACGATTTTATTTCAAAATAATTTATTTGAAAACCTTAAGTTCAAAAAATAAACTATTTATACCCTACTAGCAGATTCCAGCGCTCGAAATTCGAGTGCAATTTCTAGGCAGCTTTATTTGTCAACTTAGCCAATTCACAAACCAACACTTTTTGGTTTATTATTATTGTGAATGAAGATAAAAAAACTCATTAACAAACACATTAACAAATTTAATAAACATACACATAGCATATCATTTTATGTATGTGTTAGTAGCAACTTTAAATGCAATTTACTCAAAATAGTGAAAAAAATTAAAAAATCTGTAAATCTGCAAAACGGCACAAAAGAAATGCCCTTCAAATAATACACGCTTGGTCAAAATCGGGACAAAACGGTAGAATAAAACATCGGTCACAAGAAATCGCCTAGCCTATTAATATTATAGATACCACTATCTAGTTTGGGTATAATGACTTTGTGCTGCTGTTTGTAACTACCAAAAATATTTGACATAGACCCATCTCAGAATCACTTTTTGAGTCGATTTAGCAATGTCCGTCCGTCTGTCCGTCTGTCCGTCTGTGTGTCCATGTAAACCTTGTAATAAAACTACAGGTCGCAAATAGGAATATATTTTAATGAAATTTGGTATATATACTTTTATCGGCCATAGGATGAACGCTATTGAAATTGGTGAAATTCGGTCCATGTTCCGACCTAGTCCCCATACAAATGACCCCAATGAAATCGACATAAATTGCCATAAGATCCAAATTATCATATAGATCTCAGTCAAATTGGGTTTGTATGTGTTTGTTATATCCATTAAATAGTAGTCCAAAAATAATCCCCATAGGACAATTTTTAGTCATAGGCCCCATATAGAGCTGCTTCCCGAACTTCACTTAACCCATTTACGGCCGCCGTGCCAATTTGGGAACACTTAGTTATCGAGGGTGTATAGAAAAAGTATTGATGTTTATTAAAAAAAAATTAATGCATTAATATTTACTAGGAAGACCTATGGTTATAAAAAATGTAGAACGAATAAATTTGATTTAATTTTAGTGCCATAATAATCTAACTAATTTGGGGAATAATATAGATTTGAAGGTAGGTTTTGGTTAACAATAATTAAAATTTCTGTGTACAGTTTAAAGTCATAAATTCTGTTATTTGATCAATTCAATACATCACACAAAATGACTTTTAGTTTGATATTTTAATTATATCTGATTTTATAACACATAAAATTGTGCTGTGCCAATTTGGGTACAATGGCTACAAGTATAATATTCAAATATACGCAAACACACGAATGAGTAAACGACTAGAAAACGTCAGATGCGTTGTTTTGCTGACTATGTAGTCTTAGTTGTTAAAATGGTGGCAGCACTTTATGGTGAAACAAAGTTATCAATTTATGTCCATAAGCAGGGAAATCCCCAAGTAAAATCTAAGTGTATTTTATTGTATGTATTACATTCATTAGTTGCTGAAACGTTGAAATTTTAGTTGAAGTAGTATATTAGAGCTTTTAGCACGCGTATTAACTTTACTAAGATGAACCGATATTTTAGCTCTAGTAATCACTTTCGCGGTTTAGAAGAAGCTGTTAATATGATTATAGAGGATAGCACCGATGGATTTGAGTATGATTTGACCATACTTACACCAGAACCTAGTGTTGTTACTGATGAAAAAGAAGGGTTTGACGACAATATAAATTTGTCAATCTTGCCAAATGACGTTCTTGGAGAAGTCGAGTTTTTGTTCGCAATGGTGGCACTCTTTTGGATGATGCCGAATATTCCAGTGTTGATGAGCCATTATCAGCTAAAAGGGATTGGATTAGAACTAATACGCCACGGTGTGGAGAGCAAGAGATTTCATCAGCATTTAAATTTCCATCTTGGCGAAGATCAACTCCGAATTATTCGAAGATTTATGGGGAAACTGTCGACCGGTTGCAAAGTGAAAGCCGCATGAAAGACACAGTAAAAGTATTGACACAAGTTCAAATATTTGAAATGTTTTTCGACGAAGGAGTTTTTGAAATGATCGCTAATTTTAGCCAGTTGTACGCGACTCAAAACAATCGACACAATTTTACGGTCACCGTTGCAGAGCTAAAGATTTTCTTTGAAATACTTATTCTATCTGGATACCACAAACTTCCAAGGGAAAGCATGTATTGGTCTTTAGATGAAGATATAGGAGTAGAATTTGTGTCAAGTTCTATGTCCAGGAATAGGTTTAAAGAAATAAAGAGAAATTTGCACCTTGTCGATAATAATGAAGCTTCAAACACCACTGACAAAATGTTCAAGTTACGCAAACTTTCAGATGTTCTTATCAAAAAGTTCAACCAATTTGGCATTTTTCATGAAAATATTTCTATCGATGAGTCTATGGTTAAATACTATGGTCGTCATTCATCAAAGCAGTTTATTAGAGGCAAACCAGTTCGGTTTGGCTATAAAAATTGGGTCGCAGAAAGTTCCTCTGGATACTGCTACTCTTTTGATATTTACTGTGGCAGATCAAATAACTCTGTTTCTGAGCCATTGGGTACTAGAGTTGTCATAATGCTGCTCGACGAACCCCGCCAATCACAAAATCTACTTTGATAACTTTTTTACAAGTTGTGAGTTGCTAAATGATTTACGTAATGTAGGTTATCGTGCTACAGGAACAATAAAAGATAATCGCACTAAGAAATGTCCCCTGACAAATGTAAAGGAGATGATGAAAAACCTTCCGCTGGAAGGATAACAGTATTTGCACAATGGCTACCAATCATGATTCTTATGAACCACCAGGATTTGTTAAAAGATGGTGTTCCCAAAAAAAGCAAAAAACTGATATGCGGAACCCATTCATGTTTCAAAATTACAACAAGGGCATGGGCGGAGTTGATGAAATGGATCAATCCATATCAATATATATAATCGGCATTCATGGCAAAAAAACGGTGGTGGGGTTTATTTACCTACATGATAGATATGGCTATGTCAAATGCATGGCGCTTGCATGTATGTAGTAAAGAAAACAGCATGGACTAGTTAATATTTCGACGAACTACAGCTAGATTTTACCTAAAGCAATCACCAAAAAAACGCGCTACTGCTCGTCATTCGTCATCAAATATTGAAGGCTTACAGCTAGACGGCGCCGATCACGTTCCCGAAAAGCTTCCAAATCGTGTACATTGCGTCATCTGCCACAAGAGAAGCCGTTGGAGTTGCAAGAAAACACTTTGCATTGACAAAGGGTGCTTTTCAAAATTTCACTCATAAGTAGCCACTGTGCCAATTTGGGTACACCCCTTTTATGTCCTGAAAAAAGAAAATTTTTAATTTTTTTTTGTTTTCCTGTTCTTTTGTACTCCTAATTTTATATAAATAAAGAATTTTTCAAAGTTTTCCTTGTCGTTTTGGTTTGGCTTTAAATGGGTTAAATCTATCAAACAACAAAAATATTGCACAGATTTTTTCGAATTTGGTTTGTATATACTTTTTTTTTAAATATAAGTGACTTTACCAAATATGGTTTCGACCTAGTCACCGTAGAATTATAGCATCCGATATGAACTTTTTCACATCTGCAGCCAAAAATAAATTAAAACAATGCCACTCATATTTGGTTTATGCTTATTTTCTATATCTAATTAGTTGGACCTAAGAGGGTCTCTAAACGCATCGTATAGTCTGTCTGGGCCGACTATAGTTTTCTTACTTGTTTTTTTTTTTTTTTTTTTAATTTAATTTCTTCTTAATTTTATTTTTTATATAAAAACAAAATTTATACATCAAAACTGTTGGATTTAATTTTAAAATTAATTTTGTATTTTCCATGTTGATTTGAAATGATTTTTATCCAATTATTTACTTGAACTTCTTTTTTTTTTTTTTTTAATTAAAAATTTAATTTCTATATTATTTATTGATCTTTTTAAAGTTAAATTTTTTTATTTAAATTTTTTTATACTTATTTTTGTTTTTTTTTTTTTTTTTAATTTAATCTTTCTTTTAAATTATATATTTTTATAAGAACGAAATTTACATATCAAAACGGTGGATTTTAATTTTGCAAAAAAAAATAATTTATTTCAAAATCTTAGGTTAAAAAATTTATTATTTTTAAGCTCTTTGTTTTAACTCATACTCTCTGTCTGTCTGTCGTGGGGCAACCCCATTCTCCCTTATCCAATTGATCTGAAAATTGGCCCATAGTGTTGTTGTGACTACAGATTAATTTTGGGGTAATCACGCACACTCACGCATAGTCACGGAATGATTACAACCCCATTTCCCCTTATCCGATCGATCTTAAAACTTTTTGTGACCAAGTATTAATTTTAAAATAGTCAAGCAAAGTTACGCACAGTCACGCAGAGATTTAAAACTCATATGCATAAGGAAAGAAAGAGTTTTAATAAAAACTTTGTTTTTATGGGTTAATTCAATAGCGTGTATACAATTATTAGTACAGTCAGTACAGTTAAAACTTTCAAAATATTAAACTTAAAAATATATATATCAAATAGTTTTATTTTTTTTTTCCTATGCATTTATTTATTGGATCTTCACATAGTGAAGATATAATATTAATAGACTAGGTGATTTCTTGTGACTGATGTTTTGTTCTACCGTTTTATCCCGATTTTGACCAAACGTATATTATTTGAAAGGTATTTCTTTTTAGCCGATTTACAGATTTACAGATTTTTTAATTTTTTCCTTTATTTTGAGTAAATTGCATTTAAAGTTGCTACTAACACATACATAAAATTATACAATGCTATGTGTGTGTTTTTTAATTTTTTAATGTGTTTCTAATAAAAATGAGTTTGTTTTTTGAGTTGATTTGTGAATTGGCTATAATTGATTAGCATACTTTTAGGGTCTTTACTTAATGAAAAATAAAATTTCCCAGAATTTGCGTTCGAATTACGAGGGCTGGAATCTGTTAGTCTTAGAATTAATACTTAACTTATTAAATCCAGCCAGCGCCAGAAAAAATTTAATGCTTCTACATAAATTCGAAATAAATAAATCATCATCGAGTTTTTTTAAGTAGCTTGAACATTTTTTCATAATTTCGACTTTAACTAGGGATATGTTTAATTCTCTATGCAATTGTGAGTTTCTCACATACTAAGGGGCGCGGGTTATCAACTTTAGGATCTTATTTTGGCATTTTTGTATTTTCTCCGTATTAGAAGCTAAAGCGGTTCCCCATAATGTATACCGTAGCACCAAATGGGTTTCTGGATTGAATTATATATCAATAACTTAGATTTGAATTTCAGCCAATTAGCCACGTAAGTTGAACTATTTTTAATTTTATTTCTGTTAATTTGTATTATATGTGTTTGTTCCAAGTAAGGCGGCGGTCCAAATGAAGTACCAAATATTTTATATCAGAATGTTGCGGTATTTGCAGGGCATGTTTCTCCTCTGAGCGTAAAAGTAACGTGGATACATTTATGTTCATTTATTCTTACTAGCAGATTCCAGCGCTCAAAATTCGAGTGCAATATCTAGGCAGCTTTATTTTTCAACTTAGTCAATTCACAAACCAACACTTCTATGTTTAATATTATTGTGAATGAAGATAACAAACTTATTAACAAACACATTAACAAATTAAATAAACACACACATAGCATGTGTATAATTTTATGTATGTGATAGTACCAACTTTAAATGCAATTTACACAAAATGAAGGAAAAAATTTAAAGATCTATAAATCTGCAAAACAGCTAAAGAGAAATACCTTTCAAATAGCATACGTTTGGCCAAAATCGGGATAAAACGGTAGAAAAAAACATCGGTCACAAGAAATCACCTAGCCTCCAGTTGTAAAACATGTCGCTGTAAAAGTGTAGATGCTGTTGAGGGGTCCTCATGAATACTCAAAATTGCCGTGTCATAGGTGACACGTCCGCTGTATAAAGAATGTATAGGAGCGGACCGAGAATACTGCCCTGTAGAACACTAGCTTTTATGTCCTGAGGGGGGCTGCATTTGACCCTTGCTCTCCTTTATTGAGAATTTCCTCTTAATTATAGAGCTTTCCATTAGTTTATGAACGTTTGGGGTCAGCAACGTTTTAATTTTATAGAGTAGACCCGACCTTCGCGCCAAACCCTATCGAAAGCTTGCGAAACGTCAAGAAAGAGTGCAGAGCAGTACTTTTTTTTTCAAAGGCTTTTCTTATCCCTTACTATCCCTTCTTATCCCTTACTAACCTATGGACTTGCTCAATTGTGCTGTGTCTTCGCCTAATATCCGAAAAAATTTTTTTAAGCCTAGATCCGCGAAGCCGAGTGGCTTGTCTGCAGATTCTAATTTGGGTAGTTTTTTTTTTTTTGCAGCGACAGACCAAAGCCTCTGGTGGGAATCGAACCCACGACCCCCTCATGCACGCTACCTACTCACCTACCGGGGCAGTAAGCTTATTTACTAGTATTTTCTCGAACAATTTTGACAGATTGGACAATAAACTGATTGGCCTGTACGAATCGGCCTTTGTGTGATCTTTACCTGACTTGGGTACCATGGTAACGAGTGAAACTTCCATTCTCAGGGATGATATTCAAGGCGTAATATAGCGTTAAATATAAAAAGAATTATTCTCAATGCTATTCGGGGTAACTCCAAAAGCATTTTATTACTGATCCCGTCGATCCCCGATGCTTTTTTAGGGTTAAGATCAGAAATGGCCTTTTGAACATCTCTAATCTTAAATTGAAGTGACACTGCACTCTGCTGGTTAATTACTGGTTGTAACTCATTTATTGAACTGGAAGTTATATTCGGAGTAAAAACTATTTTTAAATGTTCTACAAATAGATCGCCTTAATTTTTGAATTAAAATTACATTTTTTCCATTTGTTCCATTAAAATTAATTTTTGTTTTTCTTTTAAATTCAAAAAAAAAATTAATCTCTTTTTTATTTGATTTTATTTTTTTTTTTCTTTTTATATATAAACAAAATTTATTGATTTTAATTTTAAATTTTATTTTGTATTTTTAATGTTTGTTTCAAAATAATTTATTTGAAAAGTTTAAGTTAACAAAATTATTATTTGAAATAAAAAATTTTGTTTTTATTTGTCCGTCTGTCTGTCCGTCCCTCTGTCCATCTGCATGTCTGTCTGTCTGTGTGTGTGTTTTTTTTTTAATCACGCTCATTCACAAATGACCCATTTAGGATAATATTGTGTGTCATTATTTCGAGCAGTTTGATATTTAAAATGGAGTCAATCGGGCATCATTGTGCCAAGATATGGACTAATAAAATGAGACACCGTCAAAAATGCTAAAAATTCAGTGTGTTTGTTGTAATTATTTTCTATTATATTTTTTTGCTGAAGTAAATCGGAGTAAAACTAAAGAAGATACAGCATTTCCAGCGACCGACCTCATAGGTATATCGTATATAAATTAATTTTTAAAAAATTTGAAATCGATTTTCTCGCAAACAACATGTTTGAAGTCCGTGAACATCATAACTCAAAAATCTACATAATCGATTCTTTTGAAATTTTATACAATATTTCTAAATAAATATTTCTAAATCACTAGGTAATTACGAAGAGTTATTTTTACTATTTTTCCCCATTTTTTTAACAACAAATTCACCGAAATATAATAGCAAAAAAACGTGCTTTTCACTTCAAAATGCTTATTGCAGCATTAAAAATTAAAAAAAACTCTTCGTGATTACCTCAGGAAACATATAATCCAATAACGAGTTATGATGTTCACTGCAAAACAACTTTTTGTCGAGGCGTTTCTGGAAATTCGCTGTCACGCCTTATAAAAATTTCTGATTTTAATTTCAAAGATTCTTCAAATTTTATATGAATTAAATAATTAAAATACGCCTTTTTTCTTCAAATTGTTTACTTTTTCAAATATTTCGTTTAAATTTGTTATCAATAGTGCAATAAATCCAGATATTAATATAAACGTAAAACCCAGGAGAGTATGTTTTTAAATGAAATCATTTTTTTAAAAATATGTATAATTTATTTATTTAAAATCTAGTTTTAAAGTTAAACGTTTTTAGTTTAAAAAATGTTAATCAAAATTTTTGAAAAACTTTTAATTACAGTGACATCGGTTAACACAACTCAACGATTATCGCAACTCTTTATTTCAACATTTTACTTAATTTTTAATAATTTATTTTTTTTTAACTTTAAATAAATATGTACCTGCTTCTGTTAGTAAGCATAATCATTTTAAACATAATTAATTAATCTTTCTGTGTTTTATACGATGACTTCGCTTCTATATTTAAAAAATATATTTATTAATTTAGGATATATCTTGATTAATATTAGTTGTGATAAACGTTGGTATAGGGTGTCGTATAGTCATATAGTCTAGACCGACTCTAATTTTCTTACTTGTTTTTTTATATTAACTAAAAAATATTTTTTTAATTTATTTTTACATTTCTGCCGTAAAATATATATGTATATATATATATTTATTTATTTATATTCAAGTTCCATTTGTTTTATATTTTAAATTAAATTCAATATTTGAAAAACATATTTTTCAATCTTAAACACAAATGTGATGTGACACATCTTATGAAAATTAGAAACAACAAATTATCTGAAAGTAGTAATATAAAACAATGAGTTGCATTATGTTCCTAGATTATTTCAAAAAGACTGAAAACTGAATGCGTGAAGCACATCAGAATATATCAGAAGTATCATTACTAGTTTATATAGCATAGATGTAGGTTCTAACCCCACAGTCGCTCTTTTTTTACAAAATTTTCATATAGAAACAATCAAATTGATTATTATGTAACACATACTATAATGTTTTATATAATCACTCTGATTACATAGAAGTAATGGTATTTAAAATTATATACGCTTCCAATACAATACAATCAATCCAGAAACCGATTTGATATTTTATTAACTACATCGTTTTGCATTTCAGCTAACGATATGTGCTCCCCCTGCTCATATAAATCACTTTCTATGATATTTTTTTTTTTTTAATTTTCTAACTTTTTTTGGTTTAACGAAACAAAAGGAATTCCTCCGTGTTCAAGTTTAATGTCGCAAAGTGTATCATGGCATATTTTAAATAATAAACTAAAAAATGTATACAAAAAAAAAGAAAGAAAGAAAAGACCTACTTGTTACCAATTGCCAACAAATGTTTGCAATAGACTATAAGTACAAATAAGAGCTGTTTATGTGAGTGTGTGTGTGTGTGTGCGTGTGTGTGTGTGTATTTGGCTTTAAGTTTTCTTTAATACCATTGTAAAACATGTTGTATTGTGCAAATTGTTTATTTTCGTTGGCACTGTCATTGTTGTCCTCATTGATGGTTAGCATGTATCAAAATAGCAACAGCAACAAACAGTAGTGAAAGCTTTTTTCTAGTTGTCTTGTTGTTGTTATAATACTTATATTTATCTACACACAAAATGTATGATATTTAAGAATACTAAATATTATATGCAACTATGTAAAAAAAATTATATTTCAAGCTCATAGATCGTTTGTGGCATGCGTGTGTTCAGAGGTGTGGAACTTCAAAAAGGGGGAAAGTAAATACGCTCGTCTACACTAGAAAACAAAATCAATAAGTACGGAAATTGCAAGTTATTTTGTTAAGAGACCAAAAACAAAAAGGGATTCAAGAGATTTTATGGGAAAACAAGTTTGTTGCTTAAGTCTTTTGATGGCTCATGTTAAAAGGCAACTTTGTTGCTTAAGTCTTTCGTATTGCAAGATATGAACGAATGTTTTTAAGAGAAATTTCTAAAAAAAAAAAAAATCTTTAAGATGAAAATATTTTAAAAGAAAAAAAAAATTCTTTGGGTACAACTTCGAAAGATCTTTAAAAGATCAATAAAAAATAAATACTTTAAAATTTTTTTCTAGCTAAACCAATTTTTTGTATAAGAAATAATATTTTAAAAATATCATAAAGAACATTTAAAAAAAATTACTATTACATATAAAAATATTTTTAAATAAAACAAAATAATTAAATCGTATTTTTCCATAAAAAAAAAAATTGTTTTCGTAAAAAAATTTTTAATGAAAAATACTTTTAAAATTTGTTTTTATTTAAAAAATTTTTAAAAAATATTTTTTTCAAGATATTTTTACATAAAAACATTTCCGAAAATATTTCTATGTAACAGAAATTTATTTTTAAAAACATTTACATAAAAAACTTTTACAATTTCTTTTTACATAAAAAATATGTTTGCATCAGTAATAATACATTTCACATAAAAAAAAAATAAAAAGTATTTTTACACGAAAAATATTGGAAAATAATTTTTAAATTTATTTATAAATAATAAAAATAATTTAATATTTGAGACAAAAATGTTTAATTGAAATAAAATCTTTTTAACATTTATTTTTTTATAAAATATTTTTCAAAAATATTTTTACATGACAAACATTTTATGAAAAATATTTTAACATAAAAGTTATTTTATAATTTATTCTTATATAAAAAATTTTCAAAAATATTTTTTGAAAAATAAAAAATATTTTTTTTTAATATTTCTATATAAATATTAAATATTTTTAAAATATTTAAGAACATTTAAAAAGAAAATTATTACATATAAAAATATTTTTAAATAAAACAAATTTATTAAATCGTATTTTTCCATAAAAAAAAAAATTGTTTTAATATTTTTTCGTAAAAAAATTTTTTATGAAAAATACTTTTAAAATTTATTTTTATTTAAAAAATTTTCAAAAAATATTTTTTTCAAGGTATTTTTATACAAAAACATTTCCGAAAATATTTCTACATAACAGAAATTTATTTTAAAAAAATTTTACATACAATATACTTTTACAATTTCTTTTCACATAAAAAATATGTTTGCATCAGTAATAATACTTTTCACATAAAAAAAAATACAAAATATTTTTACACGAAAAAAATTGGAAAAAAATTTTAAATTTATTTTTACATAAAAAATATTTATAGATAAAATAAATTGAAATATTTAAGACAAAAATGTTGAAATGCAATAAAATCTTTTTAAAATTTTTTAAAATTTATAAAATATTTTTAAAAAATATGTTTACATGACAAACACTTTTTGAAAAATATTTTGACTTAAAAATTCTTTTATAATTTATTTTTATATATAGAAAATTTTCAAAAACATTTCTACATAAAAAATATTTTTTGAAAAATAAAAAATATAAACAATACTTCTGAAAAATAAAAAATATTTTTTTTAATATTTTGGCATAATAAAAACATTTTTTTTAAATTTTTTTTTAGGAGAAATTTCTATAAAAAAAATTAAGGCAAACTTAGTACAAAAAAAATATATATAGTTTTTATGGGAAAATTATATATATATATATTTTTTTTTTTTTTTTTTTTTTTTTTTTGAGGGGCAGACTTCGAAAAATCCTTAAATGGTCAATAAAAAATAAGAAGAAATGTTTCTTTTTTAAAATTATGGATTATTTCTCTCCCCCACATATTGAAATAATTTTTACTAGCAGATTCCAGCACTCGAAATTTGAGTGCAAATTCTAGGAAATTTTTTTTTTTTTCATTTAATAAAGACCCTAAAGGTATGCTTCACAATTCAACTCATGTTGAATGAAGAAAACAAACTCAACACATAGGCACAAATACATTAACAAATTAAGTAAACACACACATAGCATTGTATAATTTTATGTATGTGTGAATAGCTACAAAAAAATGCATTTCAAATGATAATTTTTTTGTCAAAATCGGGGTAAAACTGTGAAACTTACATCGGTCACAAGAAATCGCCTTGCCTATTAATATTATGGATATAGAAAAGCATTTGTTAAAAATTTATATGACTTCAAAATATCTAGGAATATTTTAGTCGGTGGAACTCCACAATATTTTCTTCTATAAATAGGTTTAACTAATAATTGGGTGGGAGTTTGTGTGTGTTCATATATGTAAATTAATTACTAATTTATAAAAACTTTGGAATATTTGGACTAAAAAACAGGTTACATGTTTAAAAGTAGGATATATAATTCTCCCAATTTGAGCGGATAATTACATCCATTACTGAGCTAACCTTGTTAAATCTAAAACTGTTTACAAAACCAACAGTTAAACATAAGACTGAAATTTATTGAAAGCTTTTTTAATACAGTTTTTAATTCACCTATATTTAAGACAGATTTTTTCAGGAATATCTTTCTTTTGAGGATCAGATATAAAATTCGGTTTTAAATTATTCTATAACTCCAGTTAAATTTAAAAATAAAAACATTTCAACTTAATATAATATCAATTCACACAATTATTCCCTCAATTTCATCTAACCACGTTCATGACTTTGAGCTTAGAAAAAATAAAGAAATCATTATAAACATAATGACAAGTGAATTCCATACGCCGATCATTATTCGATAAAAGATAAAAAGCAGCTGCAAACAAAGTCTAATAACAATAATAATAACAACAACAACACACCGGATCCGGATGTATTTGGCTACTTAAAAAAAATACACAAATCATATATAAATTGATATGTTAGCATGTGTGCAGCTAACGCTAACATATATTCCAACACACACACACACACGTACACAGAAACACTGGCTTTGTTGTTGAAACACTTGATGACATTTTGCCACCTTGTTGTTCTGCTTTGTTTTGCACAATTTAGACCATTTAATGCTAGATTAACTTCTTTTTACGCTTTCGATCTACTACATGAACATTTCTTCTTCTTCCTCTACTTCATAATCTTCTTTTGCTTTACCACAACTTAACGCACTCAACATTGAATTTGATACTCTAACACTGTATGGGGTACGAGTATCATTCATACTTTTATGTGTCACATTAAATGAGTGTGCTCTTTTCTGATTAAAAAAAAAATTATAATTATAATTCTTAACATCAACTGTGCTCGAAAATTATGCGAACATTTCTCAAGCTGATTTCATATGAGTTAAAAATTTTCCGAAAAAAAAATACTACTAAAATCAGTGTTTACAAAAAACGTTTCACAACAATTGTACTAAAATTGTATTTTCTTAATAAAATTTTATAAAAAAAAAATAATTAAAAAAATCTCTAAGGAACAGTTTCAAAATATTTTTTTATAAGATATTTTTACCTAAAAAATACTTTCATAATTTATTTTTGGATAAAAAATATTTTTACATAAGAACTAATTTTTCAAAAATATTTTTAAACAAATAAAAAAAAAAAAATTAAATATTCTTAAACAAAACAATTTTTTTAAATTTTTCTGCATAAAAATCCAATTTTTAAAAATATTTTTCAATGAAAAAATTTATTTTAAAATAGTTTTACGTAAAAAAATAATATTAAAATTAATTTTTACATAAAAAAATGTTTTTACATCAGAAATAAGAATTCAAGATTATTTTTAAATAAAAAAAAATTAATATTTTTACATTTTTTCATAAAAAAATATTCTAAGATAAAAAAATTTTAAAAATATTTCGACAAAAGAAAAACAGTTTCTATAATATTTTTTCATTGAAAAAATAAAAATATTTGTACATAAAAAATTTTTTACATAAAAAGTATTTTTCCACAAGAAATAATGTTCAAAAATATTTTTACATCAACAATTTTTTTTTTAATATTAAGACATAAAAAATATTTTTAGTTAAAACAATTATTAAAACATATTTTTACATAAAAAACAATTTTTAAAAATTATTTTAATATAAAAATATTTTTAAATTGACATTTATATTTTAAAAATAATTTTGCATAACAAATATTTTTGAAAAAAATTAAAAAAATTTTTAATATTTTTACATAAGAAAAAATTTTCAAAATATTTTACACAAATATACTTACACAAATATTTACTTAAAAAAATAATTTTGCATAAGAAATATTTTAAAAATATTTTTTACATAATCAAAATTTTTGAAAAATATTACATAAAAAATATTTTTTTGCAAACAAACAAAATTGAGTGAAAAATACCTATTTTTATATAAAAAATTTTTTTATATAACGAATATTTTTTGAAAATTATTTTTACATAAATTTAATTTTTTTTATATAAAAAAAAAATTTATAAATATTTTTACATAAAATTAAATTTTTTTGAAAATACATTTAGCTAAGAAAATTTTAATTTAAAAATATTTCTACATAAGAATATTTTTTTAACATTTTACATAAAAATACTTTTAAAACTTATTTTTACAAAAAAATATTTTTACATACAACAAATCTTTAAAAATATTTGTACATATAACATTTTTTTTAAATATTTTTGCATTAAAATACTTTAAAATCTATTTTGACATAAAAAATATTTTTTCACAGGATATAATACTCAAAAATATTTTTATATTAACAATTTTTTTTTTTATATTAAAACATAAAAAATATTTTTACATAAAACAATTATTAAAACATATTTTTACATAAAAAACAAATTTTATTTATATATTTTAATATAAAAAAATTTTTACAACTTGAAAATTATTTTTAGTTAAAAAAATTTTTAAATTATTTTGCATAAGATATATATTACAAATATTTTTTACATAAACAAAATTTTTGAAAAATATTATTACGTAAAAAACTATTATTGCATAAAAAAAATATTTTTGCATAAAAAAAATTTTTTTTATAAAAAAAAATTAAGTGAAAAATACTTTTAAAATTTATTTTTATGTAAAAAATTTTGTACATAAAGAATAATTTTTTAAAATATTTTTACGTAAATTTCATATTTTTTTTTTTTTTTTTTTTTGATAAAAAACATTTTATAAATATTTTTACATAAGATTAAATTTTATTTGAAAATACATTTAGCTAAGAAAAATTTCATTTAAAAATATTTCTACATAAGAATATTTTTTTAACATTTTACGTAAAAATACTTTTTAAACTTATTTTTACAAAAAAATATTTAAAATATAAAAAATATATAAAATTTTTTTTTAATATTTTTGCATTAAAATACTTTAAAATCTATTTTGACATAAAAAATATTTTTCACTAGAAATAATGTTTAAAAATATTTTTACATTAACAATTTTTTTTTAATATTATGACATAAAAAATATTTTTACATAAAACAATTATTAAAACATATTTTTACATAAAAAAACAATTTTTCAAAATTATTTTAATATAAACAAATTTTTAAATTAATGACTTAAAACTTATTTTTATTTAAGAAAATTTTAAAAATAATTTTGCATAACAAATATTTTTGAAAAATATTTTTACATGAAAAAATTTTTAATATTTCAAAATAATGAAAAATAATTTTGCATAAGAAATATTTTAAAAATATTTTTTACGTAAACAAAATTTTTGAAAAATATTATTACATAAAAAAATATTTTTTCAAAAAAAAAAATTTTAATAAAACAAAATTAAGTAGAAATACTTTTAAAATTTATTTTTATACAAAAAATTTTTTACATAACGAATATTTTTTTTTTTTATATAATAAACATTTTATAAATATTTTTACGTAAGATTAAATTTTATTTGATAATACATTTAGCTAAGAATAACTTAATTTAAAAATATTTCTACATGAGAATATTTTTTTTAACATTTTACATAATAATACTTTTAAAATTTATTTTCACAAAAAAATATTTTTATGTAAAATTATTTTTTAAAGCGTATTTTTAAATAAAAAATATATTTACATAAAAAAAAATTTAGAAAATATTTTTACAAAAAAAAAATATGTGTATGTGACCTCCGAGAAAAGGGACCTAGTGTGCAAAAAACGGGTTGAGTCAAAAACGGTGATACCTAAAACGGTGTAGAAACTTTAAATGCGTTTTTTTTCTCAAAACTTAATTTTCACACACTAGGTCCCTTTTCTCGGAGAAGGTCACATATATTAAAATATATTAAAAATTTATTTTTACATAAACTGTTAGATTAATTGACGCAATGTATAATGCGTTTACAGCAAAAACTATGCTTTCCAATTTAAAGCAAGAAAACACTGGTGTTAACTTTAAGAATTCAGTTTATTTAAAATTATGAATTTGTTCTTCTTATCTATTAGAAGTTTCTAGTTCAAGGTTACAAAATGGAGAGATGCAGTTTTTTTTTTTTTTTTAATACAATATTTCTAGAACATTTGTTTGACATATAAAAACATAGAAATATTACAGAGTTGTTTGCATTTGAATTGTGTTAGAGATGACACATTATTCAACATAAACTCTTTATAACTATTTTTACATAAGATTAAATTTGATTTAAAAATACTTTTAGATAAGAAAAATTTCAATTAAAAATATTTCTACATAAGAAAAACAATTGTTTTTAATATTTTAACATAAAATAACTTCAAAATTTATTTTTACACAAAAAAAAGTGTTTTGCATAAAAAAAATTTTTAAAAATATTTTTATACAAACATTTTTTTTAATACTATGACATAAAAAATATTTTTAAATAAATTTTTTTTTAATATTTTTACACAAAAATAAATGTAAACTAATTTTACATAAAAAAATTTTATAAATATTTTTATATAAGAAAAACTTGATTTAAAAATATTTCCACATAAGAACAAATTTTTATTTTTAATTTTTAGATAAATATACTTTAAAATATATTTTAACATAAATAATATTTTTGCATAAGAAACAGTTTTAAAAATATGTTTACATAAAAAAAAATAAAACATATTTTACCATAAGATTAAATTTGATTTAAAAATACTTTTAGATAAGAAAAATTACATTTAAAAGTATTTCTTCACAAGAAAAAAAATTGCTTTTAATATTTTAACATAAAATAACTTCAAAATTTATTTTTACAAAAAAAAAGTGTTTTGCATAAGAAAAAATTTTTCAAAAATATTTTTATACAAATATTTTTTTTTAATACTATGACATAAAAGATATTTTTACATAGAATTTTTTTTTAAATATTTTTACACAAAAAAATTTAAATTAATTTACATAAAAAAATTTTATAAATATTTTTACATAAGAAAAACTTGATTTAAAAATATTTCCACATAAGAACAAATTTTTATTTTCAATTTTTAGATAAATATACTTTAAAATATATTTTAACATAAATAATATTTTTGCATAAGAAACAGTTTTAAAAATATGTTTACATAAAAAAAAAATTTACATAAAATATATTTTACCGTAAGATTAAATTTGATTTAAAAATACGTTTAGATAAGAAAAATTACATTTAAAAATATTTCTGCATAAGAAAAAAAAAATGTTTTTAATATTTTAACATAAAATAACTTGAAAATTTATTTTACAAAAAAAAAGTGTTTTGCATAAGAAAAAATTTTTCAAAAATATTTTAATATAAACATTTTGTTTAATACTATGACATAAAAGATATTTTTACATAATTTTTTTTTAATATTTTTACACAAAAAAAAATTTAAATTAATTTTACATAAAAAAATTTTATAAATATTTTTACATAAGAAAAAATTTTTATTTTTAATATATACACAAAAAACCTTTCAAATATATTTTTACATAAATAATATTATTGTATAAGAAACAGTTTTAAAAAATTTTACATAAAATATATTTTACCGTAAGATTTAAGATATAAAGTATTATATATTAAAAACATTTTTATAAAAAAAAATTGTTATAACACAAAAAAAAATTTTTACATAAAAGAAATTTTTAGAGTGTATTTTTAAATAAAAAATATTTTTATATAAAAAAAAAATTTCAGAAAATATTTAAAAAAAAATATAAAATTATATTAAAAATTTATTTTTACTTAAAAACCCTTTAAAAATATTTTACATAAGATTAAATTTGATTTAAAAATACTTTTAGATAAGAATAATTTCAATTTAAAATATTTCAACATAAGAAATAATAACTTCAAAATTTATATTTACATAAAAAATCGTTTTGTATAAGAAATAACTTTTCAAAAATATATTTATAAAAACATTTTTTTTAATATGACGTAAAATATATGTTTACACAAAATTTTTTTTAAATATTTTTACACAAAAAATGTAAATTAATTTTACATAAAAAAATTTTATAAATATTTTTATATAAGAATAATGTTAAGAATTGAAAGCGTATTTTTAAATAAAAAATATTATAACATAAAATAAATATTTGGAAAAATATCTAGAAAAAAAATATATAAAAATATATTTAAAATTTACTTGTACATAAAAAACCATTTATAAATATTTTACATGAGACTAAATTTGATTTATTATTAATTTCATAAATTGCTAAATTGCTTTTAGTATTTTAACATAATAAAATAACTTCAAAATTTATTTTTACACAAAAAAAGTGTTTTGCTAAAGAAAAAATATTTCAAAAAAATTTTTATATAAAATTTTTTTTTTTTTTTTTAATATTGTCATAAAAAATATTTTATATTGTCATAAAAAATATTTTTTGTGTAAAATTAAAAAAAAAAATTAAAGTAATATTACATAAAAAAATTTTATAAATCTTTTTACATAAGAAAAATTTGATTGAAAAATATTTCCACGTAAGAAAAAAATTTTATTTTTAATTTTTACAAAAAAAAATGCTTTAAAATATATTTTTACATAAATAATATTTTTGCATAAGAAACAGTTTTCAAAATATGTTTACATAAAAAAAAAATACATAAAATATATTTTACCGTAAGATTTAAGATATAATAAGTATTATATTTTAAAAATATTTTTCCAAAAAAAAATTCATTATAGCAGAAAAACTAAATTATATTTAAAACAAATTTTTAAAGAGTATTTTTAAATAAAAAATATTTGTACATAAAAAAATATATGAAAAAATATTTTTAAAAAATATTATAAAATTATGTTTAAAAATTATTTTTAAATAAAAACCCTTTATAAATATTTTTACATAAGATTAAATTTAATTTAAAAAACTTTTACATAAGAAAAATTTATTATGAAAATATTTCTGCACAAGAAAAACAAATTATTTTTAATATTTTAACATAAAATAACTTGAAAATTAATTTTTGCATAAAAAATCGTTTTGTATAAGAAAAAATTTTCAAAAATATTTTTATAAAAATAATTTTTTTAAATATTATGGCATAAAAAATATTTTTACATAAAACATTTTTTTTTTTTTTAATATTTTTACACAAAAAAATGTAAGTCAATTTAAAAAAAAAAAACATTTCGTAAATAGATTTACATAAATTTGATTTATACACAAAAAAAATTGATTTAAAAATATTTCCACATAAGAAAAGAAATTCAAAATATAGTTTTACATAAACTAGCACATTCCAGCCCTCGAAATTCGAGTGCAAATTCTAGGAAATTTTATTTTTTCAATAAATAAAGACCCTAAAGGTATGCTAATCAATTATAGCCAATTCACAAATCAACACAAAAAAACAAACTCATTTTTATTACAAGCACATTAGCAAATTTAATAAACACACACATAGCATTGCATAATTTTAAAATCTGTAATTTTAAAAATCTGTAAATTTGGTGGACAGCTAAAAAGAAATACCTTTCAAATAAGGCATGTGTGGTCAAAATGGGATCAAAACTGATACAGTAGCATCGGTAACAAGAAATTGCCTTGCCTATTAATATTATAGATAATATTTTTGCATAAGAAACAGTTTTAAAAATATCTTTACATAAAAAAATTTTTCTTTCAAATATTGTTACATAAAAAGGTAAATTTTACATAAAACAAATTTTTAATACTTATTTTTACATAAAAAAAATTGAAAATTATATTTTTACATAAAAATTAATTTTAAAATTTATTTTACATCAATAATATTTTACCATAAAAAAAATTTCGAAACTATTTTTAAATTAAAAAAATTTCTTTAAAACATTGTTACATAAAAATACATTAAATCTATAATATTAATATGCTAGGCGATTTCTTGTGACCGATGTGTTGTTCTACCGTTTTATCTCGATTTTGACCAAACGTATATTATTTGAAAGGTATTTGCTTTTAGCCGTTTTGCAGATTTACAGAATATTAAATTTTTTCCTTTATTTTGTGTAAATTGCATTTAAAGTTGCTGCTAACACATACATAAATGTATACGTATGCTATGTGTGCGTTTATTAAATTTGTTAATGTGTTTGTAATAAAAACGAATTTGTTTTTTTTTTTTGTGTTGATTTGTGAATTGGCTATAATTATTAACCTATAATCTATTAAATGAAAAAATAAAATATCCTAGAATTTGCACTCGAATTTCGAGGCCTGGAATCTGCTTGTATAATTTTAATAGATTAGCTCTTACGCAAAAATATTTTTATATAAACAAATTTTTTTAATATTATATTTTTAAAACGTATTTTTACATAAAAAACAATTTTTTTTTTAATATTTATTTATACATATTTATACCTTTCAAATATATAATGTTAAAAAGAAAATTTTGATAAATATTTTTAATAAAAGGTCAATTGTTAGAAATGTAAAAAATTGCAATGTAAAAAAGAAGTATTTAAAGATATTTTTACATAAAAAGCACTTTGTTTTATGCAGAAAATATTTTTACATAAGAAATAATAAGAAATAATATTTTTAAAATATTTTTAAATAAATTTTTTTTTCTAAATATTGTCACATAAAAATATTTAGCATAAATACCAATTTTTTAAAAATAGTTTTAAATAACAAAAAATTTTTTTAAAAATATTTTTACCTAACAAACTTATTTAAACTTAAAATAATTTAAAAAAAATAATTGTACACAAAAATTAAATTTTACATGAAGTATTTTACATTTATTTTTACATAAAAAATATTTTTACGTTATTTATTTTTACAGAACTAATATTTAAAAAATATTTTCATATTAAAATTAATTTTCAATTAATTAAATATAAAAATATTTAAAAATTAAATGTTTTTAAAAAAAGTTTTAAAAAATATATATTTAATTTTTTTTATATAAAAAAAAAAAAATTCAAATATTTTTACATAAAAAAAATTTCCGCAAAACAACATTTTTTTAAAATATTTTTACAGAAAATAATTAATTTGTAAATATATTAACAGTTCCTTTTTTAACAGTAAATATTAAATCGACAACTTTTTTCAAATTTTTTTTATAAATTTTCTTTCTACTAACCAAATGCAATTTTTCAATTTAACTAAAATTATAACAAAAAAAATTGTATAAATTTAACAAAAAATTTTCCCATCATATGTCTGATATAAATACAAAAATCCAAATACTTTTCAAATAAATTGTAGGTTGGTTCTTATGTGGTCTTGTTTTATTAATAATTTTTGCATTATTTCTTCGTCTCTAAAACGTTAATAGTTTGTCATACATTTAGTAGTGATTACAATAGTGTTACAATTAAACAATTTACCGAAATATAAACTATTAAAGTGGCAATAAAAACGGTTTTGCTTGAATATTGTTCAAGTGAAAATTTATGTTTTTATCTTTTGCTAAAAAAAACTCTCACTATTCTACTTACATGTTTGTATTATTACATTTGAATTGTATATGATTCGTTATACGATCTGATCAAAAAAGTTCCATTGATAAAAAGAAAGAACTTATAATTGTACACTTGCCAACAAAATATATATATATCTGTGGCCACAACCATTAACCGCCTAAGTCAAAAATCATGCCTTTGAGAAAAATAACTTTTTATATAAATGTAATGGGGCTTCACTACGACTTAGGTCAGCATGTTTTCATTAATAACTTTTTAATAAACAGTGTTAGAGAAATGGGGATTTCACGTAAATATAAAGTGTTTTTAGTAGAGTATGATAGCATATATAACTCAAATCGTCGACTTAGGCGGTTATCACTTGTGACCACAGATATATATGTTTTTTTTTTTTTTTTGTTGCCTCAACCTTGGCATAAATAAGACTTTACACATATACATGTTTGTTACTTTTAAAATATTACTTTAAATATTATTCCGCAATTGTAATATAAACAAAAAATTTTAGCAAAAGACTGGTTTTATTTAGAAGAAGGTCATTAAGAAAGATAAGGATAAAAGAGGGAGACAGATCAGACCTTTGGAGTACCTCTGAATTAAACCGCAACTCATTGGAAGAGACACTGTCAATAATATATTGTACAAAATTATAATAAAAGTTTAGTCACTGAAAATGGGTTAACAGTTCTCAAGCCATTATTATGTAAATCAATCACACATTATTTGACTTAAACGGACCAACAAAATGTTATAAAATCCATAATTCAATAAAAGCATTCTTGAAGTGAAATTAAAAAATGTATGATTAAATAAGATGATGTTTGGGCTTTGAGGCCATAGGAAGTGTAAGAATGTTTCAAAGATTTCTACGAAAGCTTTTTTTTTTTCTTCGATAACTAAAAATTTATCTGGCTTTATGTCTGGCAATTTTCAAAATTATAAATTTTCCTTTAAACTAACTTTTAAAATAATCTATAGAAGAAAAGAAATCAACATGAATATAATTTTTATTAACACTTCTGGTTTTTCTTTCTTGAAATTCATGCAAGCATGTAAATGATAAATATTTTTTTTTTTAAGTTAGTTTTATAAATCAGGCTTTTTTACAAAAGCAATTTTCATATTTGTGTCATTACATGTACTGACAAACATATATATAGATATATATCGTATGTTTGTATGTAAGTGCTGTTGCGTTTGTACATACAAAAGAAATTCTTTTAACGACAATAAACTTGAATTTCTGGCAGCAGTTTTTTACTATAGAAACATACGTACATACATACATGTTTCTATTTTATATGTAACTATAGACATACATACATACATACATATGTACATACTCGTACATATTTCAATCTACATACCGTTTATTTGCTCTTACCCAGTCAGCATTTGCAAGAATGTTTTAACAAAAATCATTTTACTGAGTCTTCTTCGAGCCCTTTTGATGATTTAACACTGCGCGATTAAAAAAAAACTGGAACATGCAAATACAATAAGAAAATGTAGATCAATCGCAAATAAATCATTGAAATGTGATTGTTTTGATCATCATTTTGGGGTAATATTTCGCGCTGCTGGAGGATGAAAAACTACTGGTTATGCTGTTATTTTTGTTTATAATGGGACAATGTTTTACTATTTTTTAAACAAGTGTTCAATATCTGAATATTGTGAATTTTAGTCCATTAATCATTAACCAGTCGTATCGTGATGCGAACTTGAGCTATTTAAATTACAAATTATACAAGTGGAAAATTTATTTAAAAGTGGAAAGTGAATAAATAAATAAAGTGTATAAAGTGAAATGTGAAAGAGTTTAAAAGTGAAAAGTACAAAAATTTAAATAAAAAAACATAATCTCAGCCAAAGAATGAAAAAGATTTGCTAAAAAAAAAGAAGCCGAAAAACGAATATCTCCAAAAAAAAAAAAATACAAAGATAAGTTCCGGAGCAGATGGAATCAAGCCAACCAAACACTGAAATTAATTTCCATGATGACAATATAAATGATTCAAGTGATATCTGTTATTTTGACAGTGAAGAATATTAATTTAATTTGTGCGGCAGATTAACCAGTGCAAATTGTACGAATGTGTCTTTTAGCAATTATTATTACTAGCAGATTCCAGCCCTCTAAATTCGAGCACAAATTCTAGGAAATTTTATTTTTCATTAAATAAAGACCCTAAAGATATGCTAATCAACTATAGCCACTTCACAAATCAACACACAAAAACATACTCATTTTTATTACAAACACATTAACAAATTTGATAAACACACACATAGCATTGTATAATTTTATGTATGTGGTAGTAGCAACTTTAAATGCAATTTACTCAAAGTAAAGGAAAAAATTTAAAAATCTGTAAATCTGCAAAACGGATAAAAAGAAATACCTTTCAAATAATATACGTTTGGCCAATAACGGGATAAAATGGTAGAACATAACATCGGTCACAAGAAATCGCCTAGCCTATTAATATTATAGATTATTTTATTTACAAGTTTCTATTTAATTAAATAAAAGGCTCGAGAATTATTAAAATATTACTGGAAAATTACTCAAAAATGAAACTGACCAGAAAAGCGGGTAATAAAATACTATTTCATAAGAGTCGCGGCTAAGGATCCATTTTCTAACGACTAAAGAATCTTTTATGATCAGTATGATTGTTTTAATTCCGCAGAAGAGTCGAAAAAGACTGGAATATGATCACTAATTTTATAAAATACTGACTGGGTAACTTGTACTATATGTATCTACATATCTATGTTTGTATGTACGTCTAGTATTTACTAAGTACGAGTTTGTTACCATTTTTCTGGCATTTAGTCAACTATTTTTAGTTTTTAAAAACCAATAGCATAAATTTACAAAAACAATTTGTTGAAAAGCAACACAAGATCATTAAATATGTTTCTTTATTATTATTAATTACTTATTAAAAAATAAAAAAAGACAGTGTGATGATATTTTATGCTTACAATAGATTAGTTAGTTATAAGATGATTTAACTTTATAAAAGTTCGCAAACAAACGAAATATTTGTTCATCGTATAAATTAATTTAATACTTTCTCCTTATTGATGACAAATTGTCTGATTGATTTATTATTGACAAGATTAACTTTTTGTTTAACTAATTTTAGAAAACATAGTTATTTTTAGTGGCTGCATATTTTATAAATTTTTAAATTCGAATATAACATAATCCAACCCATAATAGCACAGTTTTTATTAAAACTCTTCCTTTTCTTATGCATATGAGTTTTGAATCTCTCCGTAGCTGTGCGTGACTTTATGTGACTATTTCACAATTAAGCTTTGGTCACAACAAGTCTATGGACCAAGTTTCAAATTGATTGGATGAGGGGAAATGGGGTTTAAGTCACTCCGACTGTGCGTGACTATGCGTGACTATTTATAAGTTAGTATTTGGTGACACCAAGTCTGTGGACCAAGTTTCAGATTGATCGGATAAGGGGAAATGGGTTTTAAAGCACTCCGTGACTGTGCGTGACTAAGCGTGACTGTGTGTGTGTATCTTAAAATTAATCTTTGGCCACAACAAGTCTATGGACAAAGTTTCAGATCGATCGGATGAGGCGAAGTGACTATGCGTGACTGTGCGTGACTACCCCCAAATTAATTAAATAGGGTACGTTCGAAAATGCAGTAAATTTGTGCATCACTGCGGCAGTTATGCGAAGTTTTGTTGCTGATGCGTGATCAGTTGTTGCAGATGCTTTGTTACTGCTCAACAATTGCACAGAGTTTGCTTTTTAGAACGGTTTGCAAAAGATAAACATGTTCACCACAATAACAATAACAAATATTATTTAAAATCTTGATTGTAAACTGAATTAAAATAAAGCTGAAACGACTTTTGGTTATTAGATATCAATTAAAAAGAAAAAGAAGGCAGATTCCTAAAATAAAAACTTACTTTGAAATAATAAAACGATATTATTTAAATTTGTATTAGCAATTTTTATATAATGCACTACTTGCTCTTCCATTTTGCACCAATGTTTAATTTCTTTTAAGCTTCGTGCTCTATTGCATCAGCAATTAAAATGATGCCATAGTTGCAAAAATTTGCGGCAGCACAGTCAATTGTTTGCATAAAAAAACTTTTGATGGAAATCAGTGCTGCCAAGTGATGCTTTTTTGAACGTTTAAATTTTATTATGCTGCAGTGATGCATAACTACTGCATTTACGAACGTACCCATAGTCACAACAAGACTATGGGCCAAGTTTAAGATCAATTGGATGAGGGGGAATGGGGTTGCCCCATGGCAGACAGACAGACAGAGAGTATGAGTTAAAAGAAACAGTTTAAAAAATATATTTAAAAAAAATTTAAAACATTTGCTTTAATTATACTCAACGATCTAATTCAGACGTTTCTAATTTATACTTCTAGTGGAAATTAAAGCAGCACAGAGAATCTGGAAGCCACCTTTGTGGTGGCTGCCAGATACTAAAATATTAAAGCTTCTCCTATATAAGGGAAATTCTTGCCGCAAGTCTTTTCTTTATAAAAGAAATTAATGATTAAATACAAACTCAAAATTAATTCTCTGTTGAGTTTTTATTGCGTTATTTTTTTTAGATTAAAAAAGTTTTCTGGGATGTTTATTTTTTTGTTATGCCGATTTTTAACTTTTTGAAATTCATTTGCATATAATTTATTTTTTAACTTGGGGGTTACCGCGTAACTCGTTTCGAAAAAGAAAATGTGACCAAATCACCGCACTTGTTTTTGGAATTTTTCGATTGAAATTATTTTTTTATTTTCCAAAATAAAACACTAGGAATAATTTTACTCTGTCACAGTTAACAAATTATGGCCGCAAGTTAAAGTAAAAGTGAAAAGAGGATGTTTGTCCGTCTTCTTTAAATAATAAACCAAAATATGGCATTTCGATTGAACCATGTATTACGAAACTGAACGATATTTACATGTAAAATATTTAACAGTTATACGAAAGTGAGAAATATAAAAAATTTAAAGATTTAAGTATTTTTTTTTTTTATTTATTAACCAACACTCAGGGGATGCCCCTACAGATGCAGTGCATTGTGTTGATCTCAAGAAAATAGGTTATGGGAAGAAAGAAAGAGGGAGTAGTGTTTGTGGATGTTTGACTTGAATTTTATTAGATTATAACTGTCACCTCTGCGGTGATTTTTTTTTTACACATTTAAAAGAAACATGTTTAATAAGTAAATAAACCTAAATAATATTGGTTTTTCTAATTCCAGAATAACAAATCTAATAATATTCTCATTGATGCTGTGTTTAATTTCTATTGAAATATACGAGTAATTTCTCATTGTCACTTGGTCATATTATTTGAATAAGTGTCCCATCTACTGCTCAAATCACTACCGGCATTCCGCTTTTATCATACAAGTATCTTTTGGCCTCTCTTTGCGTTTCTTCTGTTGACTATAACACAATATGTTTGAGACAAGAAACTATTTCATAGTTCTGACAAACAACTGGACATTGATTGTTGAGAAATTCCTAAGTGTCGATATTGCCCAATTTGATGTTGGTACCCACCTTGTGCCAGGAATTTTAGTGTGGCTGCTAATTTTAATGAAGGCACTACAGTAGTTGATCTTTGTGCTAGTAGGAACATAAGTAATTTCACTCTTGTAAAGCCGAAAGTTTTATACGAAACAAAAAGTATTTTTTTTAATAAGAAAAAATATTTAAAAGATATTTTTTGTTTTCTCATCTTTTATGATTTAGGGTCATAATATTAGATTTGTCCCTTACTAATTTTCTTTGAACTCGCGCTGGAATAAAATCATATTTTTAAATCCACAAAAAACAATATACATTTTTGTGTTTTAAAATAATATAATTTTTACTTATTTTTTGTTTTGATTTTCAACTTTTGTTATCGGATTTTTTTTTAATTTAATTGAAGTGTTACCAAGTTTTCTTCAATTTTTTTTTACTTGCCTATGAATACAATTATGTTATCGTTCCGAAAGAATTACGCAGTACGGCTTAACTTTCGAATCGGAAATTAATTATGAAAAATTTAGCTTTTCTAATCGAGTCACACGGTTACCACCCAGAAGATTACTTTCCCCTTTTCGAAAAATAAAAAATCTCTTTTCGTAAGTGCTGTTCTGTAATACGAATATGAACGTTCAAAACGGTCAAAACGCTCGTTAGTCGTTCGAAAGCAATTTGGCATCTGATGGATAAAAAAATTTAAAATGTAAGTATTTTGGCTATTAAAGTGTAAAAATATGTACATATATATATATATATATATTTAATAAGTAATAATATATCTATGCTTTTAAAAATAATGTACTAAACCACCATTAATGAGTAGTCCAAAAATGATCCATTTGGCCCCATATAGAGCTGCTTCCCGATCTTCACTTAAATCTATTAAAAAACAAAACAAGTAAGAAAATTATAGTCGGTCTAGACCGACTATACGATACCCTATACCATGCGTTTAGAAACCCTATCTCTTAGGCCCAACTAACTGGACATTGAAAATAAGCAAAAACCAAATTTGAGTGGGATTTTATTAATTTTTTTGGCTGCAGATATGAAAAAGTTCATATCGGATGCTATATCTATAAAGGGACTAGGTCCAAAAATGGACCGATCCTGATCATGTTTGGTAAAGTCTCTTGTATTTTGCAAAAATATGTACAAACAAAATTTGAGAAGAATCAGTGCAATATTTTTGTTTTTTAATAGATTTAAGTGAAGATCGGGAAGCAGCTCTATATGGGGTCAAAGGGATCATTTTTTGGACTACTCATTAGTGGATGTAATGAACGCATACAAACCCAATTTGAGTAAGATCTATATGACAATTTGGATCTTATGGCAATTTATGTCGATTTCATATGGGTAATTTGTATGGGGGCTAGGTCTGAACATGGACCGATTCTCACCAATTTCAATAGCGTTCATCCCATGGCCGATAAAAGCTTATATACCAAATTTCATCAAAATATATTCATATTTGCGACCTGCAGTTTGATTACAAGCTTTACATGGACACACAGACGGACGGACGGACGGACGGACGGACATTGTTAAAACAACTCAGAAAGTGATTCTGATTCGATCGGTATAATTAAAGATGGGTCTAGGTCAAATATTTTTGGTTGTTACAAACAGCAGCACAAAGTCATTATACCCAAACCACATAGTGGTATAGGGTATAAATATTGCACTGATTCTTCTCAAATTTTGTTTGTATATATTTTTGTAAAATAAAAGAGACTTTACCAAACATGATCCGGATCGGTCCATTTTTGGACCTAGTCCCCATATAGATATATCATCCGATATGAACTTTTTCATATCTGCAGCCAAAAAAATTAATAAAAATCCCACTCAAATTTGGTTTTTGCTTATTTTCTATGTCCAGTTAGTTGGGCCTAAGAGATAGAGTTTCTAAACGCATGGTATAGGGTATCGTATAGTCGGTCTAGACCGACTATAATTTTCTTACTTGTTTTTTATTTTCTTAGTTATAATTTTAATTATAATTAAAATGATGTAAATAAATAAATAAAATAAAAAACTGTATTTGATATTGAGCATAAACTTAGAAATTAATTTCATTCAATTTTATATTTATAGTTGAATTTTTTGTTTTTCTTTATTCTTCTGTAAATTGTTTTTGTTTTGCTGCCTTTTTATTATACCCTATACCACTAAGTGGTTTGGGTATAATGACTTTGTGCTGCTGTTTGTAACAACCAAAAATATTTGACCTAGACCCATCTTTAATTATACCGATCGAATCAGAATCACTTTCTGAGTTGATTTAACAATGTCCGTCCGTCCGTCCGTCCGTCCGTCCGTCCGTCTGTGTGTCCATGTAAAGCTTGTAATCAAACTGCAGGTCGCAAATATGAATATATTTTGATGAAATTTGGTATATGAGCTTCTATCTGCCATGGGATGAACGCTATTGAAATTGGTGAGAATCGGTCCATGTTCAGACCTAGCCCCCATACAAATTACCCATATGAAATCGACATAAATTGCCATAAGATCCAAATTGTCATATAGATCTTACTCAAATTGGGTTTGTATGCGTTCATTACAACCACTAATGAGTAGTCCAAAAATGATCCCTTTGACCCCATATAGAGCTGCTTCCGATCTTCACTTAAATCTATTAAAAAACAAAAATATTGCACTGATTCTTCTCAAATTTTGTTTGTACATATTTTTGCAAAATACAAGAGACTTTACCAAACATGATCAGGATCGGTCCATTTTTGGACCTAGTCCCTTTATAGATATAGCATCTGATATGAACTTTTTCATATCTGCAGTAAAAAAATATTAATAAAAATCCCACTCAAATTTGGTTTTTGCTTATTTTCAATGTCCAGTTAGTTGGGCCTAAGAGATAGGGTTTCTAAACGCATGGTATAGGGTATCGTATAGTCGGTCTAGACCGACTATAATTTTCTTACTTGTTTAAATTATTTCTGTAAGTTATTTTTTATTTTAATTTGTTTCAATTTCATTTTATTTATTTAATAATCAATATAATAATCAATCCCGTATTTATATAAAAATTGGCATTCCAAAATAAGTGATACCAAGTTTTTGTAAAATGTAAGTGCCACCAAGTATTTTAAGGTTTTACCCTTTTACTTAATAATACAACGTTCAACTTACAGAGTACGGTTTAATTTTCGATTCGAAAATACTTTTCGAATGATTTTACATTTCGAGTTGAATTACGCGGTAACCCCCCTTAAATTTAAAGTATTTCCCTAGACTGAAATAACTATTTTTTAAAATATTTTCTTAAAATTTGGCTAAAAACAATGTGTAAAAATAAATTAATTTTTTGAGAGAAAAATTTTAAAAACAAATTGTTTTATGCCGAGTTAGTTTAACTTTTAAACACTTATTTATCAAACTATTTGAATAAGACCAAGTTTTTTTCGGAGTTAAATTAACTCACCTTTTTGAAACAGCAATCCAATTATTTTACTAAGACCGACAGTTAGTTTGGTTAATCTTAATTTAGTTATAGTAGTATTTTTAAAAACATATAAATTATAATTATAAAACTATTTGACTGAGACCATATTTTTGAGATGTCAGTCAAGCTTTGTTTCGTTAAACTTGCATTTTTTAACACTAATAATTATCAAACTATTTAACTAAGACCGAAAATTTTTGGGATAGAAGTTAAGCTTAGTTTAGTTAAACTAGCATTTCTAAACACTAATAATTATCAAACTATCTGACTAAGACCGACAGTTTTTGAAATGTCAGTTAAACTTAATTTGGTTAAATTTAGTTCAGTTATACACTTATAATTATAAAATTATTTGACAAGCACCATGTTTTTTGGGATGTCAAATTAACTTAGTTTAACTAGACTCGTATTTGTAAAAAGTTATAATTATTAAACTATTTTACTAAAACCGAATCACCGTCAGTTAAACTGGGATTAAATAAACTCGTATTTTTAAACACCAACATCTTTTTGACGGAAACAATAAAAATCATGAGTTTAAAAAAATAAGTAATTGGCATCCTTAATACTCAGTATTATAACATTACACCATTTAACTTAAGTTTTAAGAACTTGATTTTAAGCAAAGTAAGTTTAACTAATATCCCAAAAAAATGTTCCCGAGTATTAAAAATTTTTTTTATCTGGGATACAAAAACTTGTTTGAGGTGAGGAAAATAATTTCTTCTATTTAAGAAAATGTCTCTAGGAAAAAATAAATAAATTAAAATTCCCACCTATTGTAGGAGATATCGTGAAACAAAATAGATTATGTTGTTACCAATCGAATCATGAAATATTTAAATTATTACAAATGCAATATGAGAGCAGAAGTTGCGGTTTGATAACCAAAAAAAAAAAAAAAAAAAAAATACGTCGTAACTACAGCTTAACAATGCGAAAGTTGTTTAACAAATCAACATTCTCTTAGTGGTGGTTTTTTTATTAAAAAAAAAAGTCAGAACAAGTTGTAAAAGTTTTTCAAAATTTATATAACCAATCAAAATATCAAAATTTTCTATTTCAATTCAAAATTGTTGATGATATGCAACCATAAGAGAGGCTCTGATTGCCGAACAATTGGGTTAATTGCTCATATAATATCAATTTATTTTGTAGCAATTAATTTCTGACACGCTGTAGACATAAAGTGATTTCAGTTGAAAACTTAGTCGTGAAGAAAAAATAAATAAAATTAATGATCATAGTCATAACTTTCACACATGATCGATTATATGAAATTGAAGCGGAAATGCAACTGTATTGTAAATCATTTTAACGTTCTATTAACACATTACAAACATACTTTCGAGCAAGCAGCACTTATACATTGAAAAAAAAAAACATTGTCGAAAACAATTACGATAAACTACCGCGATCATTAACTGAAAAAGGCAGAACATATTTATTCGTATTCAAATTATGACAAGACGTTTATTATTTTAAAGTATGTACCAGCAATAACAACAACAACAAAAACATCACCACCAACTAAAAACTTAAATAAAAACCACGTTAACGACCTCTGCATACTTAAATTTTTTTATGAACAGTGAAAGTAAAACAAAAAAAAACTACAAAAACCACAAAACAAATAAAAACAGCAAAAAAAAAATACTATGGAGAATGAGTAAGTGTTCTTTTTTGAGCAAAAACATTCCACTCTCAAACGTGCTTGTCATAAACAAAAACAAAATATAACTGCTCGTATATGTACATATATCACCAGTGTATTGTAGTGGTTGTTTGTGGCCCGGCATGATGATAAATGAGTTTTTAAATTTGATACTAATTGAGTTTAAAAAATTTGTATTTTTGCATAATTTTGTAGGAATGAATTCTTATTTCAATTAATTTTTGGGATTGAGACAGTACTCGAGCTACTCGATATACTCGAAGCTCGAGCTGCTCGAGTAGTAAATGAGCTACTCGAGAAGAACCAATAGCTCGAGCAGTAAAAACTATAGCACACCATTTCTCGAGCATCGAGCAACTGGACCTGCTCATGTATATCATATATAACAAATATACACTTTTTGGAATCACACCAGTACCAATAATATCTTTCTTAAATTTCACTTGAATCGGAGTATCCTACTGGCGTGGGCAAACTACTACTTGAAAAAGTTCGACAACTTTCCATACAAATGTACAAAAATATTCACTTCAGAGATGTCTGACGTCAATTTCCAAAAAAAAAAAAAAATCCAAAATACTTGGTATGATTTTATACATTTTCGAGTTGGTTGTATTTATAGATTACTCTAGTGAAATATTGAAACATTCTGATAAAAACTATGGAGTGGGCTAAATACTACTCGAAAAAGATCATACACGTTCCACTCAAATGTATGAAAATATGTTCTTCGTATATGTCTAAAGCCTATTTACAAAAAATTTTTCAAGAACACTTGGGAAAAAGTTTTAGTATTTTAATCTGAATATATGTAGAGGATATGTTTCCAAAATTTCAAAGCATTACGACCAAAATGTTGGCGTGTGGGAACAACCACTCGAAAAAGATCGGAAATTTTGCAAAAAGTGTAAAAAAAAATATAAAAAAAAAAAATTTTAATTTTTTCACTGTCTGTAATTGACTATATTCATAGATTACTCATAAAAAAATTTTAAACCATTCCGACCAAAATTGTGGCGTCGTTATAGCACTACTCGACTAATATTGACCACTTCCTAATAGAAATCAGATAAAACACACACCAAATAAAACACTCGTACATATATGTAAACAAACATAGCTCAGACCAACAAACACATATTTTTATTTTGATATCAATTATGTGTGTTTCTAAATTATGTACGGTGCCGAACACAATCATGACTGTGTTTCGTTTTAATATTTCGTTATGTACACGAACGTGTTTCTATCACGTATTTTCTGTTTCGAACACACATAAACCACATAGATTCGGGTGTAGCTTTATTTTAAGTTCGTGTTCTTGCACGTGTACTGCTAAAAAACAGAACATGTTCTTGAACGCGTACATCTAAAAATTAAAACATTATCAATCCGCAATCGGAAAAATCTGACACACCCCTATCAAAACGACAACTATTGTTTCAAGCAAATTTATTAAAAAAATCTAAAATAATTCATTAGTAGTTATAAAAAAATAAAAATGGTAATAATAGAGATAATAATAAAAAAAAATCATGTGAGTCCGATCACAGGGAAGATGTGTAAACATCTAGTAATTAAAAATTTTTTTATGTCATTTTTTAAAATCAAACAGAAAGCGTCATCTATTTATCACTTATAGCAAAAACTGTTTCAGCTAATTCAACAACCCTTTGCTGTAAAACGTTAAAAATATCCCAATATAAACGTATATAAGTGATACATAGATGACGCTTTTAAAAAAGTGGCATTAAAAAACAATGTTCTATCATAATTTTTTCACCAATACAATCATAAGTACAACACAGCGTTATCTGTTTCAGCTCACACCGATATGAGTTACGCTGTTTTTGTGATTGTATTGTGAAATAGAAATTTACCCCCCTGCGCGTATAGATGTTTACACATCAAAAAAATTTTATTTTTTATACCCTATACCACTATGTGGTTTGGGTATAATGACTTTGTGCTGCTGTTTGTAACTACCAAAAATATTTGACCTAGACCCATCTTTTATTATACCGATCGACTCAGAATCACTTTCTAAGTCGATTTAGCGATGTCAGTCTGTCCGTCCATCCGTCCGTCCGTCCGTCCGTCCGTCTGTGTGGCCATGTAAACCTTGTAATCATACTGGTAGAAAATATGAATATATTTTGATGAAATTTGGTATGTATGCTTTTACCGACCATAGGATGAACGCTATTGAAATTGCTGAAATTTAGTTCATTTTCAGACCTAGTCCCCGTACAAATGACCCCTATGAAATCGACATATATTGCTATAAGATCCAAATTATCATATAGATCTCAGTCAAATTGGATTTGTATGTGTTTATTATATCCATTAATCAGTAGTCCAAAAATAATTCCTATAGGATAATTCTTAGTCATAGGCCCCATATAGAGCTGCTCTCGATCTTCACTTAAATCTATCAAAAAACAAAAATTTGCACAGATTTTTTCAAAATTGGTTTGTATAGTTGTTTCAAAATATAAGTGACTTTACCAAATATGGTCAGGATCGGTCCATTTTTCTACTTCGTTCCCATATAAATATAGCACCCGATATTAACTTTTTCATAAAAAATTATTAACAATGCCACTCAAAGTTGGTTTAGCTTATTTTCTATTTCCAATTAGTTGGACCTAAGAGATAGAGTCTTTAAACCATGGTATAGGGTATCGTATAGTCGGTCTAGATCGACTATTATGTTCTTACTGGTTTATAACTTCTAATGAATTATTTTATTTCCGCTAAAAAATTAAGCTTGGAGGAACTATTACTACAGAAAAAAAAAAATTAAAAAAAAAAAATTATTTAAAAAAAAAATTATTTAAAAAAAAAAATTATTAAAAAAAAAAAAATTATTAAAAAATATATATATTTTTTTCGCTGTCCGTTATTGACTTTATTCACAGATGACTCATTTAAAAAATTAAGTCATTCCGATTAAAATTAAGCTCTGGGCGAACAACTACTCGAAAGAGATCAGGCACTTTCTATACAAATGTGTGAAAATTTGCTCTTATTTCAAGTTTGATGTAATTTTACAAAAAAAATTTCATCACGACATGAAAAAATTTTTTACTCTTTGTAGTTGCATATATATGGACATAATCATATTAAAATTTCAGAGCATTCCGACAATAATTGTGTTGTTGGCGAACTCTACTCTAAAAAGCTCGACCACTTTCCATACAAATGTATGAAAATATGCGCTCCGTGGAAGTTTGATATCGATTTACAAACAATTTTGAAAGAACCAGTTCTGCTAATGCTCTTGCAGTATAAAGACGTGTGTTTCTCGTATTACAAGTCTATAAAACTAAGTGAAAGAATTTCATGTTAAAACAAAAATAAATAATAAAACAAAATACAAAACAAAAAAAAAAAAAAACAATTTGCTTAATTTGCATACCATTGAACAATAACAATTTGTACACAGTACTTAAAAAAACAACAACAATAAAAAAAACAACATAAAGCGAGCATCAAATGAAGATGTAAACGCATTATGCGTTAGCACAATGAATAAAAAACAAAAATCCAATAACAATTCGCTGAAAACAAATCAGCCAAAAATATCAACAAATTATTACTATCCGCTACAAGCTATAGAAGACAATGAAGATGATGAAGTAATTATTCAAAAACCAACAAAAATAACAATATCACCTATTACAGTGCTGAAGTGTAAAATAGAAGAACTTCATGAAATATGTAGTAAAAATAAGATTTCTGATTATTCCATTAGAAAAATTTCAATCGGCCTTAAACTGTTTTGTCGTTCTAAGGAAAGTTTTGATAAGGTTTGTGCTGCTCTTACAGACTCATATGAATTTTTCACATATGCAACTAAAACCGAAAAACCTTATAAGGCTATACTATTTGGACTTGATAAGTATGACCCTACAATAATTAAGAAAAAGCTTTTAGACTTGGGCTTAAAATGCTTGGACGTAAAATTAGTGGTTAAAAAGAATAATCACAACATCGAATATTTCATCTATGTAGTTTATTTTGAACGACAGTCCATAACGATGAAAGAATTAAGGCAAAATTATTCTGTATTAGAATATGTAAAAATCAAGTGGGAGTTCCAGCAAACCAGAAAAAACAAAATCACCCAGTGCTATAATTGCCAAATGTTTGGCCACGGTTCGAACAGGTGTAAGGTTAAAACGTTCTGTGCAAACTGTGCCGGTCCACATAAAACAACCGAATGTATGGTGCCAACTATTAAATGTGCTAACTGTAATGGTGATCACAAATCATTTTCTGATAATTGCCCAAGTAAGGCTACGTACTTAGAAATAAGACAACGTTTAAAACCAACACGGTCCATTCCACGTAACAATAATAACATTAACCCTATAAATTACAACAAAAATTTTCCAAACACCTTGCGTCAAAGTGTTCCTCATTCTACAGATGTATGGCAACATAACAACAACCTCAATTTAAATAACAATTGTAGCAGCGATTTATTCACGCTGCAAGAAATTAAAAGCTTAACTCTTGAGCTTATTACTAATCTTCGTAATTGCAGAAGTAAAGCAGATCAATTTGAGGTAATAACAAACCTCGCATGTAAATTTCTTTCGTAATGGCGAATGTCATTAAAATCATTACTTGGAATGCTAGAGGCATTCGCAACAAAAGTTTAGAGTTGTTCCAGTTCTTAAAAAACCACAACGTGGATGTATGTCTAGTATCAGAGACTTGGCTTAATTCAAATATTTCTATAAGACACGAAGATTTTTTTGTCTATAGAAATGATAGAGAAGTCGCAAGAGGAGGCGGCGTTGCAGTTATTATTAAAAAAAACTTACAACATAATTTATTACCAATTATTAATACTAAGTTAATTGAAAATATTGGAGTCAAAATTTTTACTAATATTGGTAGTGTAGACATTTATTCATGTTACTTTCCAGGTGGTTCGGCAGGTGTAGGCAATAATAGAAAACAACTTTTTTCATCTGATATACGCATGCTCAGTAGCATAGGTGAAAGATACATTCTTGGAGGTGATTTTAATAGTAGGCATCAAAACTGGGACTGTTTAAGAGCAAACTGTTGGGGAAATACCTTAAATGAGAAACTTTCATCATATAACATCAATATTATTTATCCTTGTGAACAAACATATGTTCCAGCTAGTGCCAATAGACAGGGATCTACACTAGATTTTTTCTTAACCAATATACCAAACATAATTTCCTCTGCAGTTGTTTTAAACAATCTCAACTCTGATCACCTACCAGTTCAAATAAATCTCACTGGCGAAGTTAGCAGGTCTAGTTTAGTTTTGCTTGACTATAAAAATGCAAAGTGGTTATCTTTCCAGAGATACCTTATAGAAAATACAATCATTCCCGATACAAGTGATATTACTTCTAATGAGCAAATTGATTCGGCGATTATACAGTTTAAGAACCTTATAAATGAGGCCATTGATATAGCCATTCCAAAAAAACTACCTTCGTTTCAAAGAAAATCCCTACCAATGTATTTGAAAATTTACATACAACAACGAAATGCTTGTCGTAGAAACTGGCAGCGATATCGTAGCATGACAGATTTTTACGAGATGAAATCTCTTAGTAGAAAAATAGGCGAGGAAATGGAAAGATTAAAAAACGAGTATTGGTCCAAACTTCTGGCAACTTTGGACAAAAACTCAGCTCCATTCTGGAACCTTACCAAGATAACGAGAAAGAAGCGCAACTCGATAGCTATTTTAAAACACAACAACTGTAGATTTACCACAAATGTTGAAAAATGTAATATTATGGCCCAAACTTTTGCATCTAATCATTTAATTTCCCAAAATTTAGGTGACACTGAAACAAACACGCAAGTTAATGCAACAGTTCAATCGTTTAGATTATCTACTCCTAATATCTCTGATGATTCATTAATAACTACATCCCAAATTAGCGATGTAATTAAAAAGCTGAAAGCAAGAAAGGCACCTGGAGTTGATGGAGTAAATAATAAATGCCTTAAACATCTTCCAAAAAAATCGCTTAAATTCCTAACACTTATTTTTAATTCATGTTTAAAACAAAGCTACTTTCCAATTGATTTCAAGAAAGCAAAAATTATTCCAATTAGAAAGCCGAACAAACCAACAGATCAGCCCTCTTCCTATCGTCCAATTAGCCTGTTGTCGTCTATAGGTAAAATTTTTGAGAAAATTATAAATGAAAAACTGTTGTGCTTTATTGAGTCTAACACAATTTTCCCTAACCATCAATTCGGCTTTCGAAAGGAGCACAACACAGTCCATTCGTTAATACGAATCAGAAATTTGGTAACCGAAAATTTTGACCTTCAAAAATCAACTGGTATGGTTTTACTAGACGTCAAAGCTGCTTTTGATTCTGTGTGGCACGATGGCCTTATTTATAAAATGATTCGATTCAACGTCCCCAGTTTCTTAATTAAAATAATCGAAAGTTTTCTGTCTAATCGCTCCTTTAAAGTTTACATTGGATCATGTTGTTCTGAAAGTTTTAGTATACCTTCAGGGTGTCCCCAGGGCTCCTGTCTCTCACCTATTTTGTATAACTTATATACCTCAGATTTACCCCATCTTGAAAGTTGTACTATGTCCGTATTTGCAGACGATACAGCAGTATTATGTTCCGATATACTCGCTGAAAACATTATTTCCAACCTTCAAAGGGATTTAGAAAAATTAGCAAATTACTTCAATAAGTGGAAAATAACACTAAATGCTGATAAAACTCAGGCTATATATTTTACAAGAAAAAGAAAATCCTGTTATATTCCCCAGAGAAACATTACTTTTCTGAACACGGAAGTTCCATGGGAACTAAAAGTAAAATATTTAGGAATAATTCTTGATCCCAAAATGAAATTTAAAGAACATGTACAATACATAATAAACAAAGTAAATATTATGACCCGAGTACTTTATCCTTTTATAAACCGAAACTCTGCTCTAAGTATACAAAACAAAAGATTAATATTCAAACTTATTTTTCATGCCGTAATATTTTATGCAGCTCCTATGTGGGCTAAAAGTGCAACCTGTCACATTAAAAAACTTCAAATCGCACAAAATAAATTACTTAAACTTATATACAACCTTCCATGGTTCTTCTCAACACAAAGGCTTCATATAATTTCGGATATAGATCTTGTTGTTTCCAGGTTAAACAAACTAACTACAAACTTTTATTCCAGATGCTCCGATTCTGAACACCCTTATATTAATGAATTGACATCAGCTTAGGTAGTTGTAAGTAGATCTTTAAGTAGTTTTTATTAAAAATAAAAAATCTTCAAATAGGTTTTTTAAAATTTTGCCTCCAATAGAATTATAATGTAGATATGTATATAATTTTGTAAATTACTATTTATTATTAAGGAGAAAGAGTACAAAAACTTGAACTATGTATATACAGTTTATTTTTAAGATGAAAATGAAAATATTATTTAAATAAATAAAGAATTGAATTGAATTGAATTGAAATTTTGAAAGAACACATGGTACAAATTTATGCCCTTTAAAGTTGGAAGTATGACTATATTACGTACACCAAATTTCAAAGTAATCTTGCTAAAATTGTGACTCGGACGAACTATTACTCGAAAAAGATCAGACTGTTGCCATACAAAAGTATGAAAATTTGCTCTTATTTCATGTTTGTGATAATTTTACAGAAAATATTTCATAATGACTTAGGCAAAAATATTATTTTTTAGAATTGAAAATGTAAGGAGAGTATTTCCTTTAAATTTCTAACATTTCCGACAATAATTGTGGGATTGATGAACTACTACTCGAAAAAGCTCGAAAACATTCATTCCATGGAAGTTTGATATCGATATACAAAAAATTTTCAAAAAGTATATGGTAAAAATTAATACAAATTGTAGTCCCTCATATCCACACATTATTTTCCTAAAATATTGAAACAGGATACGTTCGTAAATGATGCGTGATCAGTTGTTGCAGATGCTATGTTACTGCTCAACAATTGCACAGAGTTTGCTTTTTAGAACGTTTTGCAAAAGATAAAAAACATGTTCACCACAATATTAACAAATATTGAAAATCTTGATTCTAAAATTGACAACTTTTTGTTAACTTATAATAAAAACAGAATTAAATATAGATGAAACGACCTTTGGTTATTAGAAATCAATTAAAACGAAAAGGAAGGCAGATTCCTAAAATAAAAAATTACTTTGAAAAAAAAAAACGATATTATTTAAGTTTAAGTTTGTATTAACAATTTTTATATAATGCGCTCTTTCATTCTGCACCAATGTTTAATTTTTTTAAGCTTCGCGCTATATCGCTACATTAATTAAAATGATGCCATAGTTTCAAAAATTTGCGGCAGCACTGTCAATTTTTGCATAAAAAAAATTGCGATGAGTGTTGTAAGTTTTATTATTTTATAAAAAAAAAATTATTTCATAATTATTTCATAATTTTTTTTTTAATTTTCCTACGTTCTGACATGTATTTTTTTTCTTAAAGAATTTATAGTAAAACTGTTTGATCAAAATTTGTTTAAAAAAACGACTAATCGTTTATTGCGGTTAACCAAAATCTTTTTAATAGTAATCGCGACAGAAATACTTTTTTTTACAATGTCAATTAAATTAAATTAAGTTTATTTAAACTCATTTTTTTTAACTAAAAATATTTTATCTATTTGACTAAAGCGTAAATCACAAGGTTAAGAAAATACACACATCAAACACACAACGGTCTGTTCTAAAGCAGCCAACACATATTTTTATTTTGATATCAATTATGTGTGTTTCTAAAATTTGTACGGTGCCGAACACAATCATGACTGTGTTTCGTTTTAATGTTTCGTTATGTACACGAACATGTTTCTATCACGTATTTTTTGTTTCGAACACACATAAACCACACAGATTCGAGTGTAGCTTTATTTTAAGTTCGTGTTCTTGCACGTGTACTGCGTACATCTAAAAACTAAAACATTATCCACTCGCGATCGGAAAAATCTGATACACCCCTATAAAAACGACAACAATTGTTTCAACCAAATTTATTAAAAAAAAATCTAGAATAATTCATCAGCAGTTATAAAAAAATAAAAATAAAGATAATAATAAAAAAAAATAAAGAATAAAAAAAATAAAAATAAAAAAACGAAATTAATTCATAATAAACAACATATAATATTTCTCTGTTTTCTATTTTATTACCATCTTTTTATTTTTATTTTTATTTTTATTTTTTATTTTTATTATTATTTCTTCATTTTTATTATTTTATAACTGCTAATGAATTATTTTAGATTTTTTAAATAAATTTGGTTGAAACAAGTGGATAATGTTTGAAAATTTAGATGTACGCGTTCAAGAACATATTCTGTTTTTTAGCAGTAGACGTGCAAGAACACGAACTTAAAATAAAGCTAAACTCGAACCCGTGTGGTTTATGTGTGTTCGAAACAAAAAATATGTGATAGAAACATGTTCGTGTACAGAAATAGTGAATATGGTCCACCTGTGACCAAACACTCTAAAGTGTAAAAATTCTAAGAAATCAATATAAATTTAAAAGAAAATAAGCTAAATTAGTCAGTTTATTGTATTAAGATAATAAATACATAAAGTTTATAAATTCAATAACATTTTGCATAACGGATCATTATCCTGATTAAGAGTACAGAGTACTTAAATCAGTGCTGCCAAGTGATGCTTTTTTGAACGTTTTGCTTTTATTATGCTGCAGTGATGCATAACTACTGCATTTGCGAACGTACCCACACTCTGATGAAAGGTGTGGGGTCGGCGAACTACTACTCGAAAGAGATCAGTAATAAAAAATAAACATTTTTGTAATGTTTTTTTTTTTTTTTTTTAATAATTTCAACTGACTTTATCCTTAGCTGACTCATATAAATTTTTTAGCCACTCAGACCAACACTGTTCTATTAGCAACCCACTATTCGAAAGATATCAGTTAGTTTCTAAAATTTAAAATAAGAGAACATAACGTCCTTAAAATTTCAAAGACTTTCGGTAATAATTGTGCTGTTGGCGAATTAATACTCGAAAAAGATCAGTCAGTTTTCAGAGAAATATACGAAAAAATGCACTCCAACCAAGTTTGACATCCATGTACAAATAATATTCAATTAACACATGCTTATATATTTATATATTCTAAATTTTGAAATACGAGAACATTACGTCCTTAAAATTTCAAAGCATTCCAGCAATAATTGATATGTTGCCGAACCTTTAAAAGTGATGATATTCAAATTGAGTTGAAAGTGGACGCACAAGCAGACACAAATGTACTTCGCTTAATCGAAATTTATCGCTACAATAAAATGTAGGTCTAGACGATATATTTCTTATAGCCACAAACATCATTATAAAGCCTGAAGTGGTAAGTGATACAGTTAGTAAAAATTATCAGCACATTTCTTAAAAAAAAGAAAAATTTATGACAAATTTACTTTCCCTGCATGAAATTTAATGATGACATAAATTTCATTTAATACTTAAATCTATAAAACCAAAACAATTTTTAGTAGTTTTTTTTATTATGTCAATAATTGTACGTGCATTTGTTGGGTCAAACCATATAAACAAACAAATAGAAATACATACGAGCAAATTACAAAGACAATTTAAGGTTTTGTTGATTTTCTTTAACTATTACGAGTCAACATGAAAATTTTCCATTCCTTTTGATTTTATGCTGGAAATATGAGTATTGTACACCACGTACTTTTTTGTAAGTACCCAATAACTAACTGACAAAAAAAAACACTAACATAACGTCTAATATGAGTACATCATACTACTAATAATTACAATTACAATAATAAAAACTAAATAATAATAAAAAATAACTTTCGTTGGACGAATGCATGACGTCATTATGACATTTGGCAAATACCAAAAAAAAAAAAAATCTCATTTAAATAAAAACGTAAAAACTTTCACTGACAATGTAAATTACTCGTATATTTCTTTTGGCCAACACTGCTGCGGTTATTAAGATAATGCAAGCCGGCCAGGCCAGGCCAGTTAAGGGCAGTCCACGTTCTTTAAAAACAATAATAATGGCAATGTTCGATGATTGTTGCGCTGGTCAAGTGTATTTACTCGTATAACATGATATTGTTGCTGTTGGTGTTCGTGTGCTAGTAAAATTATTATTTTGACCTTTTGATTGTAATCGCATGTAATTATATTATTAAATCTTGGATTTATCTTTCATTGGTTTTATAGAAAGTCCTATGCACACAATAATTTACAACAACACAAACACCCACTTGTCAAAATTTGTAAATTGCAGAGAAATCAATTACTAAAGAAAAATATGATTATTTTGTATACAAATTGAAAATAATTTTTCTTTAATAATTTTAAGGTTATTAAACTTTGCAATATAAAGCGGTTATTGAAGTTAAGGAGCGATTGTACAATTTTGTTGTAAACGACTTCGAATTCTTTTAAAAAATATTTGCAACTGGGTTTTTTTTGCTAGAGAAATTATGTTGAGTTTTTATAGCACCCCTTTTTCAGTTTCTGGTTTTCAAAAAAATTTATGAAAACTTTACAATAAAGGTTCTTAAATTTACTTTCCATTGTCAAATAAAACAAACATTTATTGAACAATACCCAGTAAAATTGTTTAGAAATGGTTGCAATTTAATCTGTTGAAGAAAAGATATGTTGAACTTCTTCATTAGAACCCATGATCATCCAAATTAAGGGCATTTACTGAACTGATTATTTAGGTGACAATGCGAAACAATTGTATTCAAATTCTATAAAAAATATTTTAAATTTCCCATTGGGAACATTTACAACCTTTGCAACTTAAAAGTTGCTTGTTTCACTGTAGGAAGCTGTGGTGTGGAGCTATGGTAGAGAAGATTCAAAAAAAAAGATAAAACATTAAATCGAAAAAATATTAAATAACAAGCAAGAGCTGTGCCAAATCTTTGATACCCTCCGGCTGTGTGTCAATATTATAACCACCGTTGGGTATGGCTTGTCATCTTAATACAGTTGCCGATCATTAATTACCTTTAAATTGCAAACACATTTTGAATTTAAAGTTAATTATTTTTCTTTTTTGACAAGTATTTATTATAACTAGCAGATTCCAGCACTCGAGATTCGAGTGAAATTTCTAGGCAACTTTATTTTTCAACTTAGCGAATTCATAAACCAACACTTAGTTGGTTTAATATTATTGTGAATGAAGATAATAAACTCATTAACAAACACTTTAACAAATTTAATAAACACACACATAGCATATGTATAATTTTATGTATGTGTTAGTAGCAACTTTAAATGCATTTTACTCAAAATAAAGGGAAAAAATTTAAAAATCTGTAAATCTGGTGAACAGCTAAAAAGAAATAGGGTATGTTCCTAAATGCAGTAGTTATGCATCACTGCAGCATAAGAAAAGTAAAACGTTAAAAAAAGCATCACTTGGCAGCACTGATTTACGTCTAAAGTTCGTTTATGCAAACAATTGACAGTGCTGCCGCAAATTTTTGCAACTATGGCGTCATTTTAATTACTGATGCAATAGAGGACGATTCTTAAAAAAAAAAAATTAAACATTGGTACAGAATGGAAGAGTAAGTTGTGCATTATATAAAAATTGTTAATACAAATTTAAATAATATCCTTTTATTTTATTATTTATTTAGGAATCCGCTTTCTTTTTCGTTTTAACTTAATTTGAATAACCAAAAGTCGTTTCATCTTTCTTTTAATTCTGTTTTTATTATAAGTTAACAAAAAGTTGTCATTTTTAGAATCAAGATTTTCAATAGTATTTGTTAATGTTATTGTGGTGAACATGTTTGTTATCTTTTGCAAAACGTTCTAAAAAGCAAACTCTGTGCAATTGTTGAGCAGTAACAAAGCATCTGCAATAACTGATCACGCATCAGCAACAAAACTTGACATAACTGCCGCAATGATGCACAAATTTACTGCATTTACGAACGTAGCCATACCTTTCAAATAATATACGCTTGGTCAAAATCGGTAACAAAAAATCGCCTAGCCTGTTAATATTATAGATTTCTTATTTATTCTTTTTGTTTTATATAAAAACAATGATGAATTTTTCTATGGAAAGAACTAAATTCTGATTGGAAATTGCATTGTTTTTCTATTATTAGAGTAGAAACTCTATTAAGATCCCTAAAAATTATGCGATATTTAAAAAAAAAGTTTCAAAATAGTTTTAACCAAAAGTCATAAATATTTTAGATTTGCCTTGTATCACTAACATGAGAAATATTTCTATCTGACTTAACTTCTAACACGTTAGTTTAAGAATACAAAGGTAGATTTATTACTAAATGACAATAAAAGCAAGTAAGAAAATTAAAGGCAGTCTAGACCGACTATTCGATATCCTACACCATGCGTTTAGAGAATTGGTCTTAGGGCCAACTAATTGATTACAGAAAGCAAGCATAAACCAAATCTGAGTGGAATTTTTATTAATTTTTTGTCTGCAGATCAGAAAAAGTTCATATCAAATGCTAGGTTGAGGACTCGGTCGAAAAATTAACAGATCCTGACCATATTTAGTTAAGTCAGTTATTTTTTGCAAAAGTATATGCACACCAAATTTTAGAAAAATCTGTGCAATATTCATGTTTTTTGATAGATCGGAAAGGAGGCTATTGCTAACAATTGTCATATATGGACTACTGATTAATCGATGTAATAAACGCACACAAACCCAATTTGAGCTGTAGGTTAATTACAAGAACAGAACACACAGAATGCTACTGAAATTGGTATAAATCGGTGTATGTTCAAACCTAGTCCCCATATAAATGTCTCCTATGAGATTGACTTAAATTGCCATAAGATCTGAATTATCATATGGATCCCGGTCAAATTTGGTGTGTGTGTGTGTGTATGTGTTTATTATACCCATTAATTACTAATCCAAAAATAAACCCTGTAGGACAATTCTTAGTCATAGCCTGCTTCCCGGTCTTCACTTAAATCTATCAAAAACCAAAATATTGCACAGATTTTCCTTAATTTTTGTTTGTAGATGTTTTTGCAAAAAAAATAAGTGTTTACCAAATATGGTCAGGATCGGTCCATTTTTCGCCCTAGTCTCCATATAAATATAGCATCCGATGTGAACTTTTTCAGACCAACAGGCAAAAAAATTAATGAAAATTGCACTCAGATTTGGTTTATATTTATTTTCTATTCCTTTCAGACGTAGCTATGTCGATTGTGAGATCTGTGGGCAAATCGTCGCATTCGATATCGAGTAAAATCAATCGAAATTCCATATTTTGGTTTATTATTTAAAAAAGACGGACAAACGGCAGACCTCTTTTCACTTTTACTATTAATCTTGTGGCAGAGTAAAATTACTCTTAGTATTTTATTTTGGAAAATAAAAAAATAATTTCGATAAAGAATGCGATGATTCGTTTTTTCTGATTTTTCCCCGGTATTTAGTGATTGTGCGTTCTCTTGCATGCCCTTTGCACAAAAGAAAATTAAAATTAGTTTGTGTCTTTTGATAGGGTTGACACGCGGCCACGTGGTGAGTAATATTTTCTTTATTTATTCAGGCACAACATCACGTTTCTTTCTATGCTCACGATTGTGTGATCTTATTTTTTTTCCTTCAGTAAAACACTATCATTTGTCAAAAAATTATGACGTTGAAGCTGCATTAGCGATTTCTGATATTGACTTTAGTGATGTAGACGAATTGCTAGATGAATTAGGACCCCGCAATCATAATTGCTAAAAACTAAATATACGAAAATTCGAGCGACGAGCAAACCACTTTGGCAAATGAAACTGTTCCCTTAGCAATTGCAACGAATCAACAATCTAACTTAAGTACCAGTATACTAAATACAAGTCACAAGCCATCAAGTTCCAGCAGTCAAGCACTAAATTGGAGGGAGTTATGGTTTGCGGAAAATTTCCCGAAAACAATTTCCCGAAAACAATTTCCCGAAATTACAATTTCCCGAACACAATTTCCCGAAATTACAATTTCCCGAACACAATTTCCCGAAATTACAATTTCCCTATATTACAATTTCCCGAAATACAATTTCCCGAACACAATTTCCCGAACACAATTTCCCGAAACTACAATTTCCCGAAATTACTATTTCTTCAAAGAGCTTGTTGATGGCATTTCCGAAACAATATCATCAGAAATTCCGGCCGAAGCGCGAGCAATCAGTTCATGACCACTTGATGTAGTGGTCCGGGCAAGATCTTTCAGCTCATTAACGATTTTTTCTTTAGCAACGAAAGCAGCTTCGGCACTGTGATTGTTATGACCCTACCGGTACAATGTTTTCCTCGATAAAGGATACAACGCCAATAAACGCTATCAACGGACTGACCGTCGTCATGATACAAGAAACCATTCAAAAGCAACCTCGGTTTAACTTTTTCGCTATCCAGGAATTCGAGTGGCATAGTAACTGAGTATTACAACCCAAATAACTAAAAAACTTCGCTATGCAAGATGGTAACGATTCCGTAGCAGCTACTGCATGGGCATGATGTGATGGAGTGAGCGTTATCCGTCGGGAAGTCTGAATACCGAAGTGTTCAAAGTCACAATGAAAAAATAAGCGTATGACACTCCAATAAATAGGTCCGGATGACGACGTAGGGTGGAAGAGGAAGGGCGCGGTGCTGGGTGGGGGAATTGTTTTTTCGAGAAGTCGTATACTCGGGAAATTGTTTTTTCAAGAAATCGTATGCAGCAAGTTTTTTTTATGGGGGAAATCAAGAATATATGGGAAGTTGTAAACTAAAAATAGGGAAATTGTAATTTCGGGAAATTTTTTTTTCGAGAAATCGTTATTTCGGGAAATTGTAATTTCGGGAAATTGTAATTTTGGGAAATTGTAATTTCGGGAAATTGTTTTCGGGAAATTGTTTTCGGGGAATTGTTTTTCGGGTAATTGTTTTTTCGGGCAATTGTTTTCGTGCAATTGTATTTGGGAAATTGTTTTCGGGAAATTGTTTTCGGGAAATTTTCCGCAGACGTCCCATTATATCTGGTTGCATTCAAACACCATTGGAATATTTTAAGTAATATTTTCCGGAATTACACTATGAAGATGCAATTAAGTATACAAAAATATATGCACTGTAAAATTATGGACAAGAATTGCATTATGGAGTAGCAGATGCATTGACCAATACATAATTACTGCAGGATATCCAAGACACCCCATTATAATCGCGCATCCGCAATATTAAACTGGATGTCAAGGGACAAGTTATTAGAACTCCGATCATATACACTTCGTAGACTTCTCTGTACCAGATCCTTGAAATAAATTATGGAGAATACAATCGGTGATCAATATGGTAAGAAATCGATGTTATCAATTGGCAACTGAAATAGATAATTATTCAATCGATGAGCAGATGATCCCTTTTACGGGAAGATGCGCTGCACTCCAAGTAATCCGCTTAAAGGCAAGACCCGCTGGTTTAAAAAATTTTGGTGTCTACTACGTCTGGAACATTTGTAGATTGTGCCGTCTATTGTACTACGACTCACTAAAAACGTACCAGGAGGCAACAATTTGTACTTTGACCGATTTTATACTTCAATTCACATGTTGGAAATATTGCACCAAATAGGGCTCACGGAAACGGGCACGATTAGGGCAAACAGATTTGGGGGAAAAAATTTGACTTTCCTTTAGATGAAAACGTGATTAGGGGCGACATATCTCAATTTACGATTGGTGATAATGTTGCGGTCGTGAAATGAAAAGACACTCAAGGTGTTATAGTTGATTCAAGCATGTGCGACAAACATCCCGTGGGTTTTTGTTTTTTGATAGATTATAGTGAAGATCGAAAATCAGCATCATATGGGGGCTATGACTAAGAATTCTTCTATAGGGTTTATTTTTGGACTACAGATTAATGGGTGTAATAAACACACATAAAACCAATTTCACCGAGATCTATATAATAATTTGGATATTACAGCAATTTAAGGTGATCTCGTAGGGGTCATTTGTATTGCGACTAGGTCTGAAAATGAACCGATTTTCACCAATTTTAATAGCGTTTATGCTATGACATGACGTACTATATTTCATCAAAATATATTCATATTTGTAAGCTGTAGTGTGATTACAAGGTTTACATGGACACATAGACAGACGGACGGATAGACGTCGCTAAATCGACTCAGAATCACTTTCAGAAAAAGATGGGTCAAGGTCAAATATTTTTGGTAGTTACAAACATCAGCACAAATTCATTATACCCTGACCACATAGTAGTATAGGGTATAAAAACTCGTCATAATTTATGATTCAAATCTTCTTCAAATACTCTTTAAAAATCCAGGACAATTAATGCTTAACAACATAATTCTACAAAATTGAGACCACATCATCATAATTAAAATCGAATGTCTTCATCTTAGAGGAAAACCAACATTTTGTAAATTTTTCAATTTGTCAAACGAGGTGGTATGATCTAAATTTGTATTATCTATTACATAAAAAAAAGCACTTCAAATCTACATATCAGCATGTTTTTTTTTTTAGTATACACCAAAAACCAATCAGAATTAATCTAGATGATTTATTGTCAATGTGCTGCACAGCAGCTTTAAGCACCACCATCAGCTCCATTAAGTGCTGGTATTATTGTTGTAATCAGCAGTTAACCGTTTTGCTGTTATACCGGTCTCTAAAACAACATCAGCATCAACAACAACAAGAAATTCTCTTTATTTGGGTTACTGTTACATTTTTTAGCTACCGCATGCGAATGCATTTGTTTGTGTGTTTATGACTGATGGTGGAGACGTCGAAATAATAGGAACGCAAAAAAATGGACAGAAGTTAAGTAAAAATTATAAAATACACTTTTCTTAATGCGTTACTGTTAACAACATGGTGGAACTTGTTATTCATATAATTGCTAGGGAATTTTATTTAAAGTTGAAGTTTTGAACTTTTCAACATTTTTTTACCTCCAAAACTTTGCTTCACCTCAGAAATTTTATTAGGTGAGTGTTTGTTATTATCTATTATAACATAACAATTATTACAATGTTTAATACTCGGTGGAAGACTAGAAACCAGTCTGGTTAGGAATACAGAGTAGTTATGAATACTAGCAGATTCCAGCCCTCGAAATTCGAGTGCAAATTCTAGCAAATTTTATTCTTTCATTTAATAAAGACCCTAAAAGTATGCTAATCAATTTTAACCAATTCACAATTCAACACTTTTTAAATATTATTACGAGTATTTATTGGTTTATGTCCAAGATTATTTTTCAATTCAATACAATTATTATTGGGAATGAAGAAAACAAACTCATTTTTTACAATCACATTAACAAATTTGAAAAAATCACACATAGCATTGTATAATTTTATGTATGTGTTAGTAGGAACTTTAAATGCATTTTACTCCCAAAAAAAATGTAAAATTTAAAAATGTTAAATCTGGTGCACAACTAAAAAGAAATACCTTTCAAATAATATATGTTTGGTCAAAATCGGGATAAAACTATTTAACAAAACATCGGTCGCAAGAAATCGCCTCACCCATTAATATTATAGATTAGAAATATAAGCGTTCTTCTTCTCTACCATGCACCATTAAGAATATTGTAGTAAGTTTACCCAGGTATGTGGTTTATTTTGTGAATGAGTGTGGTTTCAACAGACAAACGGACAGACGGACATCGCTGTATCGACTCGAGTTGTTATAAGGATCAATGTTATAGAGTGGCTGACAAACTTTTAAAAAATTCTGAATTTGCAAATTTTGTTTTTTTTTTATAATTTTGCGTTAAGTTCTAAAATTATGTATTTTATTTTTGCGAAATCACTCTTTGGTTTCTTCTCTATCGAAAGATAACAAATTTGTTACCAAAAACACAATTTAAAAAATAGATAAACGTTAAACAAGTAATTGTTTTAGTGATGCCAAAACAATGGAAACTTTTAAATGTCTGTACCAGAATTAATTAAAACAATAAAAATAGAAGGTGCATTGAAAGAAAATGTATAAAATCTTAGCCGTTATTTAAATATTTATAGTTTCTGAATAAAGTTTTGTGAAGAGATAAAAACCGAAAATATTCTATTTATAAATCGATCATTTCAAAAATTATCAAGAAATATCATGAAAAAGATACTGTACGACTTAATATTTAGGCAGGTCCCGTAAAACGAGTCCAAGACAGGATAATTTAATAGCAAGAGAGTTTAAAAAACATCAAAAAATGCTACTTAAAGAGGTCATTAACAATCTGAAACCAAATCAAGTAAGAAAATTATAATCGGTCTAGACCGACCATGCGATACCCCTATACCAAGCGTTTAGAGAAGTGGCCTTAGGTACAACTGATTAGGTATAAAAACTAAGTATAACCCAGTTAATTTTTTGCCTGCAGATTTGAAAAAGTTCATATCGGATGGTATATTTATATGGGGACTACCGACCAAATTTGAGAAAAATCTATGAAATATTTGTTTTTTGAAAGATTTAATTGAAGATTGGGAAGCAGCTTTATATGGGGGCTATGACTAAGAATTGTCTTATAGGGTTTATTTTTGGACTGATTAATGGATGTAAGAAACACACACAAACCCAAGTTGAACGAGATATACATATATGATAATTTGGATTTTATGGAAGTTTAAGTATATCTCATAGGAGTCATTTGTAAAAAGACTTGGTTTGAACATGCACCGATTTTCACCAATTTTAATAGTGTTCGTCCTATGGCCGATAGAAGCTTATATATCAAATTTCCTCCAAATATATTTGTTTGATTGCAAGATTTATATGGAAACACAGACGGACAGGCAGACAGACGGACGATCGGCGGACATTGCTAAATCGATTCAGAAAGTGATTCTGAGTCGATCGGTATAATAAAAGATGGGTCTAGGAAAAATATTTTTGGTGGTTACAAACATCAGCTCAAGGTCATTATATCGTTAACCACATATTGGTATAGGGTATAATTATGTGCTCGAACTGTTTCCCGACGAAAAGTTGAGGCTGATCTTGGTTGTTATCGTCTTGTGAAGAAACCACTGATATCGAGAAAAACCATTTGGATCGCATAAATTTTTCTAAAGAACATATGACTGGTCAAGACGGAATTGAAATACTGTTCTCTTTTCAGATGCGTACAAACTTAATTTAAGAGGCCATGTTGGAAGAATGTTGGTACGACGACCACAGGAAAAAAGATTAGACTCAAATTATAGAAATGAAACTGCTAAGTTAAGCGGTGGCAATATTATGGTAAGGGGTGCTTTTCGGGCCAAGGAATGGGCTCAGTTCTTGTAATAAAAGATACTCTAACAGGAATTGGACATAGGCAAATTCGAATGACTTAATGTGTCCTTGGTTTGGAAGTTCCAACATGACAATGACTCAAAACACACCTCCAAAGTTGTTGACGAATGACTACAATCAAATGCAATTAGTGTTTTGGAATCACCACATCGCAATCCCATAGAAAATCTATGGGAAATTGTAGATCATAGAGGCAGTTAATTTACAGTGGCAAACAATTTCAATTGGTATCATCAACAATGCCTCCATGCCCCGGCGTTGTGAAGCAATACTAAAATATTATGGATACCCTAGAAATTATTAAAACGAAAAATAGAGAGAAAGTTTTCAGTTATTGTATAGTAAAGGTTTCCAATGTTTTGTCTGTAGCATAAAAATTAATAATTTTAAGTTTTGTTATTTCCATTGTACTGTCACTCACTGTATATACATACTTCATAGGGTCGCAAACTAATGCCGTTTTCTTTCCTGATAAAAAATGTCGCATTTTATTTGCACTTTTTTCGAAAAGCGTATATTATTATATATTCTGAATTACACATCAATCAAAAGGTCTCAAATTGGTGTGTTCATAAAATGTAAAAATATTTTGATTATTATCCTCTTTGAAGTCATAGGGGGAAAATGTTTAAAGAAGACGAACAATGGGGAAATATTCTCACACTATGACCTGAAAGAAGTCAATGCCTGCAATTTTTGCGGTTTACGAGGGCTCGACTTTGAGACCTTTCGATTGATGTATAAGATAAGGTTACTCTTAATTCAGAGTATATAAAAATATTATTATTGTTGTTATTATTCTGATATTTATTATAATTAAAATTACAATAAATCTTAAAAACTAGAGCACTAGCAGCTTAGGCTATCGCCTTATATAAAAATGCATTTTTCGAAAAAAGTGCAAAATGCGACATTTTTTGTCAGAAAGGAAAAATTATATACGAATAATTGTAAATTAGGAAAAATTGTAATATGGAAATTTTCTATAAGTTAAAACTTAGAATTCTTAAAAAAAAAACTGCTTACATCTAAAGTGTTGCCAAAAAAGTGATGAAAGTCTGATTAATTTTTATTTTTATTAAAATCTATAAAATTTATTTAATTGTTTATAAACAATTACGCACTTTTTCAAGAATATTTACTATTAATTTTCTTTCATCTTCGCAAGTTTTTATGAGTATTTATTTCCGGACAACATTAAAAAAAGTGTGGCAATATCAGGCTTAACATATATAATAAGTGCTGCCCACGCAACACCCAAAACAACAACAACAATTGAAGCTATGACATGCACATTACAAAATTTTTAAATAACAATAGTAAAAAGAAGAATGCAGAAAAAATCATTTTTTTTCTAAATCATTTTTTTACATTTTCATGGACATCTCGGGACCAATTTAACTGATTTTGGTGATTTTAGATAGCAACCTGCTCATGATGACAGTGAGTCATTTTCACTAAAAATGAGCAACCCAGCGCATCTATTGAGGGCGGGATCGTAATTTCCACATAAGGACATACGGACATCGCAGTGTAAACTACGCTTGTTAAAAGGATCAAGAATATATATATTTTGTGGAGTCCAGATTTTTCTTTTAATTGTTAAAAATGGAATGAGAAACTTATATATACCCTCTGTACACTGGTGACGACAAATAGTCATAGTCTATGTTCTAATGTTAGTCATATTTCTTAAAAAAATTTTAATACAAAATTGAATTTAAAATAAAGAATAAATTAACTAACACTGGTGTGAAGGGCATAAAAATAATGCTATCGAAGCGGTTTATTTTACTATACAAATTCACCTCCAAAACTTAATTTTTATCTCGAATTCTTTTTTCACCTGGGAAAATGAATTCGACCTTAAAAAGTTCCCACCTCAAAATTGTTTACGACACATGAGAAAAGTACCTACATTCCGGAACATCCGCATATAATACAGACTAAATTTTTATAGTAGCTAAATTTATGACCGGATCAGACACGAGTCTTGTAAACAATGCGTGTAATTCATTAAATGCTGTAAAACAGAAAATAACATGCAATTTCCCTTATGACAATGACAATAACCCAAAGTGGAGACAAAGTACAAAATTATCGCATTTCGGCTTATGTTCCAACCTCTGCTGCAATTTAACTGCATATGAGTACTATACGGAATCACGATATCAACATGTATACATATGGGGGTTTCATGTCAAGTGCACCAACTTTTGAAACCGATGTCTTCCGATCGGGATTTGCACCAAGGTTAGTCCTATTGGATAGTAGCTTAGACACAATTTTTCAACAAGATCGGTCAAGATCTCTCTGAGTTAAAGGGGATCAAAATTTTACATTTTGGCCAAACAGGTGTTTTTTCTCATCCATGTAACTTATTACCTATTGTTATTAGAAACTTTTCTCCCAAACAGTTTAGATAGCTATTTCTTCAATATTTCGGAAAAAAATACTTTAAAAAAAAAATATTTTTTTTTAGACTTTTTTTTTGCTAAATCAAAGCATTTTTTGCCTTTTTTTCAAAAAGGGCAATTTTTTTTTTGTTCATAAGAAAGCCTAGGATTCTTCTTTAAGAGCTTTTTGGTCGCTTAGTGGGATGGGAGTGGGATATCTATCAAAATAAATGTTCTGTAACTCAAGACAACGGTTTTTCAATTTTTCACAAATGCACTATTTTGAATTTTTTCCTATTTGTGTGTAAAACCTTACAAATAAAACTTATACTGAGAAAATAGACAAATTAACCTTTCCGAAGGTATGTAACATACCTAACTAAAATTTCATACCCTCGATACTGTTTAACCCAGAATATGTTAATCTCAGGAAAAAATCACTTTTTTTCTATAGAAATGTTGAAAAATTATTATTTTTTATTTATTTGTAATAATAATTAAATTAATATATAATAAGAATGATATTAAAAATAAAGAGATAAATAATTTAATAAAATTTAATCTTAATTACACAAGATCCATTTATATCATAACTATTTTATACTTAATTTATTGTAGCTGATGAAGTATTTAAGTCTTGTAAATTTTTAAATACCCAGTGTAACATCCAGCTTTTTTGTCGTCTTTATTTACTGCGTTTTTTTGTCAATCCTTTCTTGGCGTTACTAGGTTCAGCTGTTGATTTCGCTGCTGGTTTATTTGTTGGCTTTGGAAAGAAATCGCATTGAATAGAGGCAGAAAACTTTTTGAACTTGAGTCTTCCATCGACAAGCGGTATAAAAGAATGGTATTTAGCGGTGCAATCGATTGTTACCGCAGCATCGAATCTGCTTTTCAATGTTTCGTGATGATCCTCTTTCCTACTAAAAACTATTTTAGTTTCTTTACAATAATTCTTTGCACAATGGAATAAAGCAGTCGGATCTAAGATGCGATCTTGATGAGAGCACTGGAGGCTATACTTCGCTGCATTTCTTTTAAGGTTTGCTCCAATACCATCACATGCTCCTTTCCCATGAGCAGTAGGATGAAAATGCCACTCAGCTGCCATTCCAAAATCTTTTTCATGAGCCATAAGATTTGCGAAGCTACTTTTGCTTTTTAAAATGTTGACGAGCTCCGTCCGAAACGTAGTATACCTTCTTTACTGTAAATTTAGATTTTAGATATTTTAGTATTATCTTCTGGTACTCATAAACTGCAACGGTATCATGTTTTAAATCGTCGGATATGATTGCCATACTTTTGTGTTCCAGTTTTTCATCTTTCATGTAGTAAATAACTACTGTGAATATAGTTGCTTGGTCGTTATTGAAATACCGAATTCACCAGACTTCAAATGTATCTTCAAATCTTTGAAGAATGACCATTGCTCTTTGACTAAAAGTCATGGGTTCTCAAGTTTAGCAATCCTGTACACATTTCTTCCACAAAATCATCCACATTTAAAATGATTGTTTTCAATGTGCATCTGTCAGTCTGAATCCAAGAATCAAATTTGACCTCCTCTATATATTATCGATATAAAGAGTTGATTAAATTTTCTTTGATGAATGTGGTTTTCGGGCAATTGGTACATTCACCTAAGTGGCAAGAAGTTGTTGTATTAGGACACATAGTCAATTTAAGGCAATCGCGGTAATCGTGTAAATCTTCTGCCGAATCATCTGTTAAATACTTTAAGTTGATTTCCTTCAACATCAGTTTAACATTTTCATGGTAAATGCAAACGCATACTGTATGAGTTCCGCTGCTTCCTGCCAAAACGCAATGTTTTGGCCTCATTTGGGTAAATTTTGTGAAGCCAATCTTGACATACTCGTGTTCAAATTGAAATGTTACAAATAACTCTTTCAGGTTACAGAGAACCATACTCTTCTGTTATGTTATGAAGGTATGTTACATACCTTCGAAAAGATTAATTTGTCTAGTTTCTCAGTATAAGTTTTATTTGTAAGGTTTTACACTCAAATAGGAAAAAATTCAAATAGTGCATTTGTGAAAAATTGAAAAACCATTGTCTTGAGTTACAAAACATTTATTTTGATAGATATCCCACTCCCATCCCACTAAGCGACCAAAAAGCTCTTAAAGGAAAAATCCTAAGCTTTCTTATGAAAAAAAAAAAATGCCCTTTTTGAAAAAAAAGCAATAAATGCTTTCATTTAGCAAAAAAAAAAAAAAAGTCTAAAAAAAAATTTTTTTTTTAATTATTTTTTTCCGAAATATTGAAGAAATAGCTATCTAAACTGTTTGGGAGAAAATTTTCTAAGAACAATAGGTAATAAGTTACATGGATGAGAAAAAACACCTGTTTGGCCAAAATGTAAAATTTTGATCCCCTTTAACTCAGAGAGATCTTGACCGATCTTGTTGAAAAATTGTGTCTAAGCTACTATACAATAGGACTAACCTTGGTGCAAATTTCATCCCGATCGGAAGACATCGGTTTCAAAAGTTGGTGCACTTGACATGAAACCCCCATACATATATGTTTGTTCCTTTAACTTCTGCAAGGAGTGTGTTGCAAATAGCTAGATCTGATGATCCATGTTTCTGATGCTCCAACTTAGATGTAGTGTAGAAGTTTCAATCTCAATCTGACGTATCCATGTGTAAGAAAGACGTCCTCTTCGTTGGCTGCCTTTGGGGATTCCAGTTTATGGCTTGTATAGCGATATCGTCGAGTGGCTTTTGTAATGTATGGCCGATCAAACATCATTTACGTTTGTGAATTTTATGTTGGATCGTTTGTTGGTTTGTTTCTAAAAGAGATCACCAATGACGCGTTCTTTTGCTAGTCATAGTCCGTTATGAAATTTTAAATATAAGTGAGTAGAGATCATTGAAATTCAACAACTCTGAAGTACTCGCACGTTGATTTATAAGTACAAGTTGCAATAAATATGGATTCGACGTTGACATTATTCTCATACCATCCCAATCACATCAGTTTGATTTATAATTTTAAGAAAATACTTATAATACTTATAATTGTCTGAACTCATCCATGTTAGACATGTATATTTACCATACTCATGCAACAGAGCAAACTTACAACCTCATAATGAGAATTTTAATGTTATTATTCGAATAATGCTTATTCTGCATCGTCTATACACATTGAGTGAAGCAAAGTCTAAATCAACAACGTCATAAATGCTGTTAAGTATGAGTATGATGAGGTTCGACAATATTTCAATAAGTATGAATGCGTATAAGTACAGGAAATTATGAATTATGATTCAACTCTACACATTTTTCAGTAATCATGGCAGATCTCTGGTTTCTAATCATAAACGTTGATTTGATATTACTCTGGGATAGAAAATATGTATGATTTTTCTTTATGTCACGTGGAGTACCACTTCTCATCTCACATCCATAGAGCAGGGAGATTTAACACGGGAGTTGAATATGCTCAATATATATGCTTCGATTTTGATAGCTCAAATGCGGTCTTTGTTAGAACCACCGTCTTTACTCACTCTTATCAAATATGCTTTCCAGATAGCAGAAAGCCTCGACATCATCAAGCGGTTGATTTAGTACACACAGTATTACTCTATTGTCTACGTGTATAACTTTTGTATTGACAGTGTTTAAGTATTACTAAGGGAGAAAATACACAACCCTGATGGTCTTAATTTTTGATCTGTATATAGGTCAGGAGATATATGCTCTAAATTGTTCAGAATATTGAAAGCCTTCCCGAAGTCTATAAATGTCATGTAAAGACGAGATCTCTACTTCACACACAGGTCTACAATGATTCTCAGAATATTCGCATGATCGACACAGAATTTACGAGGACGGCATGTTCCCTCCTGAAACCAGGATAATGTTCTATTCAGTATATATGCAATCATTTTGTTCACCATACTTAGTAAAGTAATTCCTCTCAAATTCTTACATTCTTTTTTTAGTCCCGCTTTTTCGGTAGATTAATAATCAAGTGAATACTTATAATAAAGACAACAAAAACCAGTAACTGAACTAATGATATCTATTCATTTAGTCAGCTTAAAAGTTGAGCAGAAAAATTTTCCTAGAAACTACTAATTGCTGATCATAAGTTTTAAAAAAAATCTTTTTACATCACGATAGTGCGCCTGCTCACACTACTGAAAATCAAAGCATTTTATTGCCGTGTAATTTTTGGTTCTTTACAATAATAATATTGAGATGAAGAGTATTAAGCAGCAAGAAAGAGAACTTCATTGATGTCAAAATTGAAAAACAACAAAAGCTGATAATTGTATTAACTAAAATTCTTATAGACTTAAAAATATATTAAAATTATGTGGAAAAAATAAAAAGTGCTAAAGTTTTTTATTATCTCTCAATCATTCTACTCCACATATTAAGCGAACATTTTGTAAATCCCCTTGCAAATTATCAAATAATTATTTTAGTAGAAAGGTTGGTTAGATATATGTATGTAGATAATGATAATAGAGATTGTTGCATATATATACATTTTGCTTTATGTTCTAAATTTTGCCCATTTATCTGTTGCTTTGGTATGTATAACCCAATTGGCATTGGGTTTATCGAAAAGAAGAACATTCAAATCTATTCAATTTAATAAAATTGATACAAAAACATTATTAACCAACCAACAAACAATTAAAGCATGGCAACGAAAATTATTTTAGATTTTTGTAATTTCAGAAACCCGTATCAAAATGAATTCATGTTCATATTGTAGGTTTTATACTCGCAAACTATTCAAACAATTTACAGATAATTTTTTAATTGTTGGATATAGTCTGTGGAATGTTTAAGTTATAATTTAATTAGATTTTGTTTAGTGGGCGTGGCTCCTCCTATACAAAGTAAATATATTTATCAGCAAATATTACTAGAATAATGAAAGTATTGAAATTTTGTGTTAGTTCATTAGTTATAAACTAGCAGATTCCAGCGCTCGAAATTCGAGTGCAATTTCTAGGCAACTTTCAACTTATCCAATTCACAAACCAACACTTTTTTGGTTTATTATTATTGAGAATGAATATGACAACCTCATTAACGAACACATTAACAAATTTAATAATAATATCATATGTATAATTTTATGTATGTGTTCGTAGCAACTTTAAATGCAATTTACTCAAAATAAAGGAAAAAATTTAAAAATATGTAAATCTGGTGAACAGCTAAAAAGAAATACCTTTCAAATAATATACGATTGGTCAAAAGCGGGAGAAAACGGTAGAACAAAAAATCGGTAACAAAAAATCGCCTAGCCTATTAATATTATAGATCTATATAATAAATTAAAAATCGGTATCAGATTAATGGGCGTGGAACCTACCATCCAAAGTAAGATATAGCATCAAATATCCAGAGTAATATGATAGCGAGTGTCTTTAAACATTGTGTCAGTCTATAAATTATTAAGGGACTTAATTGGGCTGAACCAGTACAAAGTAAAATATGGTGAGAGCCATTGATAGTTAAAGCCTTTCTTCTGTTTGGGAAACAAGTGGTAGGAGCCAAATCAGGCTTCTGCGGCAATGAGGTTTAATAAAAGATTATAAACTGGTACTACTGGAGCCATTAGCTTTTGAGATGGTGATTCGCCAGATTTGTACGTAACAGGGGCAACAAGAACATCGACACACACGAAAGAGAAAACACCAGCCCTTGCGGCATAAATCGGCATAATCGTAGAGAATGTGATTAAGTGACAAAATACGATTTACAAACGAGTGTTTATTGTTGCTACGAGAAGTGTCGGAACAGGTTTGTGTAGTTGTTCAAGTTTTTAATGATTGACTGTCTGTGATTGATTTTTCAATATGGTTGTTGCGAAAAAACCTTCGGGGAGTTTCGTGGCGGCTATGGTGGCCTAATATCGCAGGAAGAGCACAGCTCGATTAGGAGTTGCTTTAACCCATAGCTAAGTGGAGTTTTAGATCGGCTCAAACCCTTAACGAGGGGGAAATCATGACAAACAAATGTTTCCAAATTGTGACCGATACCTGTTGGGGCTGAGGCAGACGCAGAGTATCGGTCTGTGCGAAAAGCACTATAAGGTTATGTAGAGTCTATGTAGAGTGGAATGGTCCTACGCTATATGGACATTTTTCAAATTGCGATTTGGGGGATAGGCGGGGTCCAGTTTGTTACCTTTCAATATAAAACTAATAAATGTGAAGAAAAAGAAAAGTCGCGCCGGAAATCGATTGAAAATTTCAAGTATGTTTATACTTTTTTTGAGATTTTACGAAAATTTCGTTCTATAGTTTAATTTTTCTGACAAGTTGTTGTAAGAATCGGGATCAGTATTAAATTATCTTTTCAAAAGCTATAAAAATTCAAAATCGAATAAAAATAACAAATGCCCCAGACCATTTTAGTGCCAAAAAAAACTAGGTCATGAAATTTGATAGCATTTTTTTCAACTTTGAGAAATTGATTAAAGCCATATTTTTTTTTTTTTTTTTGTTTTGTCTGTACACTTATAAGTAATCAGATATGAAGTATTGTTTTATTACCACGTTGGTAACCTATTGCGCATTGAGGCCGCAAATGGGAAATTTTTTTGATAAAATTTTGAAAACTCCTTTTTTAAGTTTTAAAAAACTTTCTTAAACAAAATTTAAAAAAAAAATGGATTTGGCACTTTAAGGTTTTGTTAAATACATATTACAGATTAACTGGGTGAATTTTTAAGTAAATCCCTATACCAGAATTTTTTTGACAAGGATTTTATTTTTGCGGATTTCGAGAAAAATTAGATTTTTGTAAAATATTCTGTAAATGTACTCTTTCTAAATACTTTTTATCAAAAATTCATCACTTTTCTACTTTTAAATGTTAAATTTTATCTAAATAGCCTAGGGTTTCGGAAAAAAATAATATGACGCCATTAAACCTTTTGGAATTGGGGTCACATATGACCCCAAGCTAATAAAAGACAATTTATTCAAAAGATTAAAATATTTTGCAATTACTGTGGAATTTTTAAAAGCGTTACTTAAAATATTATTGCCAAATATGTATATCTTCCATTCCCAAAATTTGGGATAAATCCGAGAACGTTAACCCATTATTTGCCAAGACCAGCTTTTGTTTTTAAGATATTTCTAAATAAAGATTACCGAAAACGAGTTTTTCTATTAAACTCAATGAAACCACTATTTAGAATTTAAGAAAAATAATTCGATTAATTTTTATTTATTTAACCCTTCAGTGCTCCTGGGATCAAAATAATCCATTGTGATATATCTTTGGTGCAATTATGTCCTTATTGCTCGCGAATATAAATTAAAACAACTTTTAACCAACTTTGTTATAAAATAATTTTATGTATAAAAACTATGTATATTTTTCTAAATAAAATAAGAAGGCCCTCAAATGATCCAAAGCTAATAAAAGACAATTTATTCAAAAGAATATGAAATATAAAATTAATTCTATTTATTTTGGTGTATTTAAGGATGATTTAGTGTGCGATTCAAATTGTTTTCTGTTATCACTAACGACTTGCAATAAGTATTGCTTTTCTTTAATCTATAATATTAATAGACTAGGCGATTTCTTGTGATCGATGTTTTGTTCTACCATTTTATCCCGATTTTGACCAAACGTATATTATTTGAAAGGAATTTCTTTTTAGCGGTTTTGCAGATTTACAGATTTTATATTTTTTTCCTTTATTTTGAGTAAATTGTATTTAAAGTTGCTTCTAAAACATACATAAAATTATACAATGCTATGTGTGTGTTTATTAAATTTGTTAATGTGTTTGTAATAAAAATGAGTTTGTTTTTTGTGTTGATTTGTGAATTGGCTATAATTGATTAGCATACCTTTAGGGTCTTTATTTAATGAAAAAACAAAATTTCCTAGAATATGCGCTCGAATTTTGAGGGCTGGAATCTAATAGTTTTATATTATTATATTAATTTTATATTTCATATTCTTTTGAATAAAATGTCTTTTATCCAAAGCTCATGGTTAGGGTGTCGTTTAGTGGGCCTATTGGTTCAACAAAAAATTTTTTTTTCCTCATAATTCTTATTAAGTCTTCCTTTTATTTTTCTAAACTTTCTTAACTGTTATATGTACAAAGTTTCTCGTTTCCATCCTTTGTATATAACTGACTGACTGACTAAACCAAATATGTTGATGGATGCATGCAACCATGCATGTTTGTTTAAATGAACTGGAAATGTAGCTACACAGAAAAATTCTAATGTATGCAAAAATAATAGAAGCGAGACCAAACAACCGCTTTCCAACTAAAATCATATTTTTTTTTATCTTTTGTTCGCAATTCATCATCTTAGAAAAATAATAGAGGAAAATTATTTAAATAGCAATAAAAATTTTTATGTTTGTTAAGATGCGAGTAGTTATGTAGAATAAAAAATGAGTATATTACAGTTCAAATACTTTCAGTTTTCAAACTTCAAAAACAGAAAACCATTAAAAGTTCAATTGCATTTAAAAATCCAAACATGTTTCAAGGGATTCGTGCTCATGAAACTCTTTACGTTTTTCATGTAAAATGACAGGCACGTTAACAATTCATTTACAATGGTGATTTTTATATTTTTTCTTTATTTGTTCAGTTATAGATGTTAAAAATTTAATAAGAAAAAAAAGAATAGCAATTTGTTTACCATTGTATGGTATATTGCCGTAACCATCTTCAATGAGCGGTGAAAAATCTCAAAAATATAAAATAAACTTAAAAATTTAAAGAAAGTGAAACCATTCGGAAACCAAATGAGAAATTATGTAAATGAGAACTTTCATTTTTTTGTCATACGTTTCTTTCTCAAAAAAAATAAAAAAACGCACCAAAGACAGAAACATTTTTGGAATTTTAAATGTGGCGCATTAAATTAAAATATTATAATTTTTTTTATTGTATTTAATTAAGTTTATAACCAAAACAATAATACAAATTTAAATTTTTCACTATCACAATCGTGTTTTTGTTTAAAAAAAACAGAAAAAATTAATAATAAAAGCTGAGAAGAGAGAAACAAAGATTTCACGCAAATCCTAATCTAAACATGCAAGTGCAGTTATTAACATAAATATTAAAATTTCATACAAAAAAAAAAGTCATTAATTATGTCACACGATGGTCTTTTGTGAGAACTGAGCATATTTTATAAAATGGGTTATATAATAAGAAAAAGCTTAAATTAAGTTTGTTTGATGATCACCATTATTTAGTTGAATATACTTATCAAGCCTACACATTGATGATTTGTGATTTATTTTAACGAGTTAGGTCAGACAATTAAATTTAATTGGCTATTAAATTTAATTGGTTAATTTAATTGGCTATAAAAAAAGTCAAAAATCAGTGACCTATGATCCAAGTGTGGCTCTAGTGAAGTCTGAAATTGACAAAAACCCAGACTGACTTAAGGAATAAATACTAGTGACCTAGAGTTCGTTGCATCTAATGGATGAATAATCGCGTTAATTCCAAAACTAATCTTTGATAAACGAAGAAATCAGTGTGGTAGACTCTACGAATATAATTTTTTAAGAATCTCTTGAAAAGAACGATAACGATAAAAAAATTTAACTGGTGTAGTAACTTGGTTTTACAACTGACTACGATGTGATAATTGGACAACCATCAACAAGACATATATAAAAGAAAGGAAACTTAACACGTTCGCCACTCAATGTCACATATATGTGACGTGGGAGTTTTAATAAAAACTCAAGAAAACGATGCCGTCAGTGCACTAAAAATAAAAATAGGACCGCAACCAAGTATATGTATGTGTGGAGTCTGCAGAGACAAAGAGGGTGATGTAATCGGATTACGCCCATATCCATGTTTCAAAATTTGGCACACCCAATAAAGTGTATGCATATGTAATAAATAATAAAATATTTGAATATATAAAGGGTGATCTATTTCGAGGTTCCCTACTTTTTTAAAGAAAAAAACACAGAAAGTTCAAATTTAATGGGAAATGTTTATTATCATTTGAAAGAACATTCTTTGACATTTATTTCTTGAAGATTATGTCTATCAAATGTTGGCCGCGGCTACGTCTCAGATGGTCCATCCATTGAATCCAATTTTCGTTGACTCGTTCGAGCATTTCGACTGGTAACGGCGAATGACACGCGTGATGTTTTGCTCCAAGACCTGAATCGAAGCTGGATTGTCCGCATAAACTTTAGACTTTACATATCCCCGCAGGAAGAAGTCTAACGGTGTGATATCACACGATCTTGGTGGCCAATCGACCGGCCCAAGACGTGAAATTATCTGCTCACCGAAGTGTTCTCTCAATAAGTCCATTGATTGATGCGCTGTGTGGGAAGTGGCGCCGTCTTGTTGAAACCAAATGTCGCCGAGATCACGAGCTTAAATTTTAGGCATCAAATAGTCGGCTATCATGGCACGATAACTGTCGCCATTGACGGTTACGGTTCTCACCGGCATCATTTTTTAAGAAATATGGACCGATGATTCCACCGGCCCACAAATCACACCAAACGGGTCGAGTATTATCGAATAATGAATGCTGGATCTCAAGATGGGTGATGGTGTTGCGAATAGAACGCTCAGTAGGCCGATTATGTTGACCATAAGTTGAGCGAAGTGCACGAAACACATTCTTCACAGAACGTGAATTTTCGTAATAAAGTTGAACGATTTGTAAACGTTGTTCAGGAGTAAGTCTTTCCATGATGAAATGCCAAACAGTACTAAACAAAAATAACATGACAGCATGAAACGACTCACACGTGATCTGTCAAAAAAAAGGCTATTGAAAAAAGTATCTCTACTTGGATCACCCGGTGATAGTAAAATTTTTTAAATTTCAGTTTTATTGATATAAATCAAACCATATAGTGACTCACATATGTGACACCAAGTCTTCACAAAACTCATGTCACTTACATAAAAGTCACATATAGATACGTGACACGCAGTTTCTCTTAAGAAAATTGTTTAGAAAACTCATGACACATATATGTGACACATTTTTTTTTTTTTTGTTCGTGAGTTTTTATTGAAAGTGCGAGAAATTGCTGAGTGGCGAACGTGTTAAGTTAGCAACAAATGTAATGAAATTCACTTCGGGAACGGCGATCGCAGAACAACACGACCTGACGTATAGATGGAGCAGTAGTTTAAAAAAAATTTCTTTGGTGAAAAGTGGCAACCTTATGAAACATATGTTTTAAGTTTCAACGCGCCAAGTTATTAGCTAGATTCTCTCTGAGGGAGAGACTGTTCCTTCGTTTACAACTATAAAATATTGGTTGGCAAAGTTTAAACGAAGCTTTACGAAATGCCAAGTCGATTAGTTGAAGTGGCCACGCCAGAAACGGTTAAAAAAAACACAAAATGGATGATCGTCGGCTGAAGAAGTGTGAGCTGGCTGAAATGCTAAGCATTTCAAAAAGTGCTATACATCGCATATTGACCGCAATTTTGGAGATGAGAAACCTCTTCGCAAGATGGCTGCAGTATTTCCGCACAATAGAACAAAAACGGCGTCGTGAAAATGTTACAATAGAGTGAGTTTTTGCGTCGATTCGTATGAGACATGGGTCCACCATTTCACACCTAAAACAAAGGAACAGTCAAAACAGTGGACTGAAATGGGAGAATCGTGTCCAAAGAAGGTAAAGATAATTACGGCGTCTCTCTTTTTTTTAGATCCGCGTGGAATAATTTTGTTGATTATCTTCAAAAAGGAAAAACAATCAACCGCGAGTTTTATGTTAACATATTCCAGCGTTTACGTGATGAAATTAAGGAAAAAAGGCCGCAATGCACCAATTCACACATCCACTTTACGATGCCCAAAATCCATGAATTAGTTCGAATTGATTCGTTTCGCAGCTTGTTCGCCAGATTTAGCTCCCTCGGATTATTTTCTATTGCCAAACTTTAAAAAATGGCTGGGTGATAAAAGATTTGTCAACAATGAAGAGGTGGAGTCTGCGGTTAATGGCTATTTTAAGGAGCTAGACAGTTCTTATTATAAACAGGGTATCGAAACTATTGAATATCGCTGGGAAAAGTGTATCGAGCTAAAAGGAGATTTAGTTGAGAAATAAAGAAAATTTTTCCCAAGTTTGTTGTTTTCTTTTCTTTGTTTGTACTAGGACCGCCCTCGTACTTAAGATAATGACAATATTTTTCTTAATTTAATTCTTCGGAATAAGTTTCCTTGACAAGATTATAAAAGAAAGGCAGGCAGACAGACATTGCTAGACTTGCGGTGTATTATTGTTGTTATTTTACTTCGTATGATATTTCACGTCCGTGTCTAATGATTATTCTTACGAAGTCTTTCAAGTCAGTATTAAGCAAGTCAGAAAAATTATAGTCGGTCTAGGACGACTATACGATACCCTTGCGCTTACGTCCAACTAAACCAAATTTGAGTAGCATCTATAATATTAATAGGCTAGGCGATTTCTTGTGACCGATGTTTTGTTCTACCGTTTTATCCCGATTTTGACCAAACGTATATTATTTGAAAGGTATTTCTTTTTAGCCGTTTTGCAGATTTACAGATTTTTAAATTTTTTCCTTTATTTTGAGTAAATTGCAATTAAAATTTCTAATAACACATACCTAAAATTATATTGCTATGTGTAGTAAATTTGTTAATGGCTTTGTAATAAAAATGAGTGAATTGGCTATAATTGATTAGCATACCCTTAGGGTCTTTATTTAATGAAAAAACAAAATTTCCTAGAATTTGCACTCGAATTTCGAGGGCTGGAATTTACTAGTTGTTATTAATATGTTTGCCTTCGGATATGAAAAATTGTATATCGCATGCTATATTTATATGGGGACCGATCCTGACCATACTTGGTAGTATTTTTTGTTTTTTGGTAAATTTAATTGAAGATTTAAGTGAATAAAATCTTATATACCAAATTTCATCAATATATTTGACCTCCGAGAAAAGGGACCTAGTGTGTGAAAATTAAGTTTTGAGAAAAAAACGCATTTAAAGTTTCTACACCCTTTTAGGTACCAGAATCCACCGTTTTTGACACAACCCGTTTTTTGACACACTAAGTCCCTTTTCTCGGAAAAGGTCACATATATTCATATTTGCGACCTGTAATTTGATTACAAGTACAGACGAACGGATGGCAGGACGGACAGATGGACGGACATCGCTAAATCAAGTCAAAGAGTGATTCTGAGTCGGTCGATATAATGAAAGATTGTTCTAAGTCAAATATTTTTGGTAGTTACAAACGTTAGCACACACTCATTATACCCTCACCACATAGTAGTATAGGGTATAAAAAGTTCTGTGTTCATAATCGCTTAAAACCCATTTAATAAATTTTCGATAATTTTATAACAATACGAACAATGTCAAATACACCACTGTGCGTAGTATTAATTTCTCAGCATAAACAGCAACAACAAAAATCATGTTCGTTAAAGAAAATTGACCCATTTTCCAATTGAGACCGAAATCATTAACGTTTCGATTCATTCATATTGTCAGACAAGAATTCTGACCTGTCTGGCTGGCTGGCTGATTGGCTGGTTGACTGTGGTAAATGGAGTATGAGTACATAACGATACTGGTACTGGTACTAGTGCAGGTAAATGTGTTAAAAATAAAAACCATTTATTTTGTAGCAATGCAAACAACATGTTCAACAAAATAATGATGATGGCTGCACAAACGAGAACAAAATACATACGGATAAATATGTAATACGATTTTTTTCCTTGTATAATTGGAAATATTTTCGAACTTATGTATATGATAATTTTGAAAATGAAATTGAGTTTCTAAAAAAACAAATTTCTCGGTTAACAATTTTTAAAGATAGTTTTTTTTTTAAACAAGTTACTTGAATGTGAAGGCAGCCTTTTACTTGTTCATATTTTTTTTCTTTTGTATTATTTTAAAATTAGAACAACTAAATAATAAGAACTGACATACTTGTTTATTAAATGTGTTAATTAATAAAATTGTAGAGCAAGAGTTGTCAAAATGAAAGAAATGTGTCTATAAGTCCAAATAAATTGAGAACATAAACAAGAGATGTAAACACTCAAAGAAAAAAGTGTTAATAAACTATTTTTGATTTTTTTTTTTTAATTTCATTGCAGAAGGCCGTAAACTATTTGGCGGTTATCGTATAACACCGAAACAATGTCGAGCCACCAAAACCCTACCTAGCTCAGATCCACGAGCCAAGGGACCAACGATATGTATGTTTAATCATGAATGTGCACAACGTAACGGAGAAGTGGTGGGAGCCTGCATGGATGGCTTTCTGTTTGGAGCCTGTTGTCAGGTGCCGAGTAATCAGCAAACAGAAAGCACCTTGATAAATGATGCCCAAAACTCCTACTATCATCAATATCAAAATAACAAATTACAACAGCAGGCATCGCAAACGAATAAGTTCGTGTCGCAGGCTTATGAAACATTCGGAGAAAATTCAGCCCAACAGCAATCGTTAGAAAATAGCCAATCCCAACTGGGTGGCAGTGGCGGCGGTAATAGTGTGAGTGCGGTTGAAGAAGCCGAGAACTTAGATCGCTTATCGCAAGAAAGTCAACAGCAACAACAGGACACTTCGGAACAAACTAATGCCAGCACTGACTCCTCCACCGATAGTACTCAGTCAAGTGCTAGTTTCGAAAGTGATTCGAACGTACAAACGAGTACGGTAGCTCAAACTCCTCCCAAGATAAGTGTTCACAAAGATTCTGTTAAGATATCTTCGCCGTCACAGTCTCCTCAGAATGATGATTTGGTATTACAAGTTTTGAACACTTTACCACCGGAAGAGGCCAACAGTCATATAACATTTATCAACGAAATACCCACAAAAATATCGAATAGTTTTACACAACACATCAGTTCAGAGTCGAATTCCTTTGAGGAAGAAGCCTCACCGGCCACAATACGTCCAGTAGTTAAACAACCCGATAATCAACAACATCATCATACTCATGACTCGAAACCTCAAAATGCTGAAGAAATTTTCGGTGGTGTTACCTTCAGTCATAGCGATATAACACATCCTGGAGCTGACGCAGATCTCATAGAAGATGATTTACAATTCTCCACCGGTTATGGTCCTCAAGCGGTTATTGTACCAGCACCAGCTCCAGCTCCAGCCAAACAAAGTGATTCTTATGGTCAGGCCGGCAATAACAAGCTTACTTCCAATGCATATGATGCTACCACCAGCTCTTCCTCGATAACAACGCACGTCGATTCTATAGAGACGATAATACAGCAATTGAATAATAACGACAGTAATCCTGGGCCAGCGTACAGTGTCATTCATCAACACCAAGAGCCACAATCGTCCACATATGATGGCATTGATAAGGTTACATCCAGCAGTCAGTCAGATGTCTATGATCAGCATTTGTCCAACCAGCATTCGAACTATACATCATCTTACAACGAAATAGAGCAAAATGAAAAGCAAACTTCCACACCACCATATGAAGAATCTTCATCCTCTGCCGTGTCAGGTGATTCTACCACTTCCAATTTGATATTAGGTGACGAATTAGTACTTGAAGATCATACCATGCCACAAACCAACTACAATGACTACCAACCCTCAAAGCATCCTACTTCGGATTTTAACAAAATGCCTGTTATGGGTATAGCCTATCCTGTGGATATGTCCTACATGGAAGAAGATAACAATTTACGGCCGGATGCCTATCAGCAGCCACAACAAAATCAACAAACTATTAACTCAGTAGAAAATAACTATCAACAGCAACAGCAACAACAACAACAACATGATTCACAAACTAACCACTTAATATCGAATAACTATCAACAGCAACAACAAAATCCACAAACTATTAACTTAGTAACGAATAAGTATCAACAGCAACAACAACATCCGCAAACTATTAACTTAGTATCGAATAACTATCATCAGCAACAGCAACAGCAACAACAAAATCCACAAACTATTAGCTCAGTATCGAATAACTATGAACAGCCAATACAAACTTCACAACATAATAACTTGGCTTCGAATAGCTATCAACAACAACAACAACAACAAATTCAACAAGATTCCTATAATACCATCGGTGAGGAACAACAGAAGGTAACCGAAGTCCAAACGGTACAAAATTATGTTACCGATAATCACCAGAGACCCGTAGCTTCATATATTGGTGTGGTGACCTCACAGAACTATAACAATCAAGCGCTGCCACATGACGTTATTGTATCATCGTACACCACCAAAGTGGAGGAGAATTTGGATGTTGCTACGGAATATAGACCAATTATAGACTCCAACTCCTACCAAACCACCTCGAAACCCGTGAAGAAAACATCACCGCCTACAGCCTACACTAATAGACCCAATTTAGTGACCAAGGCACCCAGTAGTAAACTACCTACCAAAGCCAACAACAAGAAAACAACGACGGCTTCAGATTCTATCACCAATAGTGTCAATATTCAACAACAATATTCCTCGACGCCCTTAGAAACAAAAACTCCAACGAAACCCGTGCCGATATACTCGAAACCAACTTCAGCCTATACTCAAGCTTTTCAAGATGAATATATAAGTTCGGGTTCCACACCAAAACCAGTGATAGTACGTAAACCTACCAAGAAACCAACTAACAAACCGGTATCCACCAGTTATGTTACAGGACCCACTACTCCCCGGCCTGAAGTTACGCCAGAATATCAGTACGACTCAGAAGTGCCTGTTATAGCGGCAGATGATAAATTGGATTCGTTTGTACAGAGCACTGCAGAAAGTTTAGCTTCAGCTTCGTCTACCCAGGAGTCTTTATCCTATGATCCGCCCGTATATGCTGGTTCGCAACAACAGAACCAAAGACCGCAATATAATGCCCATAAAAAACCAGGATTTGTTAAGGTACAGCCTACTCAGCGCCCTACTGTTCATATTACTCCTAAACCCACCAGCATACAAACGGCCGCCAGCAGTTATACCACGGTTAAACATACTACTCCTCTGCCGGTTTATGTTAGCCCTTCATACGTCTACAATACATTAGATACCAGAAGGCCCGATTTTGTAGAAAACACTGGAGGTGACTATGTCGGCATAAGTACAGTGAACTCAAATGATTTCGATGATCCAGGTTATTATGGTGCTGTAGATAATGGTAAACCAGCACAGCCGCCTATGTTTGTTTCTGCCTCGACCCAAAGTATTTATCCAGTACCTTCCGATGATAAACCTGCTTTCCCAGGATATTATGGACCTACACCTACTTATCCGGCCTTCCAAGTACCTGGAGAAAAGTTAGAATCACAAATTGATGAAGAATCGTACACCTCACCGAATGACTTTGTAAATTTCCCACCTGTGCGAAATCCTAATCTTAACATGTCGGCCACTTCCAGTGCGGTTACAAGTGATTTAGATCTATCGACTCCCGTCTTTGTAGAAGACAGTGTACTGAAGAATAAAATGAATACTTTGGTGCACAAGATAGTTGAATCACTGCAGGGAAATTTCGAAGCTTTAGCTAATATGATAGATGACAGCAACAACACTGCTCCAGTACAAACCTACCAAGTTTCATCGATTGCCTCAACGGCACTAACCAAGAAACCAACACGTAAACCTTCTACAAAAGTGACCACAGCTAAGCCCAAAGCCACTACCAAAAAACCAGTTACACGACTGTCGACCAAAGCTCCTCCAAAAAAAACAGCTACAACTAGGAAACCAGAGGCAACCACCCGAAAGCCGGTAGTACGACGTACTACAACTACGACACGGAAACCAGCCACAAGGAAACCTACACGTAAGATAACCACCACCACTAAAGCTCCGGCTGAAGACGAACTAGTCGACGAGGAAGATGAAGAAGATGTTAATCCTAGTGACAACGAAATCGTAGAAGAGCAAGACTTCAGTTCTGGTTCCGAAGGACGTAAATTACGTAAGTTTTGAATGTAAATTATCTAATTAAATAAAATGAACTAGATGGATAGATCGGCAATTTGGATATTTCTTTTCTTCTTAATTCATTCCACCTCCACCTAACACTGATATACTTTTAACGCACTTCAACCCAACACTTGTACTACCTACCTACCGTCTTCCTTAAAAACCATGCTGAAAAACAGTACGTCTGCTCAGTCATTTAGTAGCGGTCCTGTAAATCATATCCTCTTCTGCCCGATTTTTCCTTTCCACCCCTCTAATCCCATCCGACACAAATTTAAAATCACATCTTTTGTTCTTACTATACTACTTTCCCTTTTCTCCTAACCTAAACATTTCACTCCACATTAACAGAATGCGGTATGCGGCCTCATGTCAAATCTGGCCGTATAGTTGGTGGTAAAGGTGCTACCTTTGGTGCTTATCCTTGGCAAGTGTTGGTACGCGAATCTACTTGGTTGGGTTTGTTTACAAAGAATAAATGTGGTGGAGTCTTAATAACAAGCCGCTATGTTATAACAGCGGCTCATTGTCAACCAGGGTAAGTTATTGAAGTGAAAGACTCTAAAAACAAAGGAAGTTTCATGATCAGTTTTGTATTTTTGGGTACTTGAAGCTTTTTGGCTTCTTTGGTGGCCGTTATGGGAGAATTTGATATTTCTGGAGATTTAGAAAGTAAACGTGCCATTACAAAAAATGTAAAACGTGTCATTGTTCACCGTCAATATGATCCTGCTACTTTTGAAAATGATATTGCTTTACTGGAACTTGACAGTCCGGTATCATTTGATACTCACATAGGTAAGTGGTTTGAATGAAACAACTAACAACACATATATAAATCTTAACGTAAATTTTATAGTACCAATTTGCATGCCTGCGGATGTAGCAGACTTCACCGGCCGCATGGCTACCGTTACTGGCTGGGGTCGTTTGAAGTATGGCGGTGGTGTTCCATCTGTTTTGCAGGAAGTTCAAGTAAGTCTCAAATAAGAGTCCAGCAAAAGAAATTAAAGTCACACGCAAGTAATGACTTTTTCATTGCTTCTTAAGTAACAAAGATTTCATTATAAAGTCATTTCGAATAATGTGCATTTTCAAATCTTCAAAATATCAAATACAAATTGAGAGCATTCAAATTAAATTGAGTTCTTCTGCGTTTTTCTATCAAAAATAGGCGTGATCGGGCAAGAGGGCAGGGCACCTCCCATACAAAGTAATTATCTACCATCACAAATCTGTAGTACTATATAACGATGGAGTACTATATAAAAATGGGCGGAATTGGATTAGTGGGTGTGGCACATCACATACAAATTAAATATTTATTTACTTATGATAGCGAGAGTCATGAACTTTGTGTGAAACCATATATTATGGATTCTTTGAAATTCATGAAAATTGGTGGGATTCGGAGTAGAGGGTGTGGCACCTTCCATACAAATTATCATAAAATATCTGGAATACTATGATAATGAGAAATATTAATCAATTTAGCTGAAAAAAAAATTAGTGGGAACCACCAGTTGGCCCGACACCTCCCATTGAAAATTGGCCGAAAATAAGAAATCAATGTTCTTCGCAGCATTTTTTATTTTTGTTAAATCGAAAGAGATGGTGACTTCGTTCACATCGCGGGAGGAAAATCTTGTGTTAGTCAGAGAAGATTAACTTCTGTCTTTTGCACGAATTTTATTTCGCTCTAAATTATTTCATTCCATCAAAATTTATATTTTATATAACATGTATGTATAATTTTTTTTTTAAATTTTTCAGGTTCCCGTGATTGAAAATAGTGTGTGCCAAGAAATGTTTGTTACAGCCGGACACAATAAGAAAATTCTAAATTCATTCTTATGTGCCGGCTATGCCAATGGCCAAAAAGATTCATGTGAAGTATGAGCTAATCGATTTTAAACATATACAACAAAATATTAAACTTTAAATTTTCTCTCTTTTCAGGGTGATAGTGGTGGTCCCTTGGTATTGCAACGAGCCGATGGACGTTATGAATTGGCCGGTACCGTATCACATGGTATAAAATGTGCTGCTCCATATTTGCCTGGTGTTTATATGCGAACAACATTCTATAAACCATGGTTAAGAAGTATTACAGGAGTGAAATAAACTTCCATCCCCATTCCCTTCCCATCCCTCTTCCTTAGCAACGCTTAAATACTCATTTTTAATAATTTTCAATCCTACACAACGAATTCTGTGCAGTACACAAACAAACAAACAAACAAAAAACTAATTATATATAAAAAAAAGGTGTTTGGTTTAGCAAAAAGAAAAACAAAAAGGAAAAACAAATTATTAAAATAAATGGGGCATCACTTATTAGTTAATTAGTTGAATAAGTAGTCTAAATATTTTCAAATTATATTTGCAGTTATTTATTTTATTTATTTGAATATTTATTTTATTTATTTATTTTATTAATTATTTTATTTATTTCTTTGTTTATTTATTATTAAATTATTCGATTGAATTTGATGTATTTATTAAATTATTACTCTTTTTAGTTAATTTTTATAATGATTACTATTATTATTTTTGTTTATAGTTAATTTATTTAGAACTTAGTTAAATTATTTAATGAAAAGATAATCTATTAAGACTCGTTCTTACCTGAAAATCACGGCCAAATTGCAAAAGAATTAATTTTTTTTCGAAAATTGTTGCTGAAAAAAGAAAATAAAAGAAATGTATAATAAAAAAAAATTTGAAGGAATTTGTTAATGTTTATTAAGAACAAAATTTAATGTCAATTGATAACTATGGGTTTGTATCGAAAAATAACGCAGTGCGACATCGTTTAGACACCGTATATGTTAAGTCTCAAATATAGCAAACAAAAATGATTTTTTTGCATTTCAGATTCACCGTTAACAAATCGGATTCAACGTAAGCAACTTTAGAGACGAAAACTTCATTTTCAGAGAACAATTACACAGGCCTACAAATTTAAGTCTTTTGTTTTACCGCTGAGATTGAAAGGTAGTTTTTAAATGCAGTCCTAGAGTTGGTACTGCTGTTTTCGCAAAATATAATTTGCAGTGCTGTCCCAAATGTAACAAAAACTCCCGATTTATATACATATATCAGAATTTATTGGACACCTAATGAAAACACCAAAGACCTTTAGAAAAATATGCTACGGTCCCAGAAAAGCCCACAGGTCTTAGAATATATTCTGCTGTAAATTTCACTTGCAAGCTCAGGCTTTAATGATTAGAATTTGCAAGGTCCCGTAATATTTAAGAGAAAATATTAGCTAAAGAAAAATCAAATTTACTTAATTTCACCATTTGGAAATTCCCAAAAAGTCGATAATAAAAGCTCTCTCTAATGGAAATGATAACACTGTTCCACACTTTTGGAAACGAGCAGAGACGGGACAAATGTACTTAGCGTAATAAGGGGTCGTTAAGTCTTAAGGCCTAGTTAGCCACACGTTGTTAAAATGTTGCCGTATCGTAAACGTAACGTTGGCATTTAGTGCAATTATAGAACGTAAAAAACGAACCAGCAAGTTTGCTGTGTAAAATTAACCCAACCAAACCAAACTTTCAACAGATTGGGACGTTCCGGTTATATGACAGTTGAGTTCGGTAACTGCTCCAAATGCTTTTCATGTAACAGGAAAAACAGCTGACACGTTTGGTTACGCTAAGTAGGCCATTAATGTTCCGTTTTGCTCTGCTACGTCGGGATTTTTTTTTTATTAACATTTATTTTTAATTTTTTTTTTAATTTTTTAATTTTTTTTTTATTTTTTAATTTTTTTTTATTTTTTAATTTTTTTTTAATTTTTTTTTTTATTTTTTTGTGTTATATTTTGAACTTATTTGTTTATAAAGAAATATACAATTAAAAAAATGCTTTAAAAACAATTTTTAAAAATAATTAATTTAAACATAAATCAAGATAAATTAAAAAATACTAGTAGATTCCAGCCGTCGAAATTCGAGTGCAAATTCTAGGAAATTTTATGTTTTCATTAAATAAAGGCCCTAAATGTATGCTAATGAATTATATCCAATTCATAAATCAACACAAAAAACAAACTCATGTTTATTACAAACACATTAACAAATTTAATAAACACACACATAGCATTGTATAATTTTATGTATGTGTTAGTAGCAACTTTAAATGCAATTTACTCAAAAGAAAGGAAAAAATTTAAAAATCTGTAAATCTGCAAAACGGCAAAAAAGAAATACCTTTCAAATAATATACGTGTTGTCAAAATCGGGGTAAAACGGTAGAACAAAACATCGATCACAAGAAATCGCCTAGCCTATTAATATTATAGATATGATTTTATTTTTTATTTATTTATTTTTTTTTTAACTTTTATGTCAATAATAAAAATTCCAGACGTAGTTGTACAGTGCAGCGAGCCAACTTAGCACTTTACTTGCTAGATTTAGCGATTTTTGAAGACCCAAAAAGCGCATTATTTCATTTAGCGACTTTTATAAAAAAAAACGCTTCCCTTTTTCTTTTTAAGTGGTTTTCGCACCATTTAATCAAATTTCGTGTTAAACAAAATTTTGTCTATTTCAACTATATTTATATATGTACGTAATGTACTTGGGTTGACCTTTATTTTATCAGATATACAAATAGTGAAAAGATTAACAAGCCGGATAATTGTACCTACGGAAAAATTTTATTGCACTTAGTTTTCAAAAGGCCTGTTTTGAAAGTATTATAGAAGAATCGCAAAAAAAATTATCAACCAAGAGTCAGTTGTTTTCACAAAATCTCATATTTCTGAAATAATAGGTAAATTCTCATCAAATTTTAATAATTTTATAAAATAATTTTAAATGGTAAAAAAGAAATTGAAAGTACGAAAATTGTCTTAACAATTTAAATTTAAGTAAAAGGAAAACTCGAGACTGAACTGATTTATTTTGGATTGAGGCTTATCACAGCAGACAGACAGACGGACACCGCTATATCGACTCGTATATATATACTTTATGGGGTCGCAAATGTATTTTTCTATGCGTTACAAATGGAGTGACAAACTGATATATACCCACTGCACAGTACTATGACCTGAGCATGAGGAAGAAAATTGTACGTATATATTTGAAAATGAACAGTTTTAATAAAAGTGTGTCACGTATTTTATATTTTTTTTTATTGATATACACTTAAAAAGTAACTTCAAATACTAATGCTTTTCATTTCTTTCTAATTTAACCCTTTTAGCGCTTTTTGATATATTGTTTTGCGCTTTTTGATTGAAAAAAGTACATGTTTATATATTATCATTCAATTCTCAAAACAAAACTACTACAAAAAGAGGGCTGCATAGAGGACTTTAGATTTAGTTTAGAATACACTTTCCGAAAAAAGTCTTTAAAAAACGCGATATTTTTTGTCGGAAAAGAACCGCATAATCTTGCGAAATAAAACTACATTTTGATTTTCATTTAAATATACAAAAAAAGATTTTATTTGTTTACAATTAAAAAAAAAACAGTACACTTTAAAATATTTTACAAAACTTATTTAAAACAACGACAATATGTGCTATATTAAACCATCTGTTGTTAAAAGATTTTATTTTCTGTTAAAAGACATAAAAAACTGTCTAAATGAAAACTTAGTTTATGGCAGTCTTGTGTGTTTCCGAACTATAAAAAAAAAAAGAAAAACAAAATTAACCAAAAAAAAAATAAAAATCATGTCTGAAAAATTGTTGTATTTTGTAAAATTTAAAAAAGAATAAAAGCAAGAATAGTTTCATGTATAGAAAAACTATTTTATAAGATAAATGTATATGTAATGTTTGTATACAATATGTATTTTTTATTTTTTTGTTGTTTTGTTGTTGTTTTCTTTTGTGTGGTAGGAAGGTGTATATAACATACAGTTTTGTTTGTTTTTACAGGCAAAAGCAATAATAAAATAAAACTAAAAAACAAATGGTTAATTATAAAATAAACAATGTCGAAAAACCTTAGGGGAAATTACAAAAATTCATTTAACTGTTTTCTTCCAAGTAGCCCTACTAAAATTCTAGTTTTCAACACTGTTTAATTTGCCATTTAAAGGATACAATTATAGTTGAACTTATTTATATTCATAGAAATATATATATTTATACATATATATGTATATATATATATACATATATAAAAATTATGTAAACTTTTTTTTACATATTACAAACATTTAAAAGGTAGATATTTACAAGGATTTTACACAATCAGGTGTTTGTTGGGTTTCTTTTTCAGATACTTATTACATTCTTAAAAATTAACTTAATATAGAATATATATTTAGTTTTATTTTTGATGTATATACAATTAGAAACAAACGAATGTTAAAAGTTAAAATTTATTATAAGATTACTTCACTAATTAGGTACACCTACATCATAATCATAAAACATAAGATAAAGTGTTTTGTTTGTCTTTTACAAAATGTAGGATTTGTTTTTTTAAATATTAACGACTGAAATATTTAAATCTTTTAGATTTTTTTGTTTTTTGTTTTTTAAATATGTTATGCCCTTACTTACTTATTTAGCTGCCTTATTAAATAATATACGTATAAACTAACTAAACACATTTAAAATGTTGGTAAACAATAAATAACAGAAATTTAGAATTCCGTTATAACATGTTCATTTCAAGGAAACATTTTATACATACATTCATACATTTAACTTATACATAATGACAATAATTATTTAAAGCTCAACAAAAGAAAAACATATAAAAATGACAATTGGTGTAGTGCATTTGGGAGAAAGGTTGGTTTGATGATGATATTATATTAGTTTTAATTATAATAAGCTAAAAGGAAGCAGAGGGTCAGGTGATGATGAAGTTTATGGTTTTGTTAGAGGTGGAGGTTATTAACATAGTATGGGCTGAAATTGATCAGTTTTTAACCTTATCATCTACGCTTATATTAGACAATGTCTTTTTTATTCTAAGAGCAGTCAAACGTGCCATCGGATTAGGATACCAGCACTCTTTCATTACTTTGGCCATACTGTGCAGAACATCGGATGCATGCCAACGATTAGGAATATTAGGACGCATTTTGTCAATGCAAACCACCTAGAAGAGAGTGAAATTACAATTATTTTTTATATTGTTTTGAGGGAAAATATAATGTAAAACGATATAAATTAAAATAAAATAATATAAAATAAAATGTAATAAAATAAAATAAACTTAAATAAAATAAAATTAAATTTAAAAAAAAAATAAACTAATAAATAAAATAATATAAAATAAAATAGATTAAAATATAATATAATAAAATAAAATAAACTTAAATAAAATAAAATAAAAAAAATAGACTAATATAAAATACAATAAAGTAATATCAAATAAAATAATATAGTATAAAATAAAATAAAACAAAATAAAATAATATAATATAAAATGACATAACATAACATAACATAACACAAAATAAAATGAAATAAAATAAAATAATATAATATAAAATAAAAAAAAATAAAATAAAAC